>CM029019.1:33940483-34540483 GCA_016801055.1 Panax notoginseng
AGAAAACGACAAATTTGAGTTTTTACAATAACGCGTTAGTTGTTACCGTTAACACTGTTGGAATACCCGGTGGTTAAAATACAGTAATACGCGTTATTGCACAGTAGCACACGGTTTTGCATAGTATTTTTGAAATTATTGATTCTTACGTAAGAGAAGGCACTACTCAATAATTGTTACAGTAATTACTGTTCAATATTTTATTTTATTGATTCAATAATTGCTGGTTGATATTTTATATTATTGTTGTTTCAATAATTGTTGCTGCACAGTATTTTCTATTATCAGATCAATAATTCATATTATTTGAATAATATTATTAGATAACATTATTGGCAATGTCTAGAAAGTTCTGTCTAAGGAGAGGTTTGGTCATCTAATTGTGCGCTAGTAAGGAGAAATCCTTATTGGAAAGCCCCCTCTTTCCTGGGAACGGCCTGGTTGTCATAAATGTGATTCTGTAATATTATTTGTGAATAATTAATTATTGATTCATATGATAAAGAAAATATTTATTTTATGTGGATATAAACAATGAGGGATATATTTTTGTGGTTAAAAATGAAGGAGTTAATGTTGAGATTTTTATCCGTATTTTTGTCGGAATGGAGGTATTAAAAATCAGGTTTTTTGAGATATTTTGCGAGGGTTATAATTTTTAATCCGACCGTTGGATCGTGGTAATATTTGGATATGTTATACATATATAAGTTGAGTATATGTCCACAAATTTTGAACGTTAAAAATGAACGTATGATTTATTATGAATTTTAAGAGATGGCTGATTCAGAAATTCAGGTTTAAATCATTTTTGGTGAAAAATTCTAGAATTGGTGGGCCCCACTTGTGGTTGGTGAAGAAATGTGCTGAATTATATTTCAAATGTGGTGGGTGGGAATAGTAGCAGGTAAAGCCATCAGGTTTGCAGGTCAAACCTACCAAAATTTTCCTATAAATAGAGGGCTAAGTTAGAATTGAAAATCACACCAGAAACATAAGCTTTTCTCTTTCTCTCTCTATATTATGAAGCATATTTTGTGAGTTTTTAGATACTTGGTGAGTTGCTATTCATCAGTGCAAGTTTCCTTCAGCATCATATCCGATATCCAGTCAGAAGTACTGCTCTTTTGAGGTAAGGGATAGTAAGGGATAGTAAGGATTTTAAGGGTTGTTATGATTTTCAGTTTCGTAATTTTTCTGATCTTCAAAAATTCTGGAAAAATTGAAATGATATTTTGATGAGTTTTCTTGATTGTGTCCAAAAATGGTGATTTTTGGATGTATAGATTGAGAGTTATGAATTTTATGAGAAAAGACTATTTTTAAAGTAACCGCTTATAATTCCTTGTGGTTAACTCCAAAATTGATGAAATTTTTATTGGGAGTACATGTATATGATAGAAGTATACTCTGTAAATTTCAGAATTTTTGGACAAAAGTACAATTTTTGATAAATGTCTAAATATTCGGTGTTTTGGCCATATGAAAAATAGTAAATGACTTTTAAAAATTCTGAGAAAAATATATGTTCACTATGGGACTATATTATGCTAAATCCCAGAAAAAAAATATTTTTGGAACTGATTTGGTATTTTTCATGAAAATAGACAAGTTATGAGAATAAATTAAATATGTTATGTGAAGTAAGAAAATTGGAAAATAGGATTTTATGGCTTGAGAATCCTATATGAGGTATATGCAGATTTTTGATGAGGATTTTGGTTATTGATGATGAAATCTTAAGAGTTGGCATTTTATGATGATTAAATGCATTAATTAGTAAAGTGTAAACAATTTAAATAAATTGTTTATAAATTTAAGAAATGTTATTCTTTCAATATCATTATACCGAAATATTGGTATGTATTTTATTATAGAATTTTTCTTTTTGTGTCGGGGTTACTATTCATGAGTTACTATTCACGAGTTACTATTCATGAGTTACTATTCACGAGTTACTATTCACGATATAAATTGGTTTCTTTTTCTAACCAAATTATAATTGATTTATGAATATTACTCTTGAGATTAAAACTAGATGTTGATCATATTATTTTATTATTATATATAACATTTTTATAACCCTATGATGATAATTCTCTTTCACTGAGTGTAAAGATGGGTAGATTTTTGGTATGATCATGACTATGGGTTCTCTTTGGCGTGTTGTAGTGCAAAGTTGAATTGTTGACTGGTATGATCATGACCATTGAATTTATATTGAATATCTTTAGCTTAAGTGCAAATGTGAAATGATCAACATGGTTATAATTATTGTTTATATAAATTCTTGAAATGATTATATATTTCTTTGAGATATTAATATATTGGCCTGTAGTGCAAAGATGAATATTGATGAATATCTTTGGCCTGTAGTGCAAAGATGAATGTTGATGAATATCTTTGGCCGTAGTGCAAAGATGATATGTTGTTGAATATCTTTGGCCAGTAGTGCAAAGATGAACAGATGTTGAGATAAACATGAAAACTGGTGATACAAATGAATATCTTTGGCCGTAGTGCAAAGATGAAGTTATTAGTATGATTATGAACAGGAAATGTGATTTAGTGTAACCATGATCTTTGATGTTTCAGGTAAAGATAGGTGATGAAAATTATCTTCGTCCTAGATGCGAAGAGGAATTTAGAACTACAGTTATGATTATGAGTTATTTATATGATTGTGGACCAGAACTGTTGATTGATGTTACAGGGATAAAATATTGTTGGTGGATTTTTAACATGGAGAAGATAATAGACTTTATAGTCTATTTGACTCTTCTAATGGATTGCTCGTTCCGCTGCAACTATGGTTGAAATTTTTATCATTTACCATATGTTCTAAATCTCTGATTTATTGTTGATGAAGGCTATTGATAATTGAATTATCTTTAGTCATGATATTCTTTACTGAGCTAGTTGTGCTCACCCTTTTGCTTCACAATTCCTTTCAGGTAATAAGAGTGTAGCTGGTCGAGCGGGGGTAACAAGGGAATAGAACGGTGGTCATCATTTAGTAGTTATATTTGGTGAAGAAAATAGGGTGAGGCGAACCCAACGTTGGAAGGGTTGTTTTGTCACTATCATACAAGATGTCTAATGACATACAACCTCGTGTCATCATAAGACAGGGTTGTGCTCATCCACTTGCTGAGTATATCTATGATACTACCTATATAATCTTGGTGTTTGTTTGAAGTATAATTCTCAATTAGAGACAGTGGAGATAATGATAAGTCAAGAGAAGACTCACCATTGGGAAGAATATGATAGTAATCTTCTCGTTTTTTTTGGTGTCTATTGGGTCAACCAAGGATAATTCTGTGGCCATATGATATCTATCATAATCTAGACGCGTGGCCTCCCATGTACGAAGGTTTCCTTGAGCACTTCCCAAAGATTCTAATTTCTAAAACAGTTTTTGACTATACCTTTATGTAAGGTGTTATTGTGAGGTGATGTCCACGGTTGGAACATGAGTCACATTTGGTATATATTTGTATCCAAACTCACAGCATATGTATTGTTGTATTTTGCACGACAATTGTTGTAATAAAGTTGTAGTTGTTTTCTGTACCATGTATTTGGCGACTCAGAATAAGTTGGATGGAATGGACCTATTTTGGGGTCATTACATTTGGTATCAGAGCTATAAGTAAAGAGCCCCGAGCCTCTCGCTGGTGACTTCCTGTTGATGGGGATGCACCGAAGCCAGACTCTCCGTAGGGGACGCCGTTCTGCGGTGGCAAACTGATAGGTACCATTATGAGGTGCTGTGGTTGAAGCACCTGAGAGTCACATTTGGTACCAGAGCTTAGGGATATGATCTTTGGCGGAGATCGGGAATATAACTAGGAGGGGGGAGAGATGAGTAAATCCTTCGCTAGTGTGTCCTACCTAAGCTTATTTGTTGGTCAGTCATAATATCGAGATATTATGTGATATGTTAATTTGTTAAATTAACCCTTGTTTTGAAGCTGTATTCTAGAAGATATCTGAAATACAGAAGATGAGCAATGGAGAAATCATGATGATAAGGAAGATGGAATCTGAAATGAAAGCAAGGTATTCTCAACTCTTTGAAATACCAGGTACGTAAATTTCGGGGACGAAATTTCATAAGGAGGGGAGATTGTAAGACCCCGCATTTTATGAAATAAAAGTATTCAATTTTTCTATTCAGTAAATGGTTAAATTGATAAATGTTAAAGTTAAGGGTGATATATAAATTTTTTCAAAATACACAAGTGGTTATAAAATATTCATTGTTGTCGGGGAATATTCGTTGGTCGTGGAATATTCTTTCTGTCGGGGAATATTCGTACGACGGCGCAGCTATTTGTGGGCCCCATAACGAATAACTGTCGGATGAAGAAAACGACAAATTTGAGTTTTTACAAATAACGACGTAGTTGTTACCGTTAACACTGTTGGAATAACCGGTGGTTAAAATACAGTAATACTCGTTATTGCACAGTAGCACACGGTATTGCACAGTATTTTTGAAATTATTAATTCTTACGTAAGAAGGCACTACTCAATAATTGTTACAGTAATTACTGTTCAATATTTTATTTTATTGATTCAATAATTGCTGCGTTGATATTTTATATTATTGTTGTTTCAATAATTGTTGTTGCACATTATTTTCATTATCAGATCAATAATTCATATTATTTGAATAAAATTATTAATAACATTATTGGCAATGTCTAGAAAGTTCTGTCTAAGGAGAGGTTTGGTCATCTAATTGCGCGCTAGTAAGGAGAAATCCTTATTGGAAAGCCCCCTCTTTCCTGGGAACGGCCTGGTTGTCATAAATGTGATTCTGTAATATTATTTGTGAATAATTAATATTGATTCATATGATAAAGAAATATTTATTTTATGTGGATATAAACGAGGGATATATTTTTGTGGTTAAAAATGAAGGAGTTAATGTTGAAATTTTTATCAGTATTTTTGTCGGAATGGAGGTATTAAAAATCAGGGTTTTTGAGATATTTTGCGGGGGTTATAATTTTTAATCCGACCGTTGGATCGTGGTAATATTTGGATATGTTATACATATATAAGTTGAGTATATGTCCACAAATTTTGAACCGTTAAAAATGAACGTATGATTTGTTATGAATTTTAGAGGTGGCTGATTCGGAAATCAGGTTATAAATCATTTTTGGTGGAAAAATTCTAGAATTGGTGGGCCCCACTTGTGGTTGGTGAAGAAATGTGCTGAATTATATTTCAAATGTGGTGGGTGGGAATAGTAGCAGGTAAAGCCATCAGGTTGCAGGTCAAACCTACCAAAATTTTCCTATAAATAGAGGGCTAAGTTAGAATTGAAAATCACACCAGAAACATAAGCTTTCTCTCTTTTCTCTCTATATTATGAAGCATATTTTGTGAGTTTTTAGATACTTGGTGAGTTGCTATTCATCAGTGCAAGTTTTCTTCAGCATCATATCCGATATCCAGTCAGAAGTACTGCTCTTTTGAGGTAAGGGATAGTAAGGGATAGTAATGGATTTTAAGGGTTGTTATGATTTTCAGTTTCGTAATTTTTCTGATCTTCAAAAATTCTGGAAAAATTTAAAATGATATTTTGATGAGTTTTCTTGATTGTGTCCAAAAATGGTTATAAAAATGTATAGATTGAGAGTTATGAATTTTATGAGAAAAGACTATTTTAAAAGTAACCGCTTATAATTCCTTGTGGTTAACTCCAAAATTGATAAAATTTTTATTGGGAGTACATGTGTATGATAGAAGTATACTCTGTAAATTTCAGAATTTTTGGACAAAAGTACAATTTTTGATAAATGTCTAAATATTCGGTATTTTGGCCATATGAAAAATAGTAAATGAGATTTAAAAATTCTGAGAAAAATATATGTTCACTATGGGACTATATTATGCTAAATCCCAGAAAAAAAATATTTTTGGAACTGATTTGGTATTTTTCATGAAAATGGTCTAGTTATGAGAAATGAATTAAATATGTTATGTGAAGTAAGAAAATTGGAAAATAGGATTTTATGGCTTGAGAATCCTATATGAGGTATATGCAGATTTTTGATGAGGGTTTTGACTTATTGATGATAAAATCTTAAGAGTTGACATTTTATGATGATTAAATACATTAATTAGTAAAGTGTAAACAATTAAATAAATTGTTTATAAATTTAAGAAATGTTATTCTTTCAATATCATTATACCGAAATATTGGTATGTATTTTATTATAGAATTTCTACCTTTTTGTGTCGGGGTTACTATTCATGAGTTACTATTCACGAGTTACTATTCATGAGTTACTATTCACGAGTTACTATTCACGATAAAATTGGTTTCTTTTCTAACCAAATTATAGTTGATTTATGAATATTACTCTTGAGATTAAATCTAGATGTTGATCATATTATTTTATTATCATATATAACATTTTTATAACCCTAATGATGATATTTCTCTTTGACTTGAGTGTAAAGATAGGTAGATTTTTGGTATGATCATGACTATGGGTTCTCTTTGGCCTGTAGTGCAAAGTTGAATTGTTGACTGGTATGATCATGACCATTGAATTTATAATTGAATATCTTTAGCTTAAGTGCAAAGTGAATTGATCAACATGGTTATAATTATTGTTTATATAAATTCTTAAATGATTATATATTTCTTTGAGATATGAATATATTTGGCCTGTAGTGCAAATATGAATTGTTGATGAATATCTTTGGCCCGTAGTGCAAAGATGAATTGTTGATGAATATCTTTGGCCCGTAGTGCAAAGATGATATGTTGTTGAATATCTTTGGCCAGTAGTGCAAAGATGAACAGATGTTGAGATAAACATGACCAACTGGTGATACAAATGAATATCTTTGGCCGTAGTGCAAAGATGAAGTTATTAGTATATGATTATGAACAGGAAATGTGATTTGGTGTAACCATGATCTTTGATGTTTCAGGTAAAGATAGGTGATGAAAATTATCTTCGTCCTAGATGAGAAGAGGAATTTAGAACTACAGTTATGATTATGAGTTATTTATATGATTGTGGACCAGAACTGTTGATTGATGTTACAGGGATAAAACATTGTTGGTGGATTTTTAACATGGAGAAGATAATAGACTTTATAGTCTATTTGACTCTTCTAATGGATTGCTCGTTCCGCTGCAACTATGGTTGAAATTTTTATCATTTACCATATGTTCTAAATCTCTGATTTATTGTTGATGAAGGCTATTGATAATTGAATTATCTTTAGTCATGACATTCTTTACTGAGCTAGTTGTGCTCACCCTTTTGCTTCACAATTCCTTTCAGGTAATAAGAGTGTAGCTGGGTCGAGCGGGGGTAACAAGGGAATAGAACGGTGGTCATCATTTAGTAGTTATATTTGGTGAAGAAAATAGGGTGAGGCGAACCCAACGTTGGAAGGGTGTTTTGTCACTATCATACAAGATGTCTAATGACATACAACCTCGTGTCATCATAAGACAGGGTTGTGCTCATCCACTTGCTGAGTATATCTATGGATACTACCTATATAATCTTGGTGTTTGTTTGAAGTATAATTCTCAATTAGAGACAGTGGAGATAATGATAAGTCAAGAGAAGACTCACCATTGGGAAGAATATGATAGTAATCTTCTCGTTTTTCTTTGGGGTCTATTGGGTTAACCAAGGATAATTCTGTGGCCATATGATATCTATCATAACCTAGACGCGTGGCCTCCCATGTACGAAGGTTTCCTTGAGCACTTCCCAAATATTCTAATTTCTAAAACAGTTTTTGACTATACCTTTATGTAAGGTGTTATTGTGAGGTGATGTCCACGGTTGGAACATGAGTCACATTTGGTATATATTTGTATCCAAACTCACAGCATATGATTTGTTGTATTTTGCACGACAATTGTTGTTATAAAGTTGTAGTTGTTTTCTGTACCATGTATTTGGCGACTCAGAATAAGTTGGATGGAATGGATCTATTTTGGGGTCGTTACATTTATTGGCAATGTCTAGAAAGTTCTATTTAAGGAGAGGTTTGGTCACCTAATTACGCGCCAATAAGGATAAATCCTTATTGGAAAGCCCCCTCTTTCCTGGGAACGGTCTGGTTGTCATAAATGTGATTCTGTAATATTATCTGTGAATAATTAATTATTGATTCATATGATAAGGAAATATTTATTTTATGTGGATATAAATGAGAGATATATTTTTGTGGTTAAAAATGAAGGAGTTAATGTTGAGGTGTTTTATCTGTATTTTTGTCGGAACGGATGTATTAAAATTAAATTAGGGTTTTTGAGATATTTTGCGAGGGTTATAATTTTTTAATCCGACCGTTGGATCGTGGTAATATTTGGATATGTTATACATATATAAGTTGAGTATATGTCCATAAATTTGAAACCGTTAAAAAATGAACGTATAATTTGTTATGAATTTTACGAGATGACTGGTTCAGAAATTGTTGAATTTTTGGAGTTAATCATTTTGATGGAAAATTCTAGAATTGGTGGGCCCCACTCTTGGTTGGTGAAGAAATGTGCTGAGATTTTTATTCAAATGTGGTAGGTGGGAATAGTAGCAGGTAAAGCCATCAGGTTGCAGGTTAAGTCTGCTTCATCGTGCTAATATTTTCCTATAAATAGAGGGCTAAGTTAGAATTGAAAATCACACCAGAATTCATAAGTTTTCTCTCTTTTCTCTCTCTAGATTATTGAATGTATTTTGTGAGTATTTAGATACTTTGTGAGTTTTTATTCATCAGTGCAAGTTTTCTTCAGCCTTATACCGGTCAGAAGTGCTGCTATTTTGAGGTAAGAGATAGTAAGGGATTTTAAGGGTTGTTATGTTTTTCAGTTTCGTAATTTTTCTGACCATCAAAAATTCCGAAAAAATTTGAAATGATATTTTGATGAGTTTTCTTGATTGTGTCCAAAAATGGTGATTTTTGGATGTATAGATTAAGAGTTATGAATTTTATAAGAAAGACTATTTTAAAAGTAACCGCTTATAACTTCTTGTGGTTAACTCCAAAATTGATAAAATTTTTATTGGGAGTACATGTATATGATAGGAGTATACTCTGTGAATTTCAGAATTTTTAGATAAAAATACAATTTATGATAAATGTCTAAAATATTCAGCTGTTTTGGCCATATAAAAAATAGTAAATGACTTTTAAAAATTCTGAGAAAAATATATGTTCACTATGGGACTATATTATGCTAAATCTCAGAAAACAAATATTTTTGGAACTGATTTGGTATTTTTCATGAAAATAGACTAGTTATGAGAAAAATAAATTAAATATGTTATGTGAAGTAAGAAAATTGGAAAATAGGATTTTATGGCTTGAGAATCCTATATGAGGTATATGCAAATTTTTGATGAGGGTTTTTGGTTATTGGTGATGAAATCTTATGAGTTTGACATTTTAGGATGATTAAATGCATTATTTAGTAAAGTATAAATAATTAAAATAAACTGTTTATAAGCTTAAGAAATATTATTCTTTCAATATCATTATACCAAAATATTGGTATGTATTTTATTGTGAATTTCTACTTTTTTGTGTCGAGTTTATTATTCATGAGTTACTATTCACGAGTTACTATTCATGAGTTAATATTCACGGGTACTATTCACGATAAAAATTGGTTTCTTTTTTTGACCAAATTATCGTTGATTTATGATTGTTGCTCTCGAAAATATATGCAGTTGTTGATTATATTGATTTTATTATCATATATAACATTTTTATAACCCTAATGATGATATTTCTCTTTGACTTGAGTGTAAAGATGGGTAGATTTTTGGTATGATCATGACTATGAGTTCTCTTTGGCCAGTAGTGCAAAGTTAAATTGTTGACTGGTATGATCATGACCATTGAATTTATAAGTGAATATCTTTAGCTTAAGTGCAAAGGTGAATTGATCAACATGGTTATACTTATTGTTTATATAAATTCTGAAATGATTATATATTTCTTTGAGATATTAATATATTTGGCCTGTAGTGCAAATATGAACTGTTGATGAATATATTTGGCCGTAGTGCAAATATGAACTGTTGAGGAATATCTTTGGCCTGTAGTGCAAAGATGAATTGTTGATGAATATCTTTGGCCCGTAGTGCAAAGATGACATGTTGTTGAATATCTTTGGCCACTAGTGCAAGATGAACAGATGTTGAGATGAACATGACCAACTGGTGATACAAATGAATATCTTTGGCCGTAGTGCAAAGATGAAGTTATTAGTATGATTATGAACAGGAAATGTGATTTGGTGTAACCATGATCTTTGATGTTTCAGGTAAAGATAGGTGATGAAAATTATCTTCGTCCTGGATGAGAAGAAGAATTTAGAACTACAGTTATGATTATGAGTTATTCATATGATTGTGGACCAGAATTATTGATTGGTGTTACAGGGATAAAATATTGTTGGTGGATTTTTAACATGGAGAAGATAATAGACTTTATAGTCTATTTGTCTTCTAATGGATTGCTCGTTCCGCTGCAACTATGGTTGAAATTTTTATCATCTACCATATGTTCTAAATCTCCATTTATTACTGATGAAGACTATTGATAATTTATTTATCTTTAGTCATGATATTCTTTACTGGGCTAGCTTTCAGGTAATAAGAGTGTAGCTGGGTCGAGCGGGGGTAACAAGGGAATAGAACGGTGGTCATCATTTAGTAGTTATATTTGGTGAAAAAAATAGGGTGAGGTGAACCCAATGTTGGAAGGGTGTTTCGTCACTATCATACAAGATGTCTAATGACATACAACCTCGTGTCATCATAAGACAGGGTTGTGCTCATCCACTTGCTGAGTATATCTACGAGCACTACCTATATAATCTTGGTGTTTGTTTGAAGTATAATTCTCAATTAGAGACGGTGGTGGAGATAATGATAAGTCAAGAGAAGACTCACCATTGGGAAGAATATGATAGTAATCTTCTCGTTTTTCTTTGGGGTCTATTGGGTCAACCAAGGATAATTCTGTGGCCATATGATATCTATCATAACCTAGAAGCATGACCTCCCATGTACGAAGGTTTCCTCAAGTACTTCCCAAAGATTCTAGTTTCTAAAACAGTTTTTGACTGTACCTTTATGTAAGGTATCTTTGTGAGGTGCTGATACATGATGGTGTCCAATGTCACATTTGGTATATATTTGTATCTAAACTCACAGCATATGTGTTGTTGTATTTTGCACGACATTTGTTGTAATAAAGTTGTAGTTATTTTCTGTACCATGTATTTGGCAACTCAGAATGGGTTGGATGGAATGGACCTATTTTGGGGTTGTCACAATATTAATATAATAATAATAATAATAATAATAATAATAATAAAATGAGTTAATTAACTAGTTAAAGATAGAAGAATTTTTTTTTTTGCGAATGTACTTATTTTTATTATCATGTTGTTTAATTAGTTCGAACGAAAGGAGTTTAACGAATAATTTTTGGAATATAATTCTGTGTATTACATTGCTTAATTCAGGTACGAATTTTGTACTCATTCAGCGATACTCTTCAATTTTAGTTTGTTCATTTTGCTTCTCGTTTTGATTTCGAATATTGTCTCGATACCTTGATCTTAGTGAAGTTCATATGATAGTTTATTTTGATCTTTAGAATATCATAACTTGTACTCTTTGAACTCGTTTATTATGTTTATTATTTATTTCTATTTTCGTAGTGATGTGCATGTTAGTATATTTTTGGAGACTTGTGCTGATGATTTGTTCAATTTAACATGTACACGTTAGAACCCCTTTGTGTGTGATATTGTGTCGCATGTGTTGTGACATGGTATTTTTGTTAGAATATACCGCATGGTATACCTGAGCGATAACCACTTGTGGGGGGTACCACATGCATGTTCTCTTGGCACCAAGGCACGACACCTTTCGTGTGGTGGTGTGATCAGTCCACGGCGTCTCCGTTTTGTATTCTGATGGGAGTTTGGCCATTTGGTGTTTTGTTGTGGGAGGTATATGGGTCGACCCTAGTTTTCTGTTCTGTTCTGTTATGCAGATTGGTGATGTTTGTGCCAAACACACCTTCCAATTTTACATACATTTGGATTCGCGGTCCAATATGTGTGACTTGCTTGTGTAACATTATTTGATTTACCTGTGTGACATTATTTGACTTGCCTGTGTGGCAAGGTATATTTCTGTTTTGTTTTGAACTCGATATGAAATAACACCCAGCCTTTTGATTCTGCCTATCATTTTGTTGTGTTAGTTTTATTCGTTAAAGTTCAGTTCATTTAATTGTGTTAGTTACTTCGTTTCATTATTCTTGTATTCTATATCCGTACTGGGCATTTGGCTCATGCTGTATTTTTCTTCCAGCAGGTAATCAGGGGAATCAAGGGCAAGTGTGACAAGAGTTTCCTTTTATCCATATGGTTTAGATATTTTATTTAGGTTGTCATCCAATAATTTATGTGGAGTTGTACTAAATACTTTAGATTATGGTTTTAGCCAGTTTAATATTTATTATGGTTTGACTTTTGGTATTTATCAGATATTAAGACTATTCTTTTGTGGTTTTGGGCCTTGCTATTGAATTCTTCAATTTTGTTGTGTTTTGAGTAACCTTTCTTTCTATTTCAGAAAGGGGGTGTTACAGAGTTGGTATTAGAGCTTAGGTTCTTTCTTGTAGATAACCTATTTAGGTTTGACCTGTGAGTTATGGGTAAACTTCTGTGTTAGGTTTTTGTTCTGTTTGATTTTTTGTTCAGCTATCATGTCAACTATATTCGAACCTGTTTCTAATCTGCTTTGTTATCTATTCGTGATCTCTTTCTTAGATGACTCGTAGATCCGCTAGAGTTATTGGGAGGAGAGGTAACAATAGGGGAAGAGGTGAGGGTCAGACCAATGAGCAACCTAATGATCAGATTAACACTCAATTGGCTACCTTGGTGAAATAGGCGGTGAATCAGACTTTACCTTAGTTGGTGGCACAAGTTGTACATGCAATGCAACAGCCGCCACCAGAAATTCCTAAGCAAGGGAATCCGAGAAGTAATGGTTAGCATACAAATATTGAGGAAGCGAATGCGGATGGTCATGATCAACATGTATTTCCAATGTATGTGGTTGGAAAGGTTTCAGAAGCAGAAACCACAGTCATTTAGTTCAGCTCCGACTCTAATTGAGGCAGATAATTGGATTGCTCACCTAGAGAAGATTTTTGATATGTTGGGGTGCTAGGATAATCACAGAGTGTTACTTGCAGCTTACAAGTTAGAAGGGGATGCACAGAGGTGGTGGAAGACAGTGAAAGTAAGAAAGGGTGATGGTTATGTTGAGACACTTAGTTAGGCGGAGTTTTGTGAGGTCTTTTATTAGCAGTATTTCCCAACTAATGATAAAGAGGCTATGCTATAGAGAATATCTGTCAATTTGGCAGAAAGATGATGATTCCATCATGGATTTTATGACGAGGTTCACCAGGTTGACAGGTTTTTGCGGGAACCTCAGCAGGGACTGCAGCAGAAACATGCAGAGAAGTTTAAGTGGCGGATTCATTATAGGTATCGCCAGCATCTTATTAACACTAAGTTTTCAGATGTGTCAGCAGTGGCCAATGCGGCCAAGAATATTGAGATGGAGCGATAGGACTTTCGGTCTTCTAAATCGGAGGGGAGTCAAAAAGAGGGACAGAGATGACCAGTAGGGTTAAGCATCGGGTCAACATGGGAAAAATTAGGGGTGGTCAGTGGAACAGGAACCGTGGTGGCCAGTAGGGGCAGTGGCGTGGTCAGAATCAAAGTAAGGGTTATCAGCATATGCCTCAGGAAGGGCAGAATCGTTAGCTTCAGCTACCTTGGCATGGTCAGAATCGTCAACGTGGAAGAATCGTCAGCAGGGGCAAAATCAGGGTCATTATCTGGGACCAGCTGGTGGGGGTTAACCCAAATCTTGTTCCGATAGCTCTTTGTGCTACTTTGTGGGACTAATCATCCGAGGAGGAGGCAGTACCACAGACTCACCGGTGCATGTTTCTTGTGTGGACAGATGGGTCATATTGCTAGGAATTGCACCGGTCCACGCGATAATAGTGGAGGTGGGTGAAAATAGTGGCAATGGAGGTCAGCATCAGGGTGGTCGAGTTTTTGCTTTGAAGCATAACCAGGCGGCAGGTGCACCAGGTACTATTTCTAGTACTCTTTTAGTTGGCAATCGTGAGGAATCTATTTTGTTTGATATGGGTTCTACTCTTTCGGTTGTTGCTCAGTCTTTTGTTCGGCACCTGGGTGTGCCATCTCAGTCTTTAAATTCTGTTATGTCTATTGCTACCCCGATGGGGACTTCTGTTGTTATTTTTGATTTGTATCGAGGGTGTGCGATTTTTTTGGGGATAAGATTCGTCTTGCTAATCTTCTTCCAATGAGTATGTACGATTTTGATGTCATTCTTGGGATGGACTAGTTGGATAAGCACCAGACACTATTGACTGTCAGGCGAAGAAGGTTATATTTGGAGATATGAAGTCTCCAGAATTCGTGTTTCAGGGTTCACAACCAAGTAGAGTGGTGAAGTTAATTTCAGCTTTGAAGGTTGGGAATGTAAGACCCCAACTTTTATAAATAAAGATGAATTTTCTATAAATATTATTTTTGAATATTATGGAATGAATTTGATATAATAGTTGTGGGTAATATTTATAATTTTTGCAAAGTATGCAAGTTGTTTATATAATATTCGATTGGTCGGGGAATATTCGTTTTAACAGGGAATATTCGTACAACGGCACAATCATTGGTGGACCCCACAATAGAATTATTATCGGATTGAGAAAACGATAAAAATACTTTATAAAAATAATGGCGGAAGTTTTACCGTTAACTGTTGAAACACCCGGTGTTAAAAGTACAGTAATACGCGTAGTTGCGTAATAGCACACAGTATTGATTATTAAGGCTTACGTGAGAAGTCATCTCAACTTTATTCTATTACTTATATATATATATATATATATATATATTATATATATATATATATATATATATATGTATATATATATATATGTAAGTTGTCAAGTTGTCAAGCTGTCAAGTGAGTAGGGAAAAAATTTGATAATTAGTCAAGGGATGGGAGATTTTTATCAAGTGGGTGGGATTGGGAAATTGTTATTCACATGGGGGAGTACAATTATATTATTATATATATATATATATATATATATATATATATATGTATATGTATAACTTTGTTGACAAAGTGGGGGGGGGGAAATTTTGCTAGATTACATAATGGTGCATTATTGCATTATTAAATATATGCAAGATTGAAAACTTGGCTGATGAAATCAATTGAAGTGATGGGCCTTGATATTGTCTACACATGTTATATTTTATATATATATATATATATATATATATTTATATATATATATATATATATATATTATATATTATATTATTTAAAAGATTTTGCTTTAAGTATGGACCGTCCGATTAAAAGTAAATCAATCTGGACCGTTCATGAATTAGTTACTATGCCATCTATTCTTCTATAAATAGAAACTCATTCCTTCATTATTTTCTTACGAATTCACTGAAACTCTAGAGAGAGAAAATTATAGAGAGAAAGAAGAAGAGAAGTCTGCTACCTTTCTTTTCCTATATCCAGTTTTTTTACGGTAAGGGGTATTATTTCTTTTGTATTCATGAAGACAACTTCAATTATTCCATTCCTTATTATTCTGTTAGAATAACTTGTATACGCGGGTTACCCTATACTTGGTGAAATTCTTTTGTTATTCCATTCTTCATTATTCTGTTGGAATATCCTGTCTGTGTGTTTTACGCCGGACCTGGTTCTGTCTTTATTATTCTATTAGAATATCCTGTCTGTGCGTTTTACGCCGGACCTAGTTCCGTCTTTATTATTCTGTTAGAATATCCTGCCTGTGCATTTTACGCCGGACCTGGTTTCATTATTTATTATTCTGTTGGAATAACCTGCCTGTGCGGTCTATCGCATGCCTGGTGATTTTTTTTGTTATTCCATTCTTTATTATACTCAGTTGGTTAAAGTTTTGACTTCTATACTCCATGAAATTAGTGGAATATCCTTGATATTTGCGCTTCATCCAGTATCTTTTCATGAAATTATCTTCTGAGCATTCTTGAATTTTACTACACAAAGCAATATCATGTTGACAATTTGGACGTTATTGGTTCCTGGATTAATTAATTCTTGAACTTGTTTTTATTGAATTCTTATATCATTGTCATCATCCTCATGTTCATATTTTGTTGAAAGTCATCTGTGGCATGTAGTGCATAGATGGACTTGTAATGATTATAACCAGGGATTATTCGGTGTAATCATGATCGTAATGTTACAAATGATGTGGTAAAAGTCCTCGTTGGCCCGTAGTACATTGATGGACAGTTGTTGGCATGATCATGACCATTGATGAATACACGAATATCCTTGGCCAGTAGTGTATGGATAATTTGTGGTTGTGATACTAATGAATATCCTTGGCCGAAGTGCAGGGATGATGTGGATTATTTATTAAGCTGAGTCCCAGCGATAAAAGTGATGAAAAACCTTTTAAATCATAAAAGATAGTAGATTTTATTCTCTACTTGACTCTTTTAATGGATTACTTGTTCCGCTGCAGTTAAACTTAATGTTTGTTATATTTTATCAGTTTAGCACTGTTGAAGGCTAATGATAATTTATTCTACATTATCTTAGTCATAATATTTCTTACTGGGCTAGTTGAGCTCACCCCTTTCTTTCATTGTTTTCTTCAAAAAATGAGAACGTAGCGGGGACTAGTCAGGGAACGGAGTGACGGTTCAGATGATAGCATTAGTAGTCCTCACTATTCTATAAAATAGTGTAAAAATAAATGTATTGAGGACTTATTTTGAGTTTGAATATTGTTTAGAAGACAATGTTGTATTAAAACTCACAGCTTATGTTTTATCGTATTTTACACGACAGTTGTATAATTAAGTTTTTATTTGTATTTTGTACCATGTATTTGACGACTCAGAATAGGTGATGTATACCTATTTTGGGGGCGTCACAGGGAAGTTGGTGGCAAAAGGTTGTGAGGGGTATTTGGCATTTGTGAAGGATACCTCTAAGGGTGAGTCTCATATTGAGGATGTTCCAGTTGTTCGTGACTTTCCCGATGTGTTTCCCGAGGAGTTATCAGGGTTACCACCGTAGCGGGAGTTGGAGTTTACTATTGAGCTTGTTCCTGGTGCAGAGCCTATCTCTAAGGCGCCGTATAGGATGGCACCGTTAGAGTTGTAGGAGTTGAAGGAGCAGTTGCAGGAGCTGTTAGATCGTGGTGTGATTCGGCGAGTGTTTCACTGTGGGGTGCTCCAGTTTTGTTTATGAAGAAGAAGGATGGGTTTATGAGGCTATGCATAGACTACAGGGAGTTGAACAACATTACCATCAAGAATTGGTGGTCCATTGCCGAGGATTTATGACTTGTTTGACCAACTTCAGGGGGTAAAGTATTTTTTAAAGATAGACTTGAGGTCAGGCAATCATCAGTTGAGGGTAAGGGGCGAGGATATCCCTAAGACGTCTTTGCGTACTCGCTATGGGCATTACGAGTTTCTAGTGATGCCATTCGAGTTGACTAACGCTCGGGCGGTGTTTATGGATTTGATGAATTGGGTGTTTAGGGAGTCCTTGGACCAATTTATTATTGTCTTTATTGATAACATTTTGGTTTACTCCAATTCTAAGGAAGAGCATGAGGAGCATCTTCGTATTGTGTTGGGGATTTTGCAAAAAGAGCTAAATTCTCTAAATGCGAGTTTTGGTTGGAACATATGGCATTTTTGGGCCACATTGTTTCTGCTGAAGGCATTAAGGTGGATCCTGCGAAGGTTGAGGCTATCACTAAATGGCCGAGACCTACTACGGTGACAGAGATTAGGAGTTTCTTGGGTTTGGCAGGGTATTATAGGCAATTTTTAGAAGGGTTTTCCTTGCTTGTCTTACCATTGACTCAGTTGATGAGAAAGGGCACGGAGTTTGTGTGGAATGAGGAGGATGAAAAGAGTTTCGAGGAGTTAAAGAAATGACTTATGTCAGCTCCTATACTTGTATTTCCGTCGGGGACAGGAGGTTACCAGATTTATAGCTATGCTTCTAAGAAGGGTTTGGGGTGTGTTTTAATGCAACACAGTAAGGTGATTGCTTATGCTTCTAGACAGCTTAAACCTTACGAGGTGAACTACCCCACTCATGATTTGGAGTTGGAAGCAGTGATCTTTGCCTTAAAGATTTGGAGGCATTATTTGTGACGCCCCCAAAATAGGTATACAACATCCATTCTGAGTCGCCAAATACATGGTACAGAAAGCAAACTACAACTTCAATAATACAATTGTCGTACAAAATACGACAACACATACTGTGAGTTTAAATACAAATATTGTCTTCTAGAAAATATCCACACTCAAATAAGTCCTCATTACAATTATTCAAATACTATTTTAAAGAAATAGTGAGGACTGCAAAAACATCTTTCTAGAACCATCACTCCATACCCGACTAGATCCTGCTATGTTCTCACCTCCTGAGAAGAAAAATGGAACAAAAAGGAAAAGGGTGAGCTCAACTAGCCCAGTAAAGAATATTATGACTAAGATAATATACAACAAATTATCGTTAGTCTTAAACAAGGAAAAATCTGATAGAATATAATCGACAACAAGTTTTAGATCAACAACTGTAGCGGAAACAGCAAACCATTAGAAGAGTCAAGTAGAGAAAGAATTCTACTATCTTCTAAGATTTAAAAGTCCATCATCAATATTTTATCCCTGTAACATCAATTAATAATCATCTTTATCCAAATATTCATCTTTTCACTACAGGCCAAAGATATTCATTTGTATCACCTGTCAGTCATGTTCATCTCAACACCTGTTCATCTTTGCACTACAGGCCAAAGATATTTATCAAGCAATCATACATCTTTGCACTACAGGCCAAAGATATTCAGTAATATCATCATTTAGGACTGAGGATGATGAAAAATATCTTAAAGAGAACGAATCCAGTGAGACAGAAGGACAAATATTAGGGATTCGTATAACAGTTTATCCAAGATCAATAATACTTCATAATAATTAATTGTGAAGCAGAATTCAAAAATAAAGATCAAAACATGGATACAATCAAAGATAGTAACCATAATAGACATCTTGGACAAAAAGGAAAAATTTTATTTTTTGGTGAATAGTGCCGTATTTGTGAATAGTAACCCGACACAAAAAGTTTCAAATTTGATAAAAACTCATATCAATATTTCAGCATAATGATATTGAAGAAAATAATATCATTAAGAAGAAAATAATATCCCTTACCTCAAAATATCAGTACTTCTGGTCGGAATACCGGTATAAGGCTGAAAGAAACTTGCTCTGATGAATAGAAACTCTCAAAGTATCTAAATACTCGTAAAATACACTCAATAATCTAGAGAGAGAAAGAGAGAAAACTTGTTTCTGGTGTGATTTTCAATTCTAACTTAGCCCTCTATTTATAGAAAAATGTTAGCACGCCGAAGCAGACTTAACCTGCAACCTGATGGCTTTACCTGCTACTATTCCCACCCACCACATTTGAATAAAAATCTCAGCACATTTCTTCACCAACCAAGAGTGGGGCCCACCAATTCTAGAATTTTCCATCAAAATGATAAACTCCGAAAATTCAACAATTTCTGAACCAGTCATCTCGTAAAATTCATAATAAATCATACGTTCATTTTTAACGGTTCAAAATTTGTGGACATATACTCAACTTATATATGTATAATATATCCAAAAATTACCACAATCTAACGGTCGGATTAAAAATTATAACCCCCACAAAATATCTCAAAAACCCTGATTTTTAATACCTCCATTCCGACAAAAATACTGATAAAAACCTCAACATTAACTCCTTCATTTTTTAACCACAAAAATATATCCCTCATTTATATCCACATAAAATAAATATTTCCTTATCATATGAATTAATAATTAATTATTCACAAATAATATTACAGAATCACATTTATGACAACCAGGCCGTTCCCAGGAAAGAGGGGGCTTTCCAATAAGAATTTCTCCTTACTGGCGCGCAATTAGATGACCAAATCTCTCCTTAGACAGAACTTTCTAGACATTGCCAATAATGTTATCTAATAATATTATTTAAATAATATGAATTATTGATCTGATATGGAAAATACTGTGCAGCAACAATTATTGAAACAACAATAATATAAAATATCAACGCAACAATTATTGAATCAATAAAATAAAATATTGAACAATAACTACTGTAACAATTATTGGGTAGTGCCTTCCTTCGTAAGAATCAATAATTAGTGTAATACCGTGTGCTACTGTATTTTAACCACCGGATATTCCAACAGTATTAACGGTAACAACTACGCCGTTATTTATAAACAACTTATACTTGTCGTTTTCCTCATCCAATCGCTTTCCGTTATGGGGCCCACACAAGGCTGCGCCGTCGTACGAATATTCCCCGACAGCAAGAATATTCCACGACCAAACGAATATTTCCCGACAAAATGAATATTTTATAACCACTTGCTTATTTTGCAAAATTTGCACATTTCACTCATAACCAAAGTATTATATCAAATTAAACCCTTATTATTCACAATAATATTTAGAGAAAATTTGATTTTATTCATTAATAAGTTGGGGTCTTTCAACCTCCCCTCCTTATGAAATTTCGTCCTCGAAATTGACGTACGTACCTGATATTTCGAAAAGGTGAGGATACCTCGCTTTCATTTCTGATTCCAACTCCCAGGTCATTTCTTCAATAGCATGGTTTCTCCACAAAACCTTAATTGTGGTATAACCTTCGTGCGTAGGACATGCTCCTTCCTATCCAAGATCTTAATAGGTACCTCCTCGTACGTTAAATCTTCAGCTATCGCGTCTGGTTCTAACTCAATAATGTGGTTCGGGTCTTTAACATATTTACGAAGCATAGATATGTGAAAAATATTATGAACACGAGACATACTTGGAGGTAATGCGAGTCTATATGCCACATTTCCTATTCGCTCAAGAATCTCAAATGGACCAACAAATCTTGGATTGAGCTTTCCTCTCTTCCCAAATCTTGTAACTCCCTTCCATGGTGCAACACGTAACAATACATGATCCCCAATATTAAATTTCACGTCCTTCTGATGAAGATCCGCATAACTCTTTTGTCGATCCTGTGCCGTTTGTATACGTTGTCGAATCGTTTGGATCTTCTCTATAGTAATACGTACCAACTCTGGTCCCAACAATGTTGCTTCACCCACCTCATCCCAGCATACTGGAGAACGATATTTTTTTTCCATACAACGCCTCGAATGGAGCCACACCTATACTCGCCTGATAACTGTTGTTGTAGGAGAATTCCACCAATGGTAGGTACTTATCCCAACTCCCTTTGAGATCTAGGACACAAAGTCTTAAAAGATCTTCAAGAGTTTGAATAGTCCTCTCTGATTGTCCGTCCATTTGAGGATTGTATGCCGAACTGAATCGTAAATTTGTGCCCATAGCTTTCTGCAAGCTAACCCAAAATCGCGAAGTGAATCTTGGGTCACGATCCGAAACTATGGATACTGGCATGCCATGCAATCTCACAATCTCGTTCACGTACATAATAGCAAGACGTTCAAGGGATAAGTCTCACGTATCGGCAAGAAATGAGCGGACTTGGTTAATCTATCAACAATAACCCAAATCGCATCTATGCCTTGAGAAACCTTGGGAAGACCCGTAACAAAATCCATAGTAATGTGTTCCCACTTCCATTTCGGAATCTCAAGTGGTTGCAATGGACCCTTTGATACTTGATGCTCCGCTTTTACACGTTGACAAGTTAAACATCTCGAGATAAACTCCGCGATCTCTCTTTTCATATTGCTCCACCAAAATGTATGTCGAAGATCGTGATACATTTTGGTACTCCCAGGATGGATTGCAAACGGTGTGTTATGTGCCTCCATCATTATTCTATGCTTCAAGTCAAAATCGTTAGGAACACAAAGTCTGGAGTTGACTCGAAGTATTCCTTCTTCATCGATTCTTGCTTCTGGAATAGCACATTCTTGCACTTTCTTTCTTATATTCATCAGCTCCAAGTATGTAGCTTGAGTGGCTTTAACGTTATCGATTAAAGTCGATTTTACTCGTATATCATCACGTGAGTCCCTAGAGTCATTAACTCTATCTCTATCATTTATAAATTATACAAAATAGGTCTTTGTGTTCAACAAAATCACACTCGTACTCGCGTACAATCTTCTACTCAACGCGTCAGCTACCACGTTCGCTTTTCCAGGATGGTATGGTCAGAACAGGTTCCGAATGAGTCGCCTCTTGAGCTATTGGAAAATCTTCTCGCATTCCTTGCTCCATACGAATTTTATATCTTTCTGAGTCAGCTAAGTTAACGGAGTAGCGATTCGAGAAAATCCTTCCACGAATCTCCGATAGCAACCAGCTAAGCCCAGAAAGCTACGTACTTTGGTCACCAACTTCGGTTGCTCTCAATTGTGATTCATATCCCAATCTTGGATTGCACGTCACAATGGCACCTATTGTTTTACCACCACACAAATATAGAGTCCCTTACAGAGAGTCTAGCTTTGGTGCATTTCACAAAGAAAGTCACCAGATAGAGGCTCGGGTACCAACTTCTATAGTTGGGTTTTTAACTCCTGAAGTTCAATAGGAGCTATTCAATATAAAATTTTAGTAATGAGTTTTGTATCGGGTTGAAGATCAATACAAAAATTCAATATCACGCTCTGGGTTAGGCCAGGAAATTCTTCAGGAAATACGTCAGGAAATTCACTAACAGAAATATCATTCAAATCTGACGTATTTTTGTTCAAGTCCATGACATGGGCTAAGAAAGCTTGACATCCGTTTTTCAATAAATGAATGGCTTTATGGCTTGATATAACAGCGATTGATTTTAATGGTTTGGTTGCTTGAATTCGCATAACAGGTTGGTTAGGAATATGAAAACTAACAACCTTACGAAAACAATCAATTTTGGCATGATGAGTAGTTAACCAATCAATTCCTAAAATCACATCAAAAGCAAGTATCTTTAAAGAGATAAGATCAACAGGTAATGTGATAGTGCCAACTTGGATCATGCAAGATTTATAAACTGTAGATGTAACGAAGGTTTCACCCAACGGAGTTTCAACAGATAAGTTAAAGTCCAATTTCTTCGGAGTCAAGTTTAAACGTTGAGCACAAGCAGGAGAGATAAAAGAATGGGTAGAACCGGTATCTAGTAAAGTATAAACTTCGCAAGAATTCAAGATTAGCTTACCCGTGATCACCTCGTTCGGGTTTCTCGCGTTTTGGCCAGTCACGACAAACGCCCTTCCAGGAACCGCTGATTTCGACTTATACGGGACAACTTTTGGAGTCACCATCCCCGCTGAACTTGGTTTTGCTACAGAACACTCTCAAGCTATATGACCCTCCTTTCCACAGTTATAACATACCTTGGATTGTTGTGGGCAGTTTGGGCTGATATGTCCCTCTTTCCCACATTTGTAACATACGACCGGTGGTCATTCTCCTCCCCTAGAAACAGTTGATGTTTATGCTGACGTCTTCACGCTATCATTGTTGTACCTTCTCTTCTTGAAATCTCCTCCCGACTCGCTCCTTCTATTATCACGACCACGATTACCACCAGAGTGGTTACCGCTTTTGTCCGAATGTTTTCCTCCCTGCTGGTTTTCATTGCTTCGATGACTGCCGCCACCGGTATGACCCTGGTTGTGGTCCCTCGGTTGCGCATACTCATTATCTCGATCTAATAATTGAGTCCTGTTTACAACATCTAAATATAAAGAAAATTTATGAGAGATAAGATATTGCCGAATCTCGGGTTTTAGACCTCTCAGAAACATCCTTGTCATTCGTTCCTCATTTTCGACCAAATGAGGTGTAAACCTGGATAACTCTGCAAACTTCGCCTCGTACTGGGACACCGTCATGTTGTTTTGTTCCAGTCTGATAAACACCACCTCCTTCATATGACGAATACTTTCAGGAAAGTACTTGTCATTGAACAGTTTTTGAAATGTTTCCCAGGACATGTTGATTGCGTCAGGCTGGGTACGCTTCACAGACTCCCACCAGTAGTCTGCCTCACCGCGGAACATAAAGGTGGCGAATGGAACCTTCTATTTCTCCGTGCATCCCAAGACATCGAATATCTTGGTAATTTGCTTGACCCACGTTTCCGCCATGATCGGATCCGGCTTTCCCTTAAATTCTGGTGGTCCCAATTCTTTGAACTGCTTAGCTGTGACAAACTGCGCGTTGTTATCATTTCCACCGTATTCTGCACACGAGTCTCCCTCGTCTGATTTTGCATGAACTGCAAAAAGCTCCTAAACATTCCATCATTCATCGTTTGCTCGGTAACGTTGTTTACAGGAGGAATATTGCCTTCCTTGTAACGACCCCAAAATAGGTCCATTCCATCCAACCTATTCTGAGTCGCCAAATACATGGTACAGAAAATAACTACAACTTTATTACAACAATTGTCATGTAAAATACAACAACACATACGCTGTGAGTTTGGATACAAATATATACCAAATGTGACTCATGTTCCAACTGTGGACATCACCTCACAATGACACCTTACATAAAGGTATAGTCAAAAACTGTTTTAGAAATTAGAATCTTTGGGAAGTGCTCAAGGAAACCTTCGTACATGGGAGGCCATGCGTCTAGGTTATGATAGATATCATATGGCCACAGAATTATCCTTGGTTGACCCAATAGACCCCAAAGAAAAACGAGAAGATTACTATCATATTCTTCCCAATGGTGAGTCTTCTCTTGACTTATCATTATCTCCACTGTCTCTAATTGAGAATTATACTTCAAACAAACACCAAGATTATATAGGTAGTGCTCGTATATATACTCAGCAAGTGGATGAGCACATCCCTGTCTTATGATGACACGAGGTTGTATGTCGTTAGACATCTTGTATGATAGTGGTAAACCACCCTTCCAACGTTGGGTACACCTTACCCTATTGGATTCACCAAATATAACTACTAAATGAACTTTTCTATACTGCTTCGGGAGAACATCCACAGCTAGAGACCACCGTTCTATTTCCCCGTTACCCTCGCTCGACCCAGCTACACTCTTATTACCTGAAAGGAATTGTGAAATAGAAGGGTGAGCACAACTAGCCCAGTAAAGAATATCATGACTAAAGATAAATAAATTATCAATAGTCTTCATCAATAATAAATCAGAGATTTAGAACATATGGTAGATGATAAAAAATTTCAACCATAGTTGCAGCGGAACATGCAATCCATTAGAAGAGTCAAATAGACTATAAAGTCTATTATCTTCTCCATGTTAAAAATCCACCAACAATGTTTTATCCCTGTAACATCAATCAACAGTTCTGGTCCACAATCATATAAATAACTCATAATCATAATTATGATTCTAAATTCCTCTTCTCATCCAGGACAAAGATAATTTTCATCACTTGTCTTTACCTGAAACATCAAAGATCATGGTTATACCAAATCACAGTTCCTGTTCATAATCATACTAATAAATTCATCTTTGCATCACAGGCCAAATATATTCATCAACAGTTCATCTTTACACTACATGACAAAGATATTCAATAACAGGTCATCTTTGCACTACGGGCCAAAGATATTCATCAACAACTCATCTTTGCACTACAGACCAAAGATATTCATCTACAATTCATCTTTGCACTACAGGCCAAAGATATTTCTCAACAATTCATATTTGCACTACAGGCCAAATATATTCATATCTCAAAGAAATATATATTCATTTCAGAATTTATATACACCATAATTATAACCATGTTAATCAATTCATCTTTACACTTAAGCTAAAGATATTCAATTGTAAATTCAATGGTCATGATCATACCAGTCACAATTCAACTTTGCACTACAGGCCAAAGAGAACCCTAGTCATGATCATACCAATAATCTACCCATCTTTACACTCCAGTGAAAGAGAAATTCAACATCAGGGTTATAAAAATGTTATATATGATAATAAAATCAATATAATCAACATATAGATTTAATCTCAAGAGTAATATTCATAAATCAACTATAATTTGGTTAGTAAAAGAAACCAATTTTGTCGTGAATAGTAACTCGTGAATAGTAACTCGTGAATAGTAACTCGTGAATAGTAACACCGGCTCAAAAAGGTAGAAATTCCACAATAAAATTCATACCAATACTTCGGTATAATGATATTGAAAGAATAACATTACTTAAATTTATAAACAATTTATTTTAATTGTTTACACTTTACTAATTAATGCATTTAATCATCATAAAATGCTAACTCTTACAATTTCATCATCAATAATCAAAACCCTCATCAAAAATCTGCATATACCTCATATAGGATTCTCAAGCCATAAAATCCTATTTTCCAATTTTATTTCTTCACAAAACATATTTAATTCATTTACTCATAACTAGACCATTTTCATGAAAAATACCAAATCAGTTCCAAAAATATTTCTTTTCTGGGATTTAGCATAATATAGTCCCATAGTGAACATATATTTTTCTCAGAATTTTTAAAAGTCATTTACTATTTTTCATATGGTCAAAACAGCCGAATATTTAGACATTTATCAAAAATTGTACTTTTGTCTAAAAATTCTGAAATTTACAGAGTATACTTCTATCATATGCATGTACTCTCAATAAAAATTTCATCAATTTTGGAGTTAACCACAAGGAATTATAAGCGGTTACTTTTAAAATAGTCTTTTCCCGTAAAATTCATAACTCTTAATCTATACATCCAAAAATCACCATTTTTTGACACAATCAATAAAACTCATCAAAATATCATTTCAAATTTTTCCATAATTTTTGAAGATCAGAAAAATTACGAAACTGAAAATCATAACAACCCTTAAAATCCATTACTATCCCTTACTATCCCTTACTATCCCTTACCTTAAAAGAGCAGCACTTCTGACTGGATATCGGATATGACGCTGAAGGAAACTTGCACTGATGAATAGCAATTCACCAAGTATCTAAAAACTCACAAAATATGCTTCATAATATAGAGAGAGAAAGAGAGAAAGCTTATGTTTCTGGTGTGATTTTCAATTATAACTTAGCCCTCTATTTATAGGAAAATTTTGGTAGGTTTGACCTGCAACCTGATGGCTTTACCTGCTACTATTCCCATCCACCACATTTGAAATATAATTCAGCACATTTCTTCACCAACCACAAGTGGGGCCCACCAATTCTAGAATTTTCCACCAAAATGATAAACTCCGAAAATTCAACAATTTCTGAACCAGTCATCTTGTAAAATTCGTAATAAATCATACGTTCATTTTTAACGGTTCAAAATTTGTGGGCATATACTCAACTTATATATGTATAACATATCCAAAAATTACCACGATCCAACGGTCGGATTAAAAATTATAACCCCCGCAAAATATCTCAAAAATCCTAATTTTTAATACCTCCATTCCGACAAAAATACGGATAAAAATCCCAACATTAACTCCTTCATTTTTTAACCACAAAAATATATCCCTCATTTATATCCACATAAAATAAATATTTTCTTATCATATGAATCAATAATTAATTATTCACAAATAATATTACAGAATCACATTTATGACAACCAGGCCGTTCCCAGGAAAGAGGGGGCTTTCCAATAAGGATTTCTCCTTACTGGCGCGCAATTAGATGACCAAACCTCTCCTTAGACAGAACTTTCTAAACATTGTCAATAATGCTATCTAATAATATTATTTAAATAATATGAATTACTGATCTGATAATGGAAAATACTGTGCAGCAACAATTATTGAAACAACAATAATATAAAATATCAATGCAGCAATTATTGAATCAATAATAAAATATTCAACAGTAATTACTGTAACAATTATTGAGTAGTGCCTTCTTACGTAAGAATCAATAATTTCAAAAATACTGTGCAATACCGTGTGCTACTGTGCAATAACGTGTATTACTGTATTTTAATCACCGGGTATTCCAACAGTGTTAACAGTAACAACTACGTCGTTATTTGTAAAAACTCAAATTTGTCGTTTTCTTCACCCGACAGTTATTCGTTATGGGGCCCACAAATAGCTGCGCCGTCGTACGAATATTCCCCGACAGAAAAAATATTCCACGACCAAACGAATATTCCCCGACAACAATGATTATTTTATAACCACTTGTGTATTTTGAAAAAATCATATATCACCCTTAACTTTAACATTTATCAATTTAACCATTTACTGAATAGTAATTATAAGAAAAATTGAATACTTTTATTTCATAAAATTCGGGGTCTTACATTCCTGTTGCACGTTTCCCTGGGTGGTAATCAAAGGTGACTCCACGGTCTGATTTACTCCATTATTAACGTTCTCAGCTGCCATTCTTAAATACTGCCATAAAACAAGGGTTAATAGTCATGTCATATATTATCCCTATACTCTGACCGACCAAATAAACACCAAATAAACTTAGTCAGGTCATACTAGCGAAGGAATTCCCCGTCTCTCCCCTCCTAGTTCTTGTCTCACATCTCAGCCAGGGATCATATTCCTAAGCTCTGATACCAACTGTGACGCCCCCAAAATAGGTATACAACACCCATTCTGAGTCGCCAAATACATGGTACAAAAAGCAAACTACAACTTCAATAATACAATTGTCGTGCAAAGTACGACAACACATACTGTGAGTTTAAATACAAATATTGTCTTCTAGACAATATCCACACTCAAATAAGTCCTCATTACAATTATTCAAACACTATTTTATAGAAATAGTGAGGACTGCTAAAACATCTTTCTAGAACCATCACTCCATACCCCGACTAGATCCTGCTATGTTCTCACCTCTTAAGAAGAAAAATGGAACAAAAAGGAAAAGGGTGAGCTCAACTAGCCCAGTAAAGAATATTATGACTAAGATAATATACAACAAATTATCGTTAGTCTTCAACAGGGAAAAATCTGATAGAATATAATTGACAACAAGTTTTAGATCAACAACTACAGCGGAAACAGCAAACCATTAGAAGAGTCAAGTAGAGAAAGAATTCAACTATCTTCTAAGATTTAAAAGTCCATCATCAATATTTTATCCCTGTAACATCAATTAATAATCATCTTTATCCAAATATTCATCTTTGCACTACAGGCCAAAGATATTCATTTGTATCACTTGTCAGTCATGTTCATCTCAACACCTGTTCATCTTTGCACTACAGGCCAAAGATATTCATCAAGCAATCTTACATCTTTGCACTACAGGCCAAAGATATTCAGTAATATCATCATTTAGGACTGAGGATGATGAAAAATATCTTAAAGAGAACGAATCCAGTGAGACAGAAGGACAAATATTAGGGATTCGTATAACAGTTTATCCAAGATCAATAATACTTCATAATAATCAATTGTGAAGCAGAATTCAAAAATAAAGATCAAAACATGGATATAATCAAAGATAGTAACCATAATAGACATCTTGGACAAAAAGGGAAAATTTTATTTTTCGGTGAATAGTGCTGTATTCGTGAATAGTACCGTATACGTGAATAGTGCCGTATACGTGAATAGTAACCCCGACACAAAAATTTCCAAATTTGATAAAAACTCATATCAATATTTCAGCATAATGATATTGAAGAAAATAATATCATTAAGAAGAAAATAATATCCCTTACCTCAAAATATCAGTACTTCTGGTCGGAATACCGGTATAAGGCTGAAAGAAACTTGCTCTGATGAATAGAAACTCTCAAAGTATCTAAATACTCACAAAATACACTCAATAATCTAGAGAGAGAAAGAGAGAAAACTTGTTTCTGGTGTGATTTTCAATTCTAACTTAGCCCTCTATTTATAGGAAAATGTTAGCACGCCGAAGCAGACTTAACCTGCAACCTGATGGTTTTACCTGCTACTATTCCCACCCACCACATTTGAATAAAAATCTCAGCACATTTCTTCACCAACCAAGAGTGGGGCCCACCAATTCTAGAATTTTCCATCAAAATGATAAACTCTGAAAATTCAACAATTTCTGAACCAGTCATCTCGTAAAATTCATAATAAATCATACGTTCATTTTTAACGGTTCAAAATTTGTGGACATATACTCAACTTATATATGTATAACATATCCAAAAATTATCACAATCCAACGGTCAGATTAAAAATTATAACCCCCGTAAAATATCTCAAAAACCTTGATTTTTAATACCTCCATTCCGACAAAAATACTGATAAAAACCTCAACATTAACTTCTTCATTTTTTAATCACAAAAATATATCCCTCATTTATATCCACATAAAATAAATATTTCCTTATCATATGAATTAATAATTAATTATTCACAAATAATATTACAGAATCACATTTATGACAACCAGGCCGTTCCCAGGAAAGAGGGGGCTTTCCAATAAGAATTTCTCCTTACTGGCGCGCAATTAGATGACCAAATCTCTCCTTAGACAGAACTTTCTAGACATTGCCAATAATGTTATCTAATAATATTATTCAAATAATATGAATTATTGATCTGATAATGGAAAATACTGTGCATCAACAATTATTGAAACAACAATAATATAAAATATCAACGCAACAATTATTGAATCAATAAAATAAAATATTGAACAATAACTACTGTAACAATTATTGAGTAGTGTCTTACTTCGTAAGAATCAATAATTAGTGTAATACCGTGTGCTACTGTATTTTAACCACCGGATATTCCAACAGTATTAACGGTAACAACTACGCCGTTATTTATAAACAACTTATACTTGTCGTTTTTCTCATCCAATCGCTTTTCGTTATGGGGCCCACACAAGGCTGCGCCGTCGTACGAATTTTCCCCGACAGCAAGAATATTCCACGACCAAACGAATATTCCCCGACAAAATGAATATTTTATAACCACTTGCTTATTTTGCAAAATTTGTACATTTCACCCATAACCAAAGTATTATATCAAATTAATCCCTTATTATTCACAATAATATTTAGAGAAAATTTGATTTTATTCATTAATAAGTTGGGGTCTTACAACCTCCCCTCCTTATGAAATTTCGTCCTCGAAATTGACGTACGTACCTGATATTTCGAAAAGATGAGGATACCTCGCTTTCATTTCTGATTCCAACTCCCAGGTTATTTCTTCAATAGCATGGTTTCTCCACAAAATCTTAACTTGTGGTATAACCTTCGTGTGTAGGACATGCTCTTTCCTATCCAAGATCTTAACAGGTACCTCCTCGTACGTTAAATCTTCAGCTGTCTCGTCTGGTTCTAACTCAATAATGTGGTTCGGGTCTTTAACATATTTACGAAGCATAGATATGTGAAAAATATTATGAACACGAGACATGCTTGGAGGTAATGCGAGTCTATATGCCACATTTCCTATTCGCTCAAGAATCTCAAATGGACCAACAAATATTGGATTGAGCTTTTCTCTCTTCCCAAATCTTGTAACTCCCTTCCATGGTGCAACACGTAACAATACATGATCCCCAATATTAAATTCCACGTCCTTCCGATGAAGATCCGTATAACTCTTTTTTCGATCCTGTGCCGTTTGTATACGTTGTCGAATCATTTGGATCTTCTCTATAGTAATGCGTACCAACTCTGGTCCCAACAATGTTGCTTCACCCACCACGTCCCAACATACTGGAGAACTATATTTTTTTCCATACAACGCCTCGAATGGAGCCACACCTATGCTCGCCTGATAACTGTTGTTGTAGGAGAATTCCACTAATGGTAGGTACTTATCCCAACTCCCTTTGAGATCTAGGACACAAAGTCTTAAAAGATCTTCAAGAGTTTGAATAGTCCTCTCTGATTGTCCGTCCGTTTGAGGATGGTATGCCGAACTGAATCGTAAATCCGTGCCCATAGCTTTCTGCAAGCTAACCCAAAATTGCGAAGTAAATCTTGGGTCACGATATGAAACTATGGATACTGGCATGCCATGCAATCTCACAATCTCGTTCACGTACATACTAGCAAGACGTTCAAGGGAATAAGTCTCAGGTATCGGCAAGAAATGAGCGGACTTGGTTAATTTATCAACAATAACCCAAATCGCATCTATGCCTTGAGAAACCTTGGGAAGACCCGTAACAAAATCCATAGTAATGTGTTCTCACTTCCATTTCGGAATCTCAAGTGGTTGCAATGGACCCTTTGGTACTTGATGCTCCGCTTTTACACGTTGACAAGTTAAACATCTCGAGATAAACTCCGCGATCTCTCTTTTCATATTGCTCCACCAAAATGTATGTCGAAGATCGTGATACATTTTGGTACTCCCAGGATGGATTGCAAACGGTGTGTTGTGTGCCTCCATCATTATTCTATGCTTCAAGTCAAAATCGTTAGGAACACAAAGTCTGGAGTTGACTCGAAGTATTCCTTCTTCATCGATTCTTACTTCTGGAATAGCACATTCTTGCACTTTCTTTCTTATATTCATCAGCTCCAAGTCTGTAGCTTGAGCGGCTTTAACGTTATCGATTAAAGTCGATTTTACTCGTATATCATCACGTGGGTCCCTAGAGTCATTAACTCTATCTCTATCATTTATAAATTATACAAAATAGGTCTTTGTGTTCAACAATATCACACTCGTACTCGCGTACAATATTCTACTCAACGCGTCAGCTACCACGTTCGCTTTTCCAGGATGGTATGGTCAGAACAGGTTCCGAATGAGTCGCCTCTTGAGCTATTGGAAAATCTTCTCGCATTCCTCGCTCCATACGAATTTTGTATCTTTCTGAGTCAGCTAAGTTAACGGAGTAGCGATTCGAGAAAATCCTTCCACGAATCTCCGATAGCAACCAGTTAAGGCCAGAAAGCTACGTACTTTGGTCACCAACTTCGGTTGCTCTCAATTGTGATTCATATCCCAATCTTGGATTGCACGTCACAATGGCACCTATTGTTTTACTACCACACAAATATAGAGTCCCTTACAGAGAGTCTAGCTTTGGTGCATTCCACAAAGAAAGTCACCAGATAGAGGCTCGGGTACCAACTTCTATTGTTGGGTTTTTAACTCCTGAAGTTCAATAGGAGCTATTCAATATAAGATTTTAGAAATGGATTTTGTATCGGGTTGAAGATCAATACAAAAATTCAATATCACGCTCTGGGTTAGGCTAGGAAATTCTTCAGGAAATACGTCAGGAAATTCACTAACAGAAATATCATTCAAATCTGACGTATTTTTGTTCAAGTCCATGACATGGGCTAAGAAAGCTTGACATCCGTTTTTCAATAAATGAATGGCTTTATGGCTTGATATAACAGCGATTGATTTTAATGGTTTGGTTGCTTGAATTCGCATAACAGGTTGGTTAGGAATATGAAAACTAACAACCTTACGAAAACAATCAATTTTGGCATGATGAGTAGTTAACCAATCAATTCCTAAAATCACATCAAAAGCAAGTATCTTTAAAGAGATAAGATCAACAGGTAATGTGATAGTGCCAACTTGGATCATGCAAGATTTATAAATTGTAGATGTAACGAAGGTTTCACCCAACGGAGTTTCAACAGATAAGTTAAAGTCCAATTTCTTCGGAGTCAAGTTTAAACGTTGAGCACAAGCAGGAGAGATAAAAGAATGGGTAGAACCGGTATCTAGTAAAGTATAAACTTCGCAAGAATTCAAGATTAGCTTACCCGTGATCACCTCGTTTGGGTTTCTCGCGTTTTGGCCAGTCACGACAAACGCCCTTCCAGGAACCGCTGATTTCGACTTATACGGGACAACTTTTGGAGTCACCATCCCCGCTGAACTTGGTTTTGCTACAGAACACTCTCGAGCTATATGACCCTCCTTTCCACAGTTATAACATACCTTGGATTGTTGTGGGCAGTTTGGGCTGATATGTCCCTCTTTCCCACATTTGTAACATACGACCGGTGGTCGTTCTCCTCCCCTAGAAACAGTTGATGTTTGTGCTGACGTCTTCACGCTATCATTGTTGTACCTTCTCTTCTTGAAATCTCCTCCCGACTCGCTCCTTCTATTATCACGACCACGATTACCACCAGAGTGGTTACCGCTTTTGTCCGAATTTTTTCCTCCCTGCAGGTTTTCATTGATTCGATGACTGCCGCCACCGGTATGACCCTGGTTGTGGTCCCTCGATTGCGCATACTCATTATCTCGATCTAATAATTGAGTCCTGTTTACAACATCTAAATATAAAGAAAATTTATGAGAGATAAGATATTGCCGAATCTCGGGTTTTAGACCTCTCAGAAACATCCTTGTCATTCGTTCCTCATTTTCGACCAAATGAGGTGTAAACCTGGATAACTCTGCAAACTTCGCCTCGTACTGGGACACCGTCATGTTGTTTTGTTCCAGTCTGATAAACACCACCTCCTTCATATGACGAATACTTTCAGGAAAGTACTTGTCATTGAACAGTTTTTGAAATGTTTCCCAGGACATGTTGAGTGCGTCAGGCTGGGTACGCTTCACAGACTCCCACCAGTAGTCTGCCTCACTGCAGAACATAAAGGTGGCGAATGGAACCTTCTATTTCTCCATGCATCCCAAGACATCGAATATCTTGGTAATTTGCTTGACCCACGTTTCCGCCATGATCGGATCCGGCTTTCCCTTAAATTCTGGTGGTCCCAATTCTTTGAACTGCTTAGCTGTGACAAACTGCGCGTTGTTATCATTTCCACCCGTATTCTGCACACGAGTCTCCCTCGTCTGATTTTGCATGAACTGCCAAAAGCTCCTAAACATTCCATCATTCATTGTTTGCTCGGTAACGTTGTTTACAGGAGGAATATTGCCTTCCTGTTGCACGTTTCCCTGGGTGGTAATCAAAGGTGACTCCACGGTCTGATTTACTCCATTATTAACGTTCTCAGCTGCCATTCTTAAATACTGCCATAAAACAAGGATTAATAGTCATGTCATATATTATCCCTATACTCTGACTAACCAAATAAACACCAAATAAACTTAGTCAGGTCATACTAGCGAAGGAATTCCCCGTCTCTCCCCTCCTAGTTCTTGTCTCACATCTCAGCCAGGGATCATATTCCTAAGCTCTGATACCAACTGTGACGCCCCCAAAATAGGTATACAACACCCATTCTGAGTCGCCAAATACATGGTACAAAAAGCAAACTACAACTTCAATAATACAATTGTCACGCAAAATACGACAACGCATACTGTGAGTTTAAATACAAATATTGTCTTCTAGACAATATCCACACTCAAATAAGTCCTCATTACAATTATTCAAACACTATTTTATAGAAATAGTGAGGACTGCTAAAACATCTTTCTAGAACCATCACTCCATACCCCGACTAGATCCTGCTATGTTCTCACCTCTTGAGAAAAAAAATGGAACAAAAAGGAAAATGGTGAGCTCAACTAGCCCAGTAAAGAATATTATGACTAAGATAATATACAACAAATTATCGTTAGTTTTCAACAGGGAAAAATCTGATAGAATATAATCGACAACAAGTTTTAGATCAACAACTGCAGCAGAAACAGAAAACCATTAGAAGAGTCAAGTAGAGAAAGAATTCTACTATCTTCTAAGATTTAAAAGTCCATCATCAATATTTTATCCCTGTAACATCAATTAATAATCATCTTTATCCAAATATTCATCTTTGCACTACAGGCCAAAGATATTCATTTGTATCACCTGTCAGTCATGTTCATCTCAACACCTGTTCATCTTTGCACTACAGGCCAAAGATATTCATCAAGAAATCATACATCTTTGCACTACAGGCCAAAGATATTCAGTAATATCATCATTTAGGACTGAGGATGATGAAAAATATCTTAAAGAGAACGAATCCAGTGAGACAGAAGGACAAATATTAGGGATTCGTATAACAGTTTATCCAAGATCAATAATACTTCATAATAATCAATTGTGAAGCAGAATTCAAAAATAAAGATCAAAACATGGATACAATCAAAGATAGTAACCATAATAGACATCTTGGACAAAACGGAAAAATTTTATTTTTCGGTGAATAGTGCCGTATTTGTGAATAGTACCGTATACGTGAATAGTGCCATATACGTGAATAGTAACCCCAACACAAAAAGTTCCAAATTTGATAAAAACTCATATTAATATTCCAGCATAATGATATTGAATAAAATAATATCGTCAAGAAGAAAATAATATCCCTTACCTCAAAATATTAGTACTTCTGGTCGGAATACCGGTATAAGGCTGAAAGAAACTTGCTCTGATGAATAGAAACTCTCAAAGTATCTAAATACTCACAAAATACACTCAATAATCTAGAGAGAGAAAGAGAGAAAACTTGTTTCTGGTGTGATTTTCAATTCTAACTTAGCCTTCTATTTATAGGAAAATGTTAGCACGCCGAAGCAGACTTAACCTGCAACCTGATGGCTTTACCTGCTACTATTCCCACCCACCACATTTGAATAAAAATCTCAGCATATTTTTTCACCAACCTAGAGTGGGGCCCACCAATTCTAGAATTTTCCATCAAAATGATAAACTCCGAAAATTCAATAATTTCTGAACCAGTCATCTCGTAAAATTTATAATAAATCATACGTTCATTTTTAACGGTTCTAAATTTGTGGACATATACTCAACTTATATATGTATAACATATCCAAAAATTACCACGATCCAACAGTCGGATTAAAAATTATAACCCCCGCAAAATATCTCAAAAACCCTGATTTTTAATACCTCCATTCCGACAAAAATACTGATAAAATTCTCAACATTAACTCCTTCATTTTTTAACCACAAAAATATATCCCTCATTTATATTCACATAAAATAAATATTTCCTTATCTTATGAATTAATAATTAATTATTCACAAATAATATTACAGAATCACATTTATGACAACCAGACCGTTCCCAGGAAAGAGGGGGCTTTCCAATAAGAATTTCTTCTTACTGGCGCGCAATTAGATGACCAAACCTCTCCTTAGACAGAACTTTCTAGACATTGCCAATAATGTTATCTAATAATATTATTCAAATAATATGAATTATTGATCTGATAATGGAAAATACTGTTCAGCAACAATTATTGAAACAACAATAATATAAAATATCAACGCAACAATTATTAAATCAATAAAATAAAATATTGAACAATAACTACTGTAACAATTATTGAGTAGTGTCTTCCTTCGTAAGAATCAATAATTGGTGTAATACCGTGTGCTACTGTATTTTAACCACCGGATATTCCAACAGTATTAACGGTAACAACTACGTCGTTATTTATAAACAACTTATACTTGTCGTTTTCCTCATCCAATCGCTTTCCGTTATGGGGCCCACACAAGACTGCGCCATCGTATGAATATTCCCCGACAGCAAGAATATTCCACGACCAAACGAATATTTCCCGACAAAATAAATATTTTATAGCCACTTGCTTATTTTACAAAATTTTCACATTTCACCCATAATCAAAGTATTATATCAAATTAATCCCTTATTATTCACAATAATATTTAGAGAAAATTTGATTTTATTCATTAATAAGTTGGGGTCTTACATTATTTGTATGGAGAGACTTGTGATATCTTCACCGATCACAAAAGTCTTAAATACATTTTCACTCAGAAGGAGCTCAACATGAGGCAGAGGCGTTGGTTGGAGCTTTTAAAAGATTATGATGCGAATATTCAGTATCACCTGGGGAAGGCAAATGTGGTTGTAGATGCTCTTAGCCGAAAGAGTTCTAGGAGTGTAGCAACCTTTATTACACAGCCTCATCTTATTTTGGATATAGATCGCCTAGAGTTGGAGTTATTTGTGCAAGGTTCAGATGGACATGTGGCCGGTATGAGAGTGGAGCACTCTCTTATCTCACGAGTTAAAGAAGCTCAAAAAGAAGATGGGGAATTACGGAGTATGACGTAGAATCTGGAGGAGGGCAAGGAGACCGAGTTTCGTATTGATGATCACGGTGTAATTTAGTTGCGTGAGCGGTTGTGTGTATCGTCGGATCCAATCATTCAGGAGGCTGTGTTGACTGAGGCTCATAGTTCACCATTTTCTATTCATCCAGGTTCTACGAAGATGTATAGGGATTTGAATAATAATTTTTGGTGGAACGGGATGAAGCGAGACGTGGCTGAATATGTGGGCAAGTACCTCACTTATCAAAAAGTGAAGATAGAACATCAACGAGCTAGCAGTTTGCTACAACAGTTAGACATTCCAGTGTGGAAGTGGGAGGATATCACGATGGATTTTGTGACAGGTTTGCTGAAGACTTTCAGAAAGAATGATGCCATTTGGGTAGTGGTGGATCGGCTGACCAAAATTGGTACACTTTTTGGATATCCATGAGGGTTACTCGGTGGATAGGTTGGCACAAATCTTTCAGCAGGAGATTGTTAGACTTCATGGTACTTCAGTGTCTATTGTTTCATATCGGGACCCACAGTTTACTTCACGATTTTGAAAAGGGTTTCAACGAGCTTGGGGTACTCGGCTCAACTTTAGTACTTATTTTCATCTGCAAACTGATGGGCAATCCGAAAGAACTATTGAGACGTTGGAGGATATGTTGAGGTCTTATGCACTTGAGTGGTCGGGTAATTGGGATGATTACTTGAGCCTAGTTGAGTTTGCTTATAATAACAGCAGGCATTCAAGTATTGGGATGGCTCCTTTTGAGGCGTTGTATGGTAGAAAGTGTCGGGCACCAACTTGTTGGGATGAGGTTGGTGAAAGGGATATAGAAGGGCCTGAGGTAGTTCAAATCACTATGGAGATGTTAGCAGCGGCTAAGGAGAAATTGAAGTAGGCTCGATCACGACAGAAGTGTTATGCTGATAAGCATAGGAGGACTATAGAGTTTGAACTTGGTGAGCATGTGTTTCTAAAAGTTTCTCCTTGGAAGGGCATTCGGCGATTTGGGTTGAAAGGAAATCTTAGTCTGCGTTATATTGGCCCATTTGAGATTTTGGAGAGAGTTGGTGAAGTTTTATGTCGGTTAGCTTTGCCTCCACAGCTAGCTCACGTACACAATGTGTTCCATGTGATGGTGTTGAGAAGTTATCAATATCATCCGTTGCATGTGGTGCAATATCCGTTCGATAAGATTCGTGATGATCTTACTTGTGAGGAGCAAGCCGAGGCGATTTTAAATCGTCAAGAGCAGATTATGAGGAGGAAGACTATTCCGTTTGTTAAAGTTTTGTGAAAAAATCATTCGGAGCGAGAAACTACTTGGGAGATGGAGGAGTCTGTTCGAGCGGAGTATCCACATCTTTTTGATAATTAGGTACGTTCTATTCTTTTGATTCCGGGGACAGAATCCTTTTTAAGAGGTAGGTGATGTAATACCCAGTAAAATAAATAAATAAATAAATATTGAATAATTAAAATTATTTTGTTTTAAAACATATTAATTGGACTTAGTTTTTATTTGGGTCAAATTATATTTAATTTATTTGGATTATAATAAGTAAGGAATTGCATTAATTTGGGTCTTTAAATTAATTGGGTCTAATTTATATTTTTGTAATTTTAAACCCTATTAAAATCAGGAGAGCTAATAATATATATTGACAATAAATGACTAAAACACAAACCTTATATATTTTACTCTATTCTTTCTTCGTCTGATAAAAAAACAAAGAGGCAGCCGCTTAACCGAGTGAAAGAGAGAGACGATTGTGGCGTAAAAGACAAATTAAGAGAGAACAAGAAACGAGTATGTGTTTTCTTCTTTTTCTTTATCTTTATGCTATCATCTTAACCTTTATCTTTCTAGTGTAAAATGAGAATACATATATATGTATATAATCTTATACATGTACCAATCCTAAAAAATCAGTAAATTGGTTGATTTCAATGAATAGGTATGACTAACTATTACAAATTACAAAGTATAATAAAATTCATGTGTGGATTATTCTTTTTATTAATAAAATAAATGAGTTATTCCTAACAGTGTTTTAGTTTATTAATACTAAATATTATATATGCATAAATTCTAGCAAGTCTTATTTTATTTTATTTTATTTTTATTTTTTTTAAATGGAGGGAGCTAGTAAAAGTTTTTGAAATGATTTTATACTTTGTTAAGTTTTATAAATTACTATATAACTTGTACATGATATAAGTGGTATGTTGGATATTAATTAATAAAATATACAAATTTGGACATCAAGTATGGAGATTAAATAAATTATCAATCGGAGTACAGAGGACCAGTGGGTCATTTTAATAAGTATATGTGTATCACCTATATTTTGATTATACTTTCTTTTGTAAAGCAAAATGGCACGAATTCAGTATATCACCATGGAGATTAAATTAATAATTATTATTTATATAGTTTGTTTAAAACAAACATAAGATAATAATAATAATAATAATAAAATGAGTTAATTAACTGGTTAAAGATAGAAGAAATATTTTTTTTTGCGAATGTACTTATATTTATTATTATGTTGTTTAATTAGTTCGAACGAAAGGAGTTTAACGAATAATTTTTGGAATATAATTCTGGGTATTACATTGCTTAATCTAGGTACGGATTCCATACTTATTCAGCGATACTCTTTAATTTTAGTTTGTTCATTTTGCTTCTCGTTTTGATTTCGAATATTGTCTCGATTCCTTGATCTTAGTGAAGTTCATATGATAGTTTATTTTGATCTTTAGAATATCATAACTTGTACTCTTTGAACTTGTTTATTATGTTTAATATTTATTTCGATTTTTGTAGTGATGTACATGTTAGTATATTTTTGGAGACTTGTGTTGATGATTCGTTCGATTTAACATGTACACGTTAGAACCCCTTTGTGTTGATATTGTGTCGCATGTGTTGTGACACGGTATTTTTGTTCGAATATACCGTAGGGTATACCTGAGCTATAACCACCTGTGGGGTTACCACATGCATGTCCTCTTGGCACCGAGGCATGACACCTTCCGTGGCGGTGTGATCAGTCCACGGCGTCTCCGTTTTATTCTCCGGTGGGAGTTTAGCCATTTGGTGTTTTGTTGTGGGAGGCGTATGTGTCGACCCTAGTTTTCTGTTCTGTTATGCGGATTGGTGATGTTTGTGCCAAACACACCTTCCAATTTTACATACATTTGGATTTGCGGTCCAATGTGTGTGACTTGCCTGTGTGGCATTATTTGATTTGCATGTGCGACATTATTTGACTTGTCTGTGTGGCAAGGTATATTTCTATTTTGTTTTGAGCTTGGTATGAAATAACACCTAGCCTTTTGATTCAGCCTATCATTTCGTTGTGTTAGTTTTATTTGTTACAGTTCAGTTCATTTAATTGTGTTAGATACTTCGTTTCATTATTCTTGTATTCTATATCCGTACTGGGCATTTGGCTGATGCTGTGTTTTTCTTCCGACAGGTAATCAAGGGAATCAAGGGCAAGTATGACGAGAGCTTCCTTTTATCCAAATGGTTTAAATATTTTATTTAGGTTGTCATCCAATAGTTTATTTGGAGTTTTTCTAAATACTTTAGATTATGGTTTTAGCCAGTTTAATATTTATTATGGTTTGACTTGTAAAATTTATCAGATGTTAAGACTATTCTTTTGTGGTTTTGAGCCTTGCTATTAAATTCATCAGTTTTGTTGTGTTTTGAGTAACCTCTCTTTATATTTCGGAAAGGGGGTGTTACAGTAGCATTCCAAACGGATTCGGTTAACATAAGTTTATTTTTTAATAAGTTAGTAAATTGACTAATAGAATGCTGATACACATAGAGACTCGCCTGCATGTCAGCACTCTATTAATCAATTGACCAACTTATCCAAAAATAAACTTCATGCTGACCACTTCCGTCCAAAACCACTTGCATGGGTTGCTCATTAGTCACAAAAAATAATTGTCCACTAGTTTTAGTAGTAGATGGCAATTTGACACATGGGATAAATCGGTCCACTTTTATAATCATTAAAAAGATAATCTTTACTTAACACTGTAAAATGAGCAAATAGTTCGGGTTTGATTCCTACTTGTTCGATTAAAAGTTCGATTCGAGTTCGACTCGAAATATAAATGAGTCAAATATAAATAAATTTTAAAGTTCGATAAATTACTCGAACCTCTTCAAATTATAATTATCTATTGATACTTGAATCGTATTCGTTCAAAAAGTTCAAACTGATCGAGCTCGGTTCGGAATCGTGCTCGACTAGGTAGCTAAATGAGCCTCAATCAAACCTTATTTTATACTCTATAAATTTTGTTAATCAAATTTAAGTAACTCAATACTCGGCTCGACTCGATTCGTTTACACCCTTATCTTTACCTCAAAAAATTTAACTAAAGTACAAATTTTATTCTAGTGAACAATATTTAAGGTACATAATTCAGATCCGAAGTGTTATCTACTTCTGTGAAATCTATTAAAAATACGATGAAATCATTATATTATTTTTATTGTGTTTATAATGTAAGGATACAATAAGAATTACAAGAAATTTGTTCATGTTAATTAATTTTTTTTGCCCAAATTTATCTATTTTTGGACAGACAATTTTGATATATAAAAAAGTGATCAATTTTTTATTTTTATTTTTGTGTTTTACATTTATTAAAAAATTCAACAAAGACAGTGTTAGTATATATTTTATGTAAAGAAGTATTCAATTTTTTTTTTGATTTTTTCACATGATACAATCAAATGTTAATGAATAGTTGATGATATCATAAACATTAATATCATAAAAAATATTTTCATCGTTACAAATTTTAAAGAATTTTCATTCATTAAAATTTTAATGAAAAAATCACTTATTCAGTAAATGGTGAAAAAGTATATGATTACTTTCATTTTTAGAATAATTATGCTTTTCAATATAATAAAGTAATTCACCAATATTGATTTTAATTATACTATCCACAATTATAAAATATGGTATATTAGATAACATTAGAAAAAAAGTGTAATAGAGGGGATCCAAATCCAATAATTTTATATAGAATTTTTTATATAAATAATAAATGAATCTCACGTCTATATTACATAAAAATAATACTTTTTTATCTAAAAAATATTAATTTATTTTTAAAATCCAATCAATATTTATTTCTAAGTACCTAAATCTCATCTAAACAAGCCACCCTCCGCCCACGTTCCCCTCACGCACACGCTCAGGGTCAGTCCAAACCTTTTGGGGGTCTCAAGTTAAATCAATGCTTTTTTTAACAATTCAATACTAAATTAAATGAATATCTATGATTTTTTTAAAAATTAGAATTTCATATTTGCATTCAAACTCACAGTATGTGTGGTTGTATTTTGAACGACAATTTAATAGTTGTAACTAGGAAAGTTTGTATTGGAAATTTGTAGTATGTATTTTGCGACTCAAAATGAGTTGTGTGGACCTATTTTTTGGGGCGTCACAACTAACAACACGTTCAATCCTACACATAAACAAAGTCACACGTAGAAACTTGACGATCTGGGCCGCTGGGGGATAACTCCGGTGTGAGATTAAGTACAGACTGAAATTAGGTTAACAATGGAGGCTTGTAATTTTAGTGCTCAAAGAATTATCAAATACCTATACATTAGGGTTCAACCTTGTATTTATAACTAAACACACCACCTTTAACTCCGTGTCCCTGAATTGGAATAAAATTCCTTATCATAGTAACTACTATACTAAGATAGGAGTCAATCTTATAAAATAAAAGAAGTTAGATCTAATGTTGACTCTTTCTTTATGAATTGAAAATTAAATGCAACTAAAAATCATATATTCCTTAAAACTCAAACTACTGCCCAAAATATACTCTTACGCAGGAAAGATTCTTCCACCTGATTTGGGGCCCACCAAACCATCCGAACCCTTAAAATCATGTCCTAACATTAACCCCACTCTCTTGCTATAACAGACGTATAACAAGAGAGTACAAAAAAATTAATAAGCAACAAATCATTAGCCTCGGGACCAAACAGCCCCCCTTGCCACGCGCGCTCAACTGGGCCCCTCCACATTTATCACCAGCCGTTAGAGTCCTACATGGACATGTTTTTTGGATATTTTCATTTTTTTTTGCTTGCGACTCTAAAAAAATGTATAGTATTTATTCCAACTAGAATTTTTATAAACTATAATGTTTTAGGTGTAATTTGGATACATATACAAAAACAGGATTATATAGACTGTACAACCCTATTTTTGTATATGTATCTAAATTACACCTAAAACACTATATTTTATAAAAATTCCTGTTGGAATAAATACTATAAATTTTTTGGGAGTCACAAGCAAACAAAAATAAAAAAACAAAAATGAAAATGTCCAATATTTCGGTCTGCCAAAACTTATTGCAAACGTTATTAAGGAAACATATGAATTCAAAAGGATGGTCACATTAAAAAAAACCCCACCCACCATAAGAATCGCCATTTTCAATCTCAAGCTCGAATTTTCAAAAAGCTCCTCTAGAGTTTAGCTACCCTCTGCAACTCTTTCTCCGGCCTACCACACTGCCAATTTGACATCTTCCAACAGAGAAATGACAAACAACAATGCTCCAGTCAAAACCTCACCCAACATGATTTCCATCCCATCTTTTTTTCAACCACCCAACCAAACGCCCACTGAGATATCCACCGTTATCACTCCTTCCTCCATCTCTACCAGCGACCTCTTAACTGTCGACATTCAAACCCAACATCCAACTGCTACCAACTCCATTAGCTGCAAAAATGACCACCTCATCATCGATAAGCACCTCCGCACCCCCACTAGCCCCTACCAAACTCACAAAAATGAGAATATGAAACTAATACTCATCAGAAAAAGCTTTAACCCATATAAACACCAGATCTACCATGCAAAACCACCAATTAGCCGATGTAACGCCCCCAAAATAGGTATACATCACCCATCGTGAGTCGCCAAATACATGGTACAAAATTCAAATACAACTTAATAATATAATTGTCGTGTAAAATACAACAAAACATAAACTGAGAGTTTTAAAACGAATATTGTCTTCTAGACAGTATTCAACTTAAATGGTGTCCTCAATACAATTATTATCACACTATTTCATAGAATAGTGATGACTACTAATGCTATCATCTGGACCGTCACTCCGTTCTCCGACTAGTCCCGACTACGTTCTCATTTCCTGAAGAGGACAATGAAAGTAAAATGGTGAGCTCAACTAGCCCAGCAAGAAATATTATGACTAAGATAATGCAGAATAATTTATCGTTAGCCTTCAACAGTGTTAAACTGATAAAATATAACAAACATCAAGTTTAACTGCAGGGAAATAAGCAACCCATTAGAAGAGTCAAGTAAAGCATAAAATCTACTATCTTCTATGATTTAAAAAGTTTTTCATCACTTTTATCGCTGAGACTCAGCTTAATAAATAATCCACATCATCGAATCACCTCTGCACTACGACCAAGGATATTCTTTAGTATCACGATCACAAATTATCCATGTACTACAGGCCAAGGATATTCGTGTATTCATCAATAGTCATAATCATGGCAACAACTGTCCACCAATGCACTACGGGCCAATGAGGACTTTTACCACATCATTTGTAACATTACGGTCATGATTATACCAAATAATCCCTGGTCATAATCATACCAAGTCCATCTATGCACTACAGGCCACAGATGACTTTCAACAGAATATAAACATGAGGATGATGACAATGATATAAGAATTCAATAAAACAAGTTCAAGGATAAATTTTTACAGATTTATAATTTTATTTATCTAGAAATCAATAACATCCAAATTGTCAACATGATACTGCTTTGTGGGGTAAAATTCAAGAATAATATTGTACCAAAAATAATTTGGACCGAAAATGAATTAATTTTTATCATGAATAGTACCCCGGGTGAATAGTACTCGAGTGAATAGTACTCCGTGAATAGTACTTTAGGAATAGTAATCTCGTGAATAGTACTCTGGCATGAAAAAGTTAAAAACTTATTAAGAATGCTCAGAATAATATTTCTATGAAAAGATACTGGATGAAGCGCAAATATCAAGGATATTTTACTAATTTCATGGAGTATAGAAGCCAAAATTTTAACAAAATGAGTATAAAATTCGAAATCTGAAACGAAATAATATTACTTACATACTACAAAGTATGGAAGAAAATATTATTTCAAGCGAATATTGAACAAAAATAACATCCCTTACTTTGAAAAGAAGAGTATTCCAACTGGTATAGCGGGGATATTCTTGAAGAAAATTTTCACTGTTTTTTACGCTCAAAACTTTCTAAAACTCTAAAGAAATACCCTCAAGATTATAGAAGAAGAATTCTCTGATTCTGGTGTGATTTTCAATTCTAACTGAAGCGCATATTAATAGGAAAATGCTAGAACGCCATAGGAGATTAAATAATAAAATATTATTATTATTTTTTTCTACACACACTTCTTTGAAAAAATTTCAACCATCACAAGTGGGGCCCACTAAAATCAGCCACCTATCCCAACAACCAAAAGTGGGGCCCACCCATATTTTTAATAAAAATATTTTAATTTCTGAAAATTCAATAATTCATAATAAATAGCCCTTTTATCAGAAAAATATGAATTTTATGTCCATTCCACATGAAATCGAATTCTCTACAACTTTACAGAAGAAAGTTTTTCCAAATTCCAAACAGAAAATATCCGAATTTCACAAACGGATAATTTTTAACACCTCTTAAAATTCATAACAAATCATACGTTAATTTTTAACGGTTCAAAATTTGTGGACATATACTCAACTTATATATGCATAACATATCCAAAAATAACAACGATCCAACGGTCGGATTAAAATTATAACTCACGCAATAGAGCTTTAAGAACACCGATTTAAATTTTTAATACTTCCATGTAGGGTTTCGGCACAGAAACGCACAACGGAAATTAAAATTTTAAAGTAATTTCCGAAACCCTAAAACAGGATCCATGCGAAAAATCAATTAATTAAGAGGTTTAGATATTATACCGAATATGAAAACGAGAATCTGAAATCGACTGCGCCTCGAATCTCCAACGCAATACAAACCGACTGCGTCTCTACGGTATCCACACGAACGCTCTGCGAATCGTCCTACGATCTACAGAAGAAGGAATCGCGGAACTAGCCACCAAGGATGAGGATTTTCAGAACTGTTTTTTCTAGTCTCTCTCTAAGAGCGGCTAGGGTTTTTTGTGTTTTGATGTAAAACCTAAAGTAACTGATATATATCATATATATAGCAGTTAGGAGGAATTAATCAAAACCTAATATTATTAAAATCCGAATTTATATATATCTTAATTAAGTCTTACTTAATTAATATACCTATATATAAATTATCCTATTAATTTAAATTCGTAATTTAAAATTCTATCAATCATATTGACATATTTAAATATTTACAATTTAAATTAATTTCCTTTTAATTACGTTCTTTGTGTGTGACCCTATAGGTTATTATTACGTTGGCAATAATTTTAAAATCATATTATAAAATTATAAACAGTGAGCGGCATCTAGTAATACATCACTGCTACCCAAGTAATAATAAGATCGATGATTCGATGCAACCTTTTCGTGATCAATGTTTCAATGTAATTTAATCCTTTTAATCTTAATATCCTAGATTAAACTCGAGTCATGGAATGTGTCATACTCTTCATAATTTAATCTGAGTTTTCTTGATCAATGAGTAGACTATATGAAACAAATCACTATTTGAGCATGGCCATGCATTTCATAGTCCTACTCAATCAAGAGGCCTATGGATATCACCTATAAAATATAGGATGGTTAAATTCCATCTAGATCACTCATATTACTCACACGATTCATAATGAACCCAATAATCACCTTTATAGTCCACCCTATTAAAGGTGACATTTGATGATATCAAAGTACATAAATTCTCGTGTAGTGAAATAGCGGTTTCAGGTCGGAGGACCATTACATCATTGTCACTATGAGAATTACTAATGACACTTCGCATAATGCTTCATATAGAATTCTCATGGTGGGTCTGTCCAGTACATCGTTCTCTAACATGTACCTATGCATTGACTTAATATCTCATATATTTATGACCAATGAGATGGTCATCAGTCAATCCACATACTAGTCTCAATGCATCATTGTTGTCCCATCAATAATGATACTCGACTAGGGACATTTAAGAACAATGATACTAATTGTAATTATATAATCTCATGTTCAAGTCACATACTTGAAACTATATAATTTGTATCACTATTCTAATGAATTTTATTATGTTAACAATTATATTACGCAGTAATTAAAACCATAATAAAATCATTTATTTATTCAATCAACAATAATATCAAATGTTAAGCAATTATATCAAATAATTGGCATCTAGGGCATAAACTCTAACATTCCAATCCAACAAAATACTGATAAAACACCTCAACATTAATTTCTTCATTTATAACTACATAAAATAAATATTTTCCTATCCATCATTTATGTCCATATAAAATATATATTTCCTTATCATATAAATTAATAATTAATTATTCACAAATAATATTACATAATCACAATAATGACAATCAGGCTGTTTCCAGGAAAGTGGGGATTTTTCGATAAGGATTTCTCCTTACTGGCGCGCAATTAGGTGACCAAACCTCTCATTGACAGAACTTTCTAGACATTACCAATAATGCTATCTAATAATATTATTCAAATAATATGAATTATTGATTTGATAATGAGAAATACTGTACAGTGACAATTATTGAAATAACAATAATATAAAATATCAACGCAGCAATTATTGAATCAATAAAATAAAATATTGAACAGTAATTACTGTAACAATTATTAAGTAGTGTCTTCTTACGTAAGAATTAATAATTCAAAAATACTGTGCAATACCGTGTGCTACTGTGCAACCCCGCGTATTACTATAATTTAACCACTGGGTATTCTAACAGTTAACGGTAAAACTTTCGCCGTTATTTTATAAAAAGATATTTTTGTCGTTTTCTCAATCCGACAATAATTCTGTTATGGGGTCTACCAATGATTGTGCCGTCGTACGAATATTCCCTGTTAAAACTAATATTTCCCGACCAATCGAATATTATATAACAACTTGCGTACTTTGTAAAATTTATAAATATTACCTACAACTATAACATTATATCAAATTCACTCCATAATATTCAAAAATGATATTTATAGAAAATTTATCTTTATTCATAAAAGTTGGGGTCTTACAGCCGACATTCACAAGCAATTCAAGATCCCGAATGCATATAAACTCCGAACTCTAAACCTATCCGAAAGGATGTACTGGTGGCTGAAGGGAGAATGGGACGTCATCTCCATATAGGCCTTGAAATTCGGTATTTGATTCCCTCTGAATAAATTTATCTCTTCCTTCCTCAGTTTTGTAGGAATCATGTTCACACATGTAACGACCGAGAAAATCGTGCTAGAATGTAAATAAGTTTTATTTATTTATATTGATTAAAATGATATTATGTGGATTTATTATGTGTTATACGTTTAAAGGTCAATTATATGACCTAGAATGTGTTTGAATGTTAGGGTTTACGAATTTGAGAACATATGGAAAAATATAAATTTTTCTGATAAAAAGACGTAAAAACACTTCACCCGAAAACACTCGTATTTAATTTTGATTTTTCGAAGAATGAGTAAATTTTAAAATGATAACAAAAGACGGAATGTTAAATAAAATTTGAGAACGAAAAATGTAGTTTTTAGATTGTGTATTGAATTTTAGAAAGTTAAAGAAAAGGAATACGAGAAGAATACAAATATAATACGAATTATTATTATACTAGTATATAACGAAGAATAATATGAGTATAATACGAAATATTATACGAGCAGAATACTAAATTGATACGAATATAATACAAAAATTATACGATAGAAATACGAAAAGTTAAAGTCAACAAAAGTTAATCAAAGTCACGGTGGACTATTAATCCATTGGGCTTTAACTTAGAGAAGCCCAATAGGAAGTGTTAGGAGGCCCAATGATAAATTAAATCAAGGCCAAAATGAAAGTTAATTCAAGCCCAAAGTTTGGCCCAAATTGAAATCGAATCAAACCCAAACCAAGATCCAACAAAGATAAGTCAAATCATGGGTCATGGGTGGGTTAAGTGGGTTGGGGCAACCCATGTGGAGCCCCAAACCACCAGATAGCCGGTCAAGCTTCCTTGGGAAGCTTTGGCAAAAGATCAAGTAAATTTAAGGAGGTGCCATTAATGGATTTTGGTCCAAAAAGTCATCTATCATCATTTTAATCAAACCATGGTTAAATGATGATGGTTAAGGAGGGGTTGGTTGCTAAGGTTGGGGAACTTGAGGGTGTTCACCACAAGAGATCCTAAGCTAAGTGACTAATTAGTGAGCTAATGTAAATTTATTTTAATGACCTTTATACCCCAACTCTTGCATTTTCTTTAAATAACAAACGTTCTCTTCATTTCTCTTTTCACCTAAATTCACCAACACAAAGAGAAAGTTTATATATTGAGAGAAAAGTGAGAGCATATTTTGATTAAAAGGGTGAAGGAAAAGCTAGATTAATTCATCAAGTCACCAAGAACATCAAGAGGTAATAACTAGAACCCTAAATCTTCATCTTATTCAAGTTGTAGATTTGTTAGGAAGTGTTATTGGTGGTTGTTAAATGATTCATTGGAGTCATTGTATGTTCTGGTGGAATAAGGAAGAAATTAGTGGACTTAAAACAATAATAATCGCATGACTAGAGAATCATAGTCATTAATAACGAACTAAACAAAGAACACATGAAAAATTAGAGTATGTTGTTGATAGAAAAGTTTAAAACCATCCTATGTAGCTTAGTTGATTATGTTTGGTTAAGAGATGTTAGACATGAGTAAGTGATGTAAATGTTCCAATTGGAACGAAGTAAAAATATGCTGTAAAGAAGTTATGGCCAAAGACGTTAACCGTTGAAATAGTAGTTTACTATGATTTCTGGACGAATATGTAATGTTAGATAATGAATCCGAGAAATTAGGGTTTCATAAGAATATTGAAGAACATGAAAAATGTGAGCTGTAGGCTCAAGAACGAACTCATTGAAAGTAGTATGCACACAAGCCAATCATGTTTGATGATAAAATATATACTTTGTAACAATCTTATTCATTTATTAATAAAAGTATTCATTTACTAAAGGCTTTAATTTATATACATGGCGCTGTTTTAATAATATGTGATAAACCTATAGTTTTAAGCAATGCCTTTAGAATCATGATGAGATCATGCTAATGAGATCTAAATTCTTAGATATCTTAAAAACTAAAATGTTCCTAATCGATGGATTACTAAAAAGGGGATTAGTGAATTCGGATAGATTGGTACATACGTTGTTTGCTCATTGGATGAGGATGATTGATCTCATGATCATTTACGTTTAGACACTAAAGAAAGTATGTAGGTGCTTATTGGAGAATAAATTCACTGAACGTGGCTCGCTAAGGAATACCTAGTGGAGTTTTACTTTCATGTCAATAGGAATTCCTGTAGTGATAGTGATACATAGACTTGAGATCATCATAGTATCTTGTTGATGAATGGGATTTACACCCGTGAATCCGATCCTTTATTGCTTAAGAAGTTACTTGTTCAACGTAATTTATATCGCTTCTATATTATTTTATTATTATTTTGCTTAATATATGTGTTTCAGGGCTTATTAGGTCATTTTCAGCTTTCAGAGGCAAAAAGGTTAATTTTCTTGTACCGGCGCTGCAGCGCCTATGCCAGGCTTAAACATGGCGCTGCAGCGCCCCTTCATGGTCAGCAGTGACAATAATGCAGCGTTGCAGCGTGATGAGTGGGTTTCATACCTACGAATCGGATTCATAGTTGGACTTAAACAGTGTTTAATCTGTCTGTTTTTGTTTAGTTTTATGTGTTTGTGCTTGTTTTTCTTCTAGGTTTCAGTTTGTGTTAGTTTCGGTATGACGGTGGCGATGTGGCAAAAATTGGCATGGAAAAGTAAGAAAATCAATAACGGGTACACGTTGCAAAAGAAGTTAGCATCCCGCCGAGGTAGGCATTCTCAAGGCGAAATACCCCGCCTGGGCGGGGGTGCGTGGATCAGAAGGAGAGCTTGGATGCAATTCTAATACTGCTGTGGCGTGGACTGAACGACTTTGGCTTCAATTGGGACTAGATTGCGGACGTTTTTATTATAGATTACAGAGACTTAGGCTGTGTAATTCATCATTCAATCAACAATTTCAACTTTGAAGCCTTAATTTTAAGAAGATTCTTGGAGGAGTGGTGGTAAGGAGCAAGATCACGAAGATTTCAAAACTGAGTGCAGAGAAGGGTGGTTCTATACTATTCTTAGTCTTTATTTTATTTTCTGTAATTGGGATGATGTACTTTTTAATCTATTCGTTGTTTAATTCATTCATTATGAGCTAAATTTCTTATTAAGCTTGTAATGGATCTTTCAGTGTAACAAGGATTATCATGCTTAAATTACAGTTCAATAAAGCCATCTTTTCAGTTCATCTATTGTGATTTGTACATAACTTATGAGTTGCTTGATCACCAATTCTATATGGATTTATATGGATTCGAGAGATGAGATATGAATCTAGACTTAGTCATAATAGCATGTGTTTATGATTTATGCATTTTGATGGAATTCATGATATATTTTTAGGATAGAGATATACCTAACGTTGCATGCAATCATATAAGAACTTGGAATTTAAACCTTCTTTAATTGTAATTCAGATAGAGATATAGTGAAGTTAATTAGGGTGTTTGGCTGAATTCTATCAATTGTGGATTTAAGTTAATATTGTGTTAGTGCATTGAGAGATGATAATTCTATTTTTGTGTTCTTGATTAATGAACTAGGATAGTTAATTGGATTGAAAAGAAGTGTGATAATCTAAGTGAAGCTTGAAGTGAAATTGTAGGCTTAAATCTTCATTATCTGATTAAAATTTGTGATACTTAGTTGTGTTGATTTGTTTCGATTTCTAGTTTTTTAGTTTTTCATTATTTTCAACCATCAATTCGATTTGTTTAATAAAATTAAAATAAAACAAAGCTGGTATTTGTTAGATTAAAATTAATACTTGTCTCTGTGGGAACGATACTTGACTTATCATTATATTACTTGTTGATCACGTATATTTGCGTGTTGTGCGTATTTAGATTACACCCAACAAATTTTTGGCACCGCTGTCGGGGACTAGTTATTGATTTTATTACTTTCAATATCAGTTTAATTAAATCAGTTTTAGTTAAACAGTTTTTCTTTTTGTTTTTGCTATTTCTTGTGTCAGGTTCTCTTACTTAGTGTATGCAAACTCGGTCAAAGAAATCAGATTTGCTTCCTTAAAAAGACGACATCGAAAGAAGGTTTCAGAGGCTTAGTAAGTGGATTAAAGAGACTAGAGAGAATTTAGATAAGCAAGAGAGTATGGCTGCAGAGGAACATAAAGCACTGAGGGACTATGCTACGCCAAGAGTCACTGAAATCCAGTCAAGCATCACTAGGCCTACAATTACAGTGAATAGCTTTGAGATCAAACCTGAGATGATTCAAATGATACACAATTCAGTACTGTTGGGGGGATTGGCTAATGATGACCCAAACGACCATCTTGTGAGCTTTCTAGAGATTTGTGATACCTTCAAATATAATGGGGTATCTGATGATGCAGTTAGGCTACGATTGTTTCCGTTCACACTGCGGGATAAAGCGAAGAGCTAATTACATTCACTACCATTAGGGTCAATCACTACTTGGGATGACCTAGCTTAAAAGTTTTTTGCTAAATTTTTCCCACCAGCAGAGACTGCGAAGATGAGGAATGAGATTACAATATTTGAACAGCAGCATGGGGAGTCTCTATATGAAGCTTGGGAAAGGTACAAGTAATTTCTAAGAAAGTGTTCGCATCATGGATTACCCAAGTGGCTGCAGATGAACACCTTCTACAATGGGCTGAATGGAAATCTTCGTACTAGTATTGATGCAACGTCTGGGGGAGCTTTTATGGCTAAAAGTTTTGAGGAAACATATGATCTGATTGAAATAATGGCGGCTAAGAACTACTAGTGACCCACAACAAGAATGACACAACCTAAGGTAATTGGAGTGTTAGAAGTAGATGGAGTGACAGCTTTAGCGGCTCAAATTTTAGCATTATCAAAGAAGATGGATGCCCTCACGGGTACACAAGTTCAGCAGGTGGCGTTTCCGTGTGAATTATGTACGGGGGAACATCCGACAGAGCAGTGTGCTATCAATCCTGTAGTAGTTCAATTTGTAGGTAGCTATAACAGATTTCATCAGAATCCATATCAGAATGCCTATAACCCAAGGGCAAGGAACCATCTGAACTTCTCATGGAGTAACAACTAAAATTAGCAAGCTCCATGACAATCTTATCCCCCCGATTTCCAAAATCAGCATCAACAGTGAGCTTCGTAGCATGAGAAAAAAAATCAGATTTGGAAGAGTTGTTGTTGAAATACATATTCGGTAATGAGGCAGCGATGAAAACACAAGCGGCGTTGATCAAGAACTTGGAAAATTAGATGGGACAGCTTGTGTTAGCATTGAATAACAGGCCTCAAGGGACTTTACCAATTGACATTGAGAAGAATCCAAGGGGAAATCATGAACAGTGGTAAGTAATCACATTAAGAAGCAGGAAACATCTTGAGGGATAAAGTGCAGAAAATTTGCCAAAGAAAGATGCGAAAGAAAGTGAAGACAAGTTGGTTGAGGTGAAACAGGGTAAAGATAGGCAAGTGGATAAGAATCAGGAAGATGTTGAGCCAATTGTCTATCCTCCACCATCATTTCAACAGAGAGTGCAAAAGCAGAAATTAGGCAAGCAGTTCTCTAAGTTTTTGGAAATCTTCAAGAAATTACAGATTAACATTCCATTTGTAGAAACCCTAGAACAGATGCCTAGCTATGCAAAGTTTATGAAGAGTATTTTGTCGAGGAAGAAGAAGTTAGAAGACTACAAGACTGTTGCATTGACGGAGGAATGTAGTGCGGTATTACAGACAAAGTTGCCTCCAAAGTTGAAGGATCCGGGGAGTTTTACCATTCCTTGCACAATTGGGAACATGGCCTTCAACAAATGTTTATGTGATTTGGGTGCGAGTGTGAACCTCATGCTATTATCAGTGTATACTCAGTTGGGTGTGTGAGCACCGAAACCTACTAACATCTCATTACAGTTGGCGGATAGATCAGTTACTTATTCGAGAGGGATTGTTGAGGATATACTAGTAAAGGTGGATAAGTTTATCTTCCCAGCAGACTTCATCATCCTAGATTATGAAGAGGACAAGAACATCCCGATCATCTTAGGGAGGCCATTCTTGGCTACTAGGAGGACTCTCATTGATGTTCAGAAAGGAGAGTTAACAATAAGGGTACAAGACCAAGAAGTGAAATTCAATGTGTTCAAAGCCATGAGATTCCCTACAGATGAGGAAGAATGTTTCAGAATGGATGTGATCTACAAGATGGTTAATAAAGACTTGATTAAAGGTTTAGACATGGATTCATTGGAAAACACTTTGCTGGGAGATGTCGACTTAGATGATCCAGAATTTGTGGACTATCTGCATATGTTGGATGCATTACCTAGAGTGAGCAGATTCAAAGTGCCATTCGAGCCATTACATTCGGAAGAGAAAGAATCGGCACGGATAAAACTCTCACTTGAGGAACCACCTTCTCTTGAGCTAAAATCTCTTCCTAAACACCTTAGGTATGCATTTTTGGGTACTTCTAATACTTTACCTGTTATTATTGCATCTGCGCTTAACGAGTTACAGGAAAATAAGTTGCTGAGGGTACTTCGAGAGTACAAATCTGCAATAGGATGGATAATTGATGACATCAAGGGAATAAACCCTTCATTCTGTATGCACAAGATACTCCTAGAAGAGGATGCAAAGCCGATAGTGGAACAACAAAGAAGGTTCAATCCAATCATTAAAGGGTTGTAAAGAATTTTTTTTTGAAATGGGTGGATGCTGGGATAATTTACCCCATCTCAGATAGTTCATGGGTGAGCCCAGTTTACCATGTTCTGAAGAAGGGTGGAATGATGATTGTGACTAACAACGACAATGAATTGATACCGACAAGGACAGTGACCAGCTGGAGGGTATGCATGGATTATAGGAAGCTTAATAAATAGGAAGCTTAATAAAGAAATCCGGAAGGACCACTTTCCTCTACCCTTTATCGATCAGATGTTGGATCGTCTAGCCGGACATGAGTATTATTACCTATTGGATGGGTATTCAGGGTATAACCAGATCGTCATTGTTGCTGAAGATCAAGAGAAGACTACATTCACATGCCCATATGACACCTTTACTTTCAGGAGGATGTCATTCGGGTTGTGTAATGCACCGACGACATTCCAGAGATGTATGATGGCTATATTTTCAGATATAGTGGAGTGCAATGTTGAAGTGTTCATGAAAGACTTTTTAATTTATGGGAATACCTTTGATAGTTGTCTTGAGAATTTGGTGATGGTTTTGAAACGTTGCATAGAAACCAATCTTGTGCTGAATTGGAAAAAAATGCCCTTTTATGGTTGAAGAAGGAATTATCCTCGGGGATAAGGTCTCTGCAAAAGGGTTGGAAGTTGACCGAGCAAAGTTGGAAACTATTGAAAATCTTTCACCTCCTACCTCAGTTAAAGGAATCCGCAGTTTCCTCGGGCATGTCGGATTCTACCGCAGATTCATCAAGGATTTCTCTAAGATTGCAAAACCACTATGTAGTTTATTAGAGAAAGATGCAATTTTTAGATTTGATGAAGAGTGTCTAATAGATTTTGAACATTTGAAGAAGAAATTATCGACAACTCCCGTGATAGTAGCACCGGATTGGACAATGTCATTTGAATTGATGTGTGATGCTAGTGATTACGCGATAGGGGCTGTTTTGGGACAACACCGAGATAAGATCATTCATGCCATATATTATGTAAGTAAAACCCTCATGGATGCTCAATTAAACTATACAACTACCGAGAAAGAATTACTTACAGTCATGTATGCGTTTGATAAATTTTGAGCATACTTAATAGGAACAAAGGAGGAGGTATACACGGACCACTCGGCGATTCGTTATCTGATTTCAAAGAAAGATGCTAATCCTGGGCCTATTCGATGGATTCTACTCCTTCAAGAGTTTGATTTGGAAATCAAGGATAAGAAGGGGACAAAAAACCAAGTAGTAGATCATCTTTCGAGATTGGAAAATTCAGACAAGGACAAAGAATATAAGTGTTTGATCAATGAGTTATTTCAAGATGAACAGTTATTTAAAGTAAATTCTGAGTTTTCGTGGTATGCGGATTTTGCTAATTACTTGGTGAGGAAGATCTTTCCCCTAGATTTAACATGTCAACAGAAAAAGAAGTTCCTACATGATGTCAAGTGGTACATGTGGGATGAGCCTTATCTCTTCAGACAATGCACGGATAAGATGATTCGTCGGTGTGCCCTACAGTGAAGTGAATAGCATCTTGCATCCATGCCACGCATCTGCATATGGGGGACATTATGGAAGTGAGCGACCAACGACAAAGGTTCTTCAGGTAGGATTCTACTGGCCTACTATATTCAAGGATGCCCAATAATTCGTAAAAACCTGTGATAGATGTCAAAGGGTGGGCAATATTTCAAAAAGGAATGAGACGCCACTCAACAAAATCTTAGAAGTTGAGATTTTTGATGTATAGGAGATCGATTTCATGTGACCTTTTTCGCCATCATACAACAATTTATACATCCTGTTAGCTGTGGATTATGTATCGAAGTGGGTTGAAGTTGTGGCACTCCCTACGAATGATGCCAAAGTGGTTTTGAAGTTCCTACAGAAAAATATCTTTGCAAGATTTGGCACGCCGAAAGCAATTATAAGTGACGAGGGAAGTCACTTCTTCAATAAGTTCTTTACAGCTCTCTTGGAAAAATACGGGGTTAATCACAGGGTTGCAATGACATATCATCCCTAAACGAGTGGCTAAGCTGAGGTTTCGAACAGAGAGGTGAAACAAATTTTAGAGAAAGTGGTGAATCCGGAAAAAATTGGTCTCTAAAGTTAGACAACGCTTTATAGGCTTATCACATAGCATACAAGACACTAATTGGGATGTCTCTGTATCAACTTATGTATAGAAAAGCGTGTCACCTCCCAGTAAAACTTCAACACAAAGCATACTGGGCCATTCAGAAGTTGAATTTTGATCAAAAAGCTGCAGGCCAAAAAAGACTTCTGCAACTGAATGAGCTGGATGAGTTTAGACTGCAAGCATATGAAAACTCTAAGCTGTATAAGGAAAAGGTCAAGAAGTGGCATGATCAAAAGATTTTACAAAGGAAGTTTGAACCTAGCCAAGCTGTGTTATTGTACAACTCTAGACTGAGGCTATTCCCCGGGAAACTCAAATCACGATGGTCGGGGCCATTTACCATCAAAATAGTCAACCCACATGGCGCCGTTGAACTCTATAGTAGGAATTGCTTGAAATGTTCAAAGTTAATGGGCAGCGTCTAAAGCACTATTGGGGGTGGTGACATCGATACCAAGCCACCGCGATCACTCTTGTCGATGCGCCATGACACAGGGAGTAGGCAGACTGAAAGACTCAAAAACAAGCGCTCATTGGGAGGCAACCCAATTTTCTTGTCAAATACAGTATTTTAGCTCCATGTTTCTCAATTCGCAGTTTAGTTAATAGTTTTAGTATTGTATAGTTCAATTATGTGCAATTCGTAGGTAATTAGTTAGTCAGTGTAGTAATTTATAGCTTTCTTGCTCAAACTCGTTGCACTTAACGTGAAATTTTGGGTTTTTATGAATTTCAGGTACTAATGATGAAGTGTTACAAGCACGCGAGTCAAATTTGCTGAAAAACTGAAGTTCTGTAGAAACTAACCCTCCACCCCGGCGGGTATATTCACCGCCTGACACACCCCCCCGGCGGGCCTTCTAGGCCAAAATCACCCCACCTCGGCGGGGGTACGGGACATCAATTTTTTTAAACTTCTGAAATCATGGCTTTACCAATTCTAACTTTTAAAACCAAATCCAAAGCTTCTCTCTCTCATCCCTCATAACTAAAACCCCCATAACCCCCAATCTCACATCAAATTCGGCCATTACTGTCATTCTATATATACCTAACTCCTAATTCTTCCATTCCATACCACATAGCCACCAAATCCTTTGATTTCTATCCAACAAAACCTAGGGTTTGCTCACTGTTCGAGTTTACAACAAGGGAAGAGGAGGAAATTCTGAAATTGGTCAATCAATACGCAAAATCATCATCAAAAGAGGAAAATCAGCGTGGGTAAGCAAGTTTCAACAGTTTTTATCATACTATGAATTTTAGTCTTTAATTTTGAGTATTGTGAGTTGTGGTGCACGCCACGTGTTTGTGAAATTGCCTAAGAACAAGTTTGGGGGAGTAGTAACTAAATCAGTGATATCATGGCACCAAAAATTCCTGTTAAGCGCTAATGTGGCGAAGATTCATCACCACCAACACGAAGCTTAGACAAACATAAATTTATTAGTGCCTACGCAGCTGACAAGTATGATTATTTCACACCCAAAGCACTGACACCGGAAAGGGGCTTGAGGCCGAATACATTCGATGGACAAATACAGAGACAGAATCATGAACAAGGTTTGAAAGTATTTACTGATGAATCAAACCCTGCAGTGGTGATAGTAGTGAAAAAATTTTATGCTAACGCCGAAGATAAGGCACCATTTGTGGCGTTTGTGCAGGGTAAGCAAGTTCCTTTCAGTCCAGAGGTAATAAATGAGTTTTATAGCGTGCGAGCCCCTACCATTTGTTAATATACTCAGCTGCGGGACAATAACCCCAATTACGATAAGATACTCACTGAAATTTCAAAATTTGGTACTACATGGGCAAAAGGGAAGAAGGGTAGAACCCTTTTCATAAGCAACGATTTGAGTTTACATGGCAAGATCTGGTATGCGTTCTTATGTACGAAACTATTTCTGTCGACTCATACTATTGAAGTTACAAAGAGAAGGTTCTGCTCGTATATGCCATAGTTAAAGATTTTGATATTGATATCGGTGCCATCATCAGCTTCTCAATCCGGTGTTGCTTACGTGGACCATTTTTAGGAGGATTTCCACACCCATCTCTTATTTACGGACTGTGTAGACAATCCGAGGTTAGTTGGCCCGCTGATGAGCCCGTGTAGCAACCACTCCAGCTACTTGATTCCAGAATGATTGCTAGATATTCAGTTTGGGTTGGAGGAGAGTCTCATCTGAGAGGGTTAAGATTTTTTTTTCTCGATGCTCCTGAGGAGGATGAGGCAGAGGATGCCTCTAAGGATAACGAATTCAAGGCTAATGAGATGTCTGGTGAGGAGGAGGCTACGAGGGGCAGTCAATCTACCAAGTACATGTTCAGTACCCAATTTTGCAGTTTATAGAGACATATTGATGATCAAGAACGACAAGAGGATAGAAAGATAAAGAGACTTGCGGCGAGGCAAGACCATATGTTTGCCACGCAGAATGCATTCAATGTTTCATTAACTGAAGCATTTACAAGAATGAATCTTGCAGCTACTGACCAATTCCAATTCCCGACACCACAGTCATTGCCGCAATATCCACCATCTAACTCTGATGTGGAGGAGTTTTCAATCCCACAACCACCTCTTACTTAGCATGTTACAGGGAAGTCCTGTTATACTTTACTGCAGTATTTTCACAATGAGGACATTGTGTATGTTAAGTTTGGGGGAGTTTTAGTTATTAGTTTTAGTTATTTGTTAAGTTTCATGTTGGTTTGTTAATGTTAGTTAGTTTAGTTTGCATTCAGTGTTCATGCCAGTTCATGTATGCATATGTATAGTTGCATCTTTAATTTAGTAGTTTAGTGTTGTAAATAGTTTTCTGTTTCTGTTTTTTGTTGAGTCATATTCTAAAAAAAATAAAAAATTGAAGATTTCAAAAATATTGGTTAGTTTACTATTTTTATATTGCATTTAGTTTATATTTGCATGATTCTAGTTGTTAGATGGTTAAAGTTTGTTTGGGCCAATTATGAGATTGGAATTGCATAGACAAGATTAGTATAGACTGTCAAGGCTTTGATGTGATTTCTTATCATGATCTAGATCTTTTTATGTTTAAAACTGGTATAATTAGGTTAGCACATTAAAAACAACTATGTTGACTGATTGGGTTTAAATTGACACATAATGGAACTCTTAAAGATAATGCTAGTCTGAGTGAAAAGAAGGTCATGAATAGGTAGTGATGGCTAAGATTAGACAAAAGCTTAAGTTTGGGGGAAGATTTGGGTTATATATATGAAAAAAAGAAAAAAAAGAAAAAAAGAAAAAGTGTTTGAATAAACACCGTGGCTAGTCTAGTTATGTGGCCTTTATTACTTGAGTAAATACGCCCGAGGGGATGTCTCTACACCTAGCGCCCTAAAGCCTAACGGCTTGGGAGTCGTTGATTGAAAGCTCGCTAAGGGGTAGCATTGAAAAGCCTAAGAGGACTATACATTGCACAACTATCAGTAAAATAAAAAGTGAAAAATGGGAAAAAGAGCAAAAAGCCCTCGTATGTGAATAAATAAAGCATGAGTATCCCATTTTGACTTCTATATTTGGTAACTGTTTGGTTTTAGTCGGATCTTGCTTATTTCTGGATTTCTTGACTTTATGTTGTATGATTCTTTTAAAGAGGCATATTACGTGTTTTATTTAACTTTATGTCAGTTAGCATGGTTGTTGAGCACACACGCACTATATCAATTATAATAGGGTAAGATTTGGTGATTGATGTGGAGTTATTGATTTGTCTTGGTAAGATGTACTGTCATGTCCATTTTAATTTCTTTGAGGCTATATGAATAGACTTTGCTCTGTCTGATAGTTGGATTCGTAGGCATTTAGTTAGTTGCATTGTATATTGTTGTGTTCGAGGACTAACACGATTTAAGTTTGGGTTCCTATTTGGACTTGTACAATGTTTAATCTGTATGTTTTTGTTTAGTTTTATGTGTTTGTGCTTATTTTGCTTGTAGGTTTCAGTTTGTGTTAGTTTCGGTAAGACGGTGGCGATGTGGCAAAAATTGGCATGAAAAAGCAAGGAAATCAGTAACTGCAACTTAGCACCCCGCCGGGGCGGGCGTTTTACAAAGGAATTACCCCGCTTGGGCGGGGGTACACGTGGCAAAAGAAGTTAGCATTCCACCGGGGCAGACATTCTCAAGGCAAAATACCCCGCCAAGGCGGGGGTGCGCGGATCAGAAGGAGAGCTTGGATGCAATTCAAATACTATTGTGGCATGGACTGAACGACTCTGGCTTCAATTGGGACTGGATTGTGGATGTTTTTATCAGAGATTACAGAGACTTAGGATGTGTAATTCATCATTCAATCACACAATCAATAATTTTAACTTTGAAACCCTAATTTCAAGAAGATTCTTGGAGGAGTGGAGCTAAGGAGCAGGATCACGAAGATTTCAGAACTAAGTACAGAGAAGGGTGGTTCTATACTATTCTTAGTCTTTATTTCAGTTTCTGTAATCGGGATGATGTACTTTTTAATCTATTTGTTGTTTAATTTATTAGTTATGAACTAAATTTCTTATTAAGCTTGCAATGGATCTTTAAGTGTAAGAAGGATTATCGTGCTTTGATTTCAGTTCAATAAAGCTATCTTTTCAGTTCGTCTATTGTGATTTGTGCATAACTTATGAGTTGCTTGATTGCCAATTCTATGTGGATTTATATGGATTCGAGAGATGAGATATGAATCTAAACTTAGTCATAATAACATGTGTTTATGATTTCTGCGTTTTGATGGAATTCATGATATTTGTTTAGGATAAAGATATACCTAACATCGCATGTAATCATATAAGAACTTGGAATTTAAACCTTCTTTAATTGTAATTCACATAGAGATATAGTAAATTAGTTAATGAGGGTGTTTGACTTAATTCTATCAATTATGGATTTAAGTTAATATGGTGTTAGTGCATTGAGAGATGACTAATTCTACTTTTATGTTCTTGATTAATGAATTAGGAATTGGATTGAAAAGAAGTGTGATAATTTGAGTGAAGCTGGAAGTGAAATTGTAGGCTTAATTCTTCATTATCTGATTAAAATTTATGGTACTTAGTTGTGTTGATTTGTTTTGATTTCTAGTTTATTAGTTTTTCATTATTTTCAACCATTGATTCGATTAGTTGAATAAAATTGAAATAATACAAAGCTGGTATTTGTTAGATTAAAATTAATACTTGTCTCTGTGGGAACGATACTTGACTTATTACTTGTTGATCACGTATACTTGCGTGCTGTGCATATTTAGATTATACCCAACACAGCACCCCAGTTCCTTCACAAACTGGCGCTGCAGCACCACTTACTGACCAAATGTGTTGACTCAGCGCTGCAGCGCCGTTCCAAGGCTAAATCTTGGCGCTGTAAAGCCACCTCCGGTGCCCAGGCAGAAAATAGGTTTTAATGACCTAAAATCTAAGAAAAACATATTCATTAAGTAACAACCTCCTTAATCAGATTGAATATAACATTAGAAGTAGTTTTTGAAGCTTTCTAGCTTAGAAGAGAAAAAAGTTGGTCTTCAAGCACTCCAAGCTCATTGCTAGGACTCTACACGGAGAAGAGAAGAGTTGGAGCCATAAAACTTTACAAAAGGATTTTTCTTTATCTAAATCTTTCATTCATTGTGTATTTTTAGCGTGTTGAACACTTTGATAATGTTGATTAGTTTTATAGTTATGAACTAATTACATTTCTAGGATTGCAATGTAACCTAATGATTAGCTTAATTGAATTTCTCTCCTATTTATTATAATGAATCATTTTGGAATGGGTTGTTGTATTTCATGATTATTTATTGGTTACTTGGCAAAGAAATTGATATAGGTATTAATGGATATTGGAAAATGGATGTTAATGTCTAACCCTAAAATAAAACAACACTTATTATGACCATGTCTATGGGAATGAGAACATATATTGCATAATAGAATAAATATATATCTATTTGCCTTGTGTAGCCTTTGAGATTAAGCTTAATGACCCTTAGTCTAGTTATTTTTACCATAGGAATATTGTTATTTATCTAGCTAAGGAATGTGCATTTGATCGTCAGAAGAGACTTATGTGTACTTAATGTTCTCGGTTGGCCATTCTTATTATTTGTTAGTAAAGTGGAGAGTTAGGAGATTTGGTGAAGCATTAGGGGAGTTGTAATCCTAGGTTGACATACTTGTTACAACTCGATCTCATAATTTACTATTTTAGTCATATAGTTTTTAACACACCATCTTTAATTACTTGAGTAGATAAGACCATATTGTTTCAATTTTAGTATTTGATTAGCTTAATACTTTGTCCTTGTGAGTACGAAACTCATCTTATCACTATATTACTTGTTAGACCGCGTATACTTGCGCGTGTTTAGTGATCGGTAATCCGACCAACACTTGTGTATGATGAATTATATTTTGACATATTCCTTAAGACTCTTAGTGTATATCAAAGGGTATGCTTGGGTGTAATAAGTTGTACGTAGAGATAATGAATGATCAACAAAGAATCTAATACTTCTAGTAAAAGAAGAGAAATTTCCTATGTGATTCGATAAATGACAACCCAGTAGTCTTTGGCCAAGACAGAATGAAATTAGAAAGGAGTTTCTAATTTGCATTATTTGGAGTTGTGCATTTGAGAATCGCAATACATATAATTAAATAAAATAAGACTTGATAATAATTCTATGTCTTATATTTAATTGGGACATTGTATGGTGGAACGATTGAATTGTACGGTAACTATTTACTTAAATGTTCTTTTATGATTAATGTAGAAATCTATATTATCTGGAAAGTCATTGATCGCTAAGGAGACTTATCCTTATTGTAGAATAAATATTATTTATTTAAATAAATTAATAGATTTATTTAGTTATTTAAATAAGATTAGAATTGTTCTAATTGATTTATTCACAACCGGTTTAATATGAAAAACCTAAATGGTCACACTGTAAAAGGAAGAATATTTATTTAAGAAGCAAATGATATAATCGTAATAATAAGTTAAGTGTATTTAATTTAATCTATGGTGATAGAATAAATTGAATATCTTAATATTTTGAAAATATTAAATATAAATTAATAAGAGGAGTCTTATTATTATTATTACTATTATTATTATTATTTAATTTCTAAAGGAGTTTGAGAGTTAATTAACAAAAGTACTCTCATATATTCCTAATAAGATTGAGAGCCTAATTAATTAAAGGAGTTTAATTAATTAAAATAAAACCCAATTCCTTAATTGTTAAGGAGGGTTGCCTACATCTATAAATAAGAGGAGTCTTATTATGGGTGAGGGTTGATGTTTTTCACATCACACGTGAATGATTTTTCCAAGAGTTGGGAGAGTACTATTTTTTATAGAGATAGAAAAATTAGGGTTTTGTCAAACACCCATCTTCTTGAATATTTGTTCTTCCTTGGTGGATCACCTTTAGAGGCAAAACACTTGGGTGGCTAACGTTGATCAAAGGAAGGAATCAAACTCGGTGGATTAAAGTTGAACGTGAAAAAGAATTGGAGGTGAACTCGTACCTGAGGAAGCTAGTTTCTACAAGGGTATGAATCTGATCTCCATCTCTTTTCTATTGATTGATAATTATGGGTAAAGTATGATCATGATGATGGATTTGTATGAAAATTTTAAATTCCTATTTTATCGCACCTGAGGCAGAGCACATTCCTGTAAGTAATTTAATTCTTTTATTTTGTATATATTTAAAATCTTGAAATTCTTTTGTATTTTTTTTATACTTTCCTTTTCATCTATTTATGTGCTTTTTTCAACGACGGTTCGAGGACCTTACTGTGGCCCGGAGCAGCCAGAGAGGTGACACTCTAGTAGATGATTCTACTCGTGCGGATGAGGAGATGGAGGACTGGCTGCAGGCTATAGTGGGACCGAAGAAGGATAGAGTTGTGGGTATTCCCCATGTCCCAGCCTACACTTTAGTCCCTGCTACGAGATCTCGGTGTCGCCCTCCTACCGGAGGTAATGGTGCGAGTGGATCGAGCGCCGACCCTTCATTATCTGACAATTTCTTTCAGAGGATCATAAAGGGGTGCATGGCAAGCAGTGTTGTGCAGTTAGGCGCACCATCACATGAGTGGATTTACCAGCTTGCTCAGGAGGTTGTCCACGGCTCCATAGATCCTACAACTGTCGCTGACGATCTCATGGGTGTAGTTCGAGAGGAGGCCAACCATGTATGTTCGGTTATGTTGGCCAATATCTTTCCTCCACATATTCGATAGGTAAAAACAATTATTTATGTATTTCCTTATTTAATTCATGTAATTTTCAATTATATTGCTTATATAAACTACAAAACAAATAGTTATTTGACTTATTGTCGACTTATTGCCTAACTTGTTAAAATTAAAGAAAACTTATTGCCTACTTTGTTAAAAACATAGCACCGCATAGGTATTAGGAACGTGTTACAACTTACGGGACTCGATTTTGATATACGGATGCTGAGTTATCAACCCATTTGCCTAACTTGCCAAAACTTAGAAAAATAGTCGAAAAGAGACCAAAACTCGCCTCGGTCGTCGAAACGATACGCGAACACATACATAATATCGCATAGGTATTAGGAACATGTTACAACTTACGAGACTCAATTCCGTATAAGTTATCAGCCCGTTTGCCTACTTTGTTAAAACCTAGAAAAATAGTCAAAAAATAGTCGAAAAAGAGACCAAGACCCGCCTCGGTTGTTGAAATGACACGCAAATACACACATAGCACTGCATAGGTATTTGGCACGCATTACAACTTATGGGACTCGATTTCGATATATGGAGGACGAGTTATCAGCCCGTTTGCCTACTTTGTTAAAAACTTAGAAAATAGTCGAAAAAGAGATCAAAACCTGTCTCGGTCATCGAAACGACACGCAACAAAATACATAGCATCGCATAGGTATTAAGCACGCGTTACAACTTATGGAACTCGATTCCAATATACGGAGGCCAAGTTATCAGCTTGTTTACCTAACTTGCCAAAACATAGAAAAAAAGTCAAAAAAGAGACCAAAACCCGCCTCGGTCGTCGAAACGACACGCAAACAAATAATTCATCCTCCTTATACAATAACTATACTACAAAGTTTTAAATAATTTAGAATGTTTAATTTCATTCTTACCTCTTTGGAATCTCCACTTTCTGAGTTTCCCGACGACTTGGGTAAAATTTCCTCACCTTCTTGCGTACTAAACCCGAGCTCTCACTCTCACTCTAGAATCTCTCTATGCTTACTTGTGAATTGGTGAGGAAATGAGGGAATGAAGCTTGCTTTTTATAGTGGTTTGGAAGTAGGGGTAAAATTATCTTTTGGTTGGTTAATTACCATTTCCCCCCTTAAGGCATATAATTGGTGCATGGTTTATTACACTTTCATACCTATGGCATATGATTGGTGTCATGCTTAATTACATCTACCCCCTTGCACATATAATTGGTGGCCTCTTTTTCAGCTTTATTATTTTATTATTCTTCCGATTTTATCTTTCGTTCACTTCCCGGAATCCATTACGCAGTAGAAAATTTTCATTTTTCGTCTTTAAAATTTTTAATACATCTTTCCCCACTATTATAATGTTGACACGTTCTTTACACAATTTAAAATAAAAGCTTTTACGTTCCCGGATGAATAGTGATTTTTTAACTTTTTGTCAGAAAATTTTCATTTTCCAATACGATCATAAAACTTATAAATTCAGTCACACATCTCCGTTCCACCTCAAAAATTCTTATTTTAACATATCACAACAAGGTAAAAACCACAAAAATCTTATTTAATTCAATAATATTCAAGTATTATTAATTACAAGCTAATTAAAATTCCTTGGTTGTCACAGTATCTCTCTTAATAGTCCCCATAGACTCTTGAAAAGAGAGATCACATGAGTAACTATTATGTATGCAATGAAATGTACGAGACCTGATGTTGATCAGTCATATTCTGGAGAAGATCACTGTAAGACAGTGAAAAATATCTTAAAGTACTTAGCCAACACTAAGGATGTGATCATGATTCATGGTGGGTCAAAATTAAAACTACAGGGCTTAACAGGCTCATGTTTTTTTAGACTGACCAAGAAGACAACAAATCCACTTTAGGGAAAAGCGTTACCTTAAACGGTGGTGCAGTGAATTGGAAAAGTTTCAAACAACAAAGAGTTGCTGGTTTAGTGATAAAGACAAAGTATATAGTTATAAATAAAGTTGCAAGTTGATTGTTTGGATGAAAAGTTCATTACAGAACTAGGAATAGTTCCCAAGTCTCATTATAGATCTAAACATGTGTTGCGACACTTTCATTTAATTAGAGAATCATTAAAAGATGAGAAGTCACTATAGAGATAGTGGACTCTCAAGAACAACATTACATATCCATAACTGAAGCTTACCCAATAGTAGGATGATCGTTACTTAGAGAAAAAGGGTATGATATACCAATCATGAAAGTATGCACACAAGCCAATCATGTTTGATGATAAAACATATACTTTGTAACAATCTTATTCATTTATTAATAAAAGAACTGTTTAATTAAAGGCTTTTAATTTATATACATGATGTTATTTTCTAATATATGATATAACTCATAATTTTGAGCAATGCTTTTAGAATCATGATATTGACCATGCTAATGAGATCTAAATTCTTACATAGCTCACAAACTAAAATTGTTCCCAATCATTAGATTACTAAAAAGGGGATTAATCAATTCGGATAGATTGGTACATACATTGCTTGCTCATTGGATGAGGATGATTGATCTCATGATCATTTTTTGTGGAGACACTAAAGCAATTATGTAGGTACTTATTAGATAATAAGTTCACAAAACGTGATTCACTAAGGAATACCTAATGGAGTTTTACTTGTCTGTCAATAGGAATTCATGTAGTGATAGTAGTTTAAGTGATCCTTAGACTTGTGATCATCATAATATCTTGTGTATGATGAGTTATACTTTGACATATCCCTTAAAGTATATCAAAGGGTATACTTAGGTGTAATAAGTTGTACATGGAGATAATATATGATCAACAAAGAATCTACCGCTTCTAGTAAAAGAAGAGAATGTCCTATGTGATTCGATAAATGATAACCCAATAGTCCTTGGCCATGGCAGAATAAAATTAGAAAGGAGTTTCTAATTTTTATTATTTGGAGTTGTGCATTTAAGAATCGAAATACATATAATTAAATAAAATAAGACTTGATAGTAATTTCATGTCTTATATTTAATTGGGACATTGTATGGTGGAAGGATTGAATTGTACAGTAACTATTTACTCAAATGTTCTTTTATTATTAATGTTAAAATCTATATTATCTGAAAAGTAGTTGATCGTTAAGGAAACTTATCCTTATTATAGGATAAATGTTATTTATTTAAACAATATTATAATTGTTCTAATTAATTTATTCACAATCGGTTTAATATGAAAAACCTAAAGGGTCACACCATAAAAGGAAAAATATATATTAAAAGGCATTAATTTATCTATATGGTGCTGTTTTAGTAATATATGATAAACCCATAGTTAAACAATTCTTTTATAATCATGATGAGATCATGCTAATAAAACCTAAATTCTTAGATAGCTTAAAATTAAAATGTTTCCAATCGTTGGATTACTAAAAAAGGGATTAGTGAATCTGGATAAATTAGTACATACGTTGCTTACTCACTAGATGATGATGATTGATCTTATGATCATTTGTGTAGAAACACTAAAGCAAGAATATAGTTTCTTATTAGAGAATAAGTTCACTGAACGTGACTCGTTAAGAAATACCTAATGGAGTTTTACTTGTCTATCAATAAGAACTCCTGTAGTGATAGTAGTACAAGTGATCTTTAGACTTGAGATCATCATAGTATCTTATATATAATAAGTTATACTTTGACATGTCCCTTAAGACCATTATGGTATATCAAAGGGTATGATTGGGTGTAATAAGTTATATATGGATGTAATGCATAATCAATAAAGAATCTACCGCTTCTAATAAAAGAAGAGATATGTCCTATGTGATTCGATAAATGACAGCCCAGGAATCCTTGGCCAAGGTGGAATGAAATTAGAAAGGAGTTTCTAATTTGCATTCATTGGGAGTTGTGCATTTAAAAATTGAAATACATATAATTAAATAAAATAAGACTTAACAAAAATTACATGTCTTATATTTAATTGGGACATTATATGGTGGAAAGATTGAATTGTACGGTAACAATTTACTAAAAGGTTCTTTTATGATTAATGTAGAAATCTATATTATCTAGAAAGTCGTTGATCGCTAAGGGGGTTACCCTTATTGTAGAATAAATATTATTTAAATAAATTAATAGTTTAATTTATTTATTTAAATAAGATTAGAATTGTTCTAATTGATTTATTCACAACCGGTTTAATATGGAGAACCTAAAGGGTCACACCGCAAAAGGAAGAATAATTATTTAAGAAGTTAATGACATAATCGTAATAATAAGTTAAGTGTATTTAATTTAATTTATGGTGATAGAATAAATTAAATAGCTTAATATTTATTATTTAATATTTTAGAAATATTAAATATAAATTAATAAGAGGAGTCTTATTATTATTATTACTGTTATTATTTAATTCCTAAAGGAGTTTGAGAATTAATTAATAAAAGTACTCTCATATATTCCTAATAAGATTAGGAGACTACTTAATTAAAAGAGTTTAATTCCAAATTAGATTAGGAGCCTAATTAATTAAAAATGGATTAAAAGAGTTTAATTAATTAAAATAAAACCCTATTCATAAATTGTTTAGGAGGGTTGCCTACATCTATAAATAAGAAAAGTCTTATTTTGATTTAACGTTAATGACAATTCCAAGAGTTGAGAGAGTACACATTATTCTATAAAGATAGTGTCGACGTCGGGATTTTTATTTATCCCTTTTCGTTACATGTTCTTTTGTGTTCTCATTTTATGTGAGATTTGTTTGAAAAAATAAGTGAAAAAGGTCCGACATGTATAATGTCGACGATTGGACTGTAAGAGTCGCCAGTTAGTTTTTTAACTGGTTGTACCAACACAACCGAGAAAAGGTTTGCACATTGACCCAGTGATGTGACACTGCTAAACGGGTCTGTGAAATCGAGATTCATTTAGGGTCCGGGGACTTGCTTATACGGAGGGAAGGTGTTAGGCACCCCCCGACATCCGTGTTGCCACGGTGACCGCCACTTTTCAAGAAACTGTTATATGAATATGTGTGTGTATGTGGGGGGGGGGTCAATGTGATGTTATTTGGAAGTAGTGCTATGCCTCGTTTGCACCTATATACATAGAGTTTGAATTTGTATAAAAATTTAGTTTTAAACAAGATATAGCAGTGATGTTTTAAAAGAGGTTTTTCAAACCCTGTGCTCAATAGTAATTGAGGCCTTTGATACTTCCAATTTATTCCGTATTCGGCTTGATTGATTTTATTTTACAGATGCGAGGCATTTGTATGAAAATAAGGTACAAAAGGTGTTGAACTCCTCGTGGGTATAAAAATCATCTGAGGAGATCCAAACATCACAGATAAATTTATAAGCTGCTTACAGCTAAAAAGGTCCATCACGGGAACCGAATCTAGATTCAGTATACTGAATCTGTGATCACATGATTCCTAGGCTCACATGATGCCGCAATTGATATAAACGCAGTAAGCAGGTATATATATAAAAGCTGTAAATATATATATACAGACAGGATCACCAACCACGAAGCACCTCCATGGGGGATCAGAAATATAAATAAAGATGTAAAAGCTATCTACCGCCACGGAGGAAACTCCAGGCGGGACAAAATGTACAGAAAGCAGTAAAACGGTCAACCACCACGAAGTAAACTCCAGCTGGAACGAAATGTAAATATATATATATATATATATATATATATATATATATATATATATATATATAACGCACGCACCGGATATAAAATCCAGGCTCATCGGACAAAGTCCAACAACAGTTACTATATAAAAATATATATATACGAAAGCAAATATGTGACGCCCCCAAAATTAGGTATACATCACCCATCTTGGGTCGTCAGATACATAGTACAAAATACAAATACAACTTACTAATACAACTGTCGTGTACAATACGACAAAACATAAACTGTGAGTTTGAATACAAATATTATCTTCTAGAGAGTATTCATACTCAAAAGGAGTCCTCATTACATTTATTAACACACCATTATATAGAATAGTGAGGACTACTAACTAATACTATCATTCGGACCATCACTCCGTTCCCCGACTTGCCCCAGCTACGTTCTCATTTCCTGAAGAGAACAGTGAAAGAAAGGGTGAGCTCAACTAGCCCAGTAAGAAATATTATGACTAAGATAATGCAGAATAAATTATCATTAGCCTTCAACAATGTTAAACTGATAAAATATAATAGACATCAAGTTTAACTGCAGCGGAACAAGCAATCCATTAAAAGAGTCAAGTAGAAGATAAACTCTACTATCTTTTATGATTTAAAAGATTTTCCAACACTGTGATCGCTGAGACTCAGCTTAATAAAATAATCCACATCATCGAATCACCCCTGCACTACGGCCAAGGATATTCGTATATTCATTAATGGTCATGATCATGCCAACAACTGTCCATCAATGCACTACGGGCCAATGACGACTTTTACCACATCATTCGTAACATTACGGTCATGATTACACCGAATAATCCCTGGTCATAATCATACCAAGTCCATCTATGCACTACAGGCCACAGATGACTTTCAACAGAATATAAACATGAGGATGATGACAATGATATAAGAATTCAATAAAACAAGTTCAAGAATTAATTTATCCAAGAATTAACAACGTCCAAATTGTCAACATGATACTACTTTGTGGAGTAAAATTCAAGATTGATCAGGAGAATATTTTCATGAATAGATACTAGATGAAGCGCAAATATCAAGGATATTCCACAAATTTCATGGAGTATAGAAGTCAAAAACTTAACCAACTGAGTATAATAAAGAATGGAATAACAAAAGAAATCACCATGCATGCGATAGACCGCACAGACAGGTTATTCCAACAGAATAATAAATAATGGAACCAGGTCCGGCGTAAACGCACAGACAGGATATTCTGACAGAATAATAAATAATGGAACCAGGTCCGGCGTAAACGTACAGACAGGATATTCCGACAGAATAATAACAAGACGGAACCAGGTCCAGTGTAAAACACACAGACATGATGTTCCAACAGAATAATAATAAAAACGGAACCAGGTCCGGTGTAAAACACACAGACAGGATGTTCCAACAGAATAATAATAAAAACGGAACCAGGTCCGGTGTAAAACACACAGACAGGATGTTCCAACAGAATAATAATAAAAACAGAACCAGGTCCGGTGTAAAACACACAGACAGGATGTTCCAACAGAATAATAGAAGAATGTCACCAAGTATAGGGTATATCCGCGTATACAGGTTATTCCAACAGAATAATAAGAAATGGAATAACAACAGTTCTCTTCATGAATAAGAAAAAATAACACCCCTTACCGTTTTAAAGACGAGCTGAAATAAGGAAGTAGTTAAGTAGCAGAATACTCTTCTTCTCTCTCTATAGTTTCTCTCTCTAGAGTTCAGTGAATTCGTAAGAAATAATGAAGGAATGAGCTGCTATTTATAAAAAAATAGAATGCATAGTAACTAATCCATGAACGGTCCAGATTGATTACTTTAATCTGACGGTCCATATTTAAAGAAAAATCTTTTAAATAAAATATAATATATTCTATTTATAGAATAACTTTAATAAAGTATTCTGTTTTATATAAAAAGATGTTTCTGTTTTATTACGTTAATAATACGAATAAAACAAAACGTCATTATCGCTAAATAATTCATATTATTAACTGACAATAATTGAATCAAACTGAGTGACTTCTCACATAAGCATTAATAATCAATACCGTGTGCTACTATGCAACCACACGTATTACTGTACTTTTACTACCGAGTAGTTCAACAGTAACAATGGTAAAATTTCTGCCGTTATTTTTAATAAAATATTTTTTGTCGTTTCTTTCAATCCGACAATAATTTCGTTGTGGGGTCCACAAATGATTGTGTCGTTGTACGAATATTCCCTGTTAAAACGAATATTCTCCGACCAATCGAATATTATATAACAACTTGCGTACTTTGCAAAATTTATAAATATTACCCACAACTATAACATTATATCAAATTAACTCTATAATATTCAAAAATGATATTTATAGAAAATTTATCTTTATTTATAAAATTTGGGGTCTTACAACCTCCCCTTCTTATGAAATTTCGCCCTCGAAATTAGGGTACGTACCTGGTATGTCGAAGAGGTAAGGATACCTTGATTTCATTTCAGATTCTAACTCCCAAGTCATTTCCTCAACATCGTGGTTTCTCCACAAAACTTTGACTTGAGGTATAACCTTGGAGCGTAGAATATGTTCCTTCTTATCCAAGATTTGAACAGGAACTTCTTCATACGTCAAATCTTCTGCTATTTCGTCCGGTTCTAACTCAATAATGTGGTTCGGGTCTTCCACATATTTGCGTAACATGGATATGTGAAAAACGTTATGAACATGAGACATACTTGGCGGTAAAGCGAGTCTATAAGCCACAGTTCCTACTCGATCGAGGATTAAAAATGGACCGATGAATCGAGGATTGAGCTTTCCTCTCTTTCCAAATCTCGTAACTCCTTTCCATGGAGCAACACGTAAGAACACATGATCTCCTACATCAAATTCCACGTCCTTCGATGAAGATCAGCATAACTCTTTTGTCGATCTTGTGAGGTTTTTATACGTTGTCGGATCGTTTGAATCTTTTCTGTAGTCATACGTACCAACTCCGGTCCCAACAACGTTGCTTCACCCACCTCATCCCAACATACTGGAGAACGACATTTTCTTCCATACAATGCTTCGAATGGAGCCATGCCAATACTTGCTTGATAACTGTTGTTGTAGGAAAACTCCACCAATGGTAAGAACTTGTCCCAACTTCCTTTGAAGTCAAAGACACAGAGTCTTAATAGATCTTCAAGAGTTTGAATAGTCCTCTCTGATTGTCCGTCCGTCTGAGGATGATATGCTGAACTAAATCGTAACTCCGTGCCCATAGCTTTTTGTAAACTAACCCAAAATCGTGAAGTGAATCTTGGGTCTCGGTCAGAAACTATGGATACTGGCATACCATGCAGTCTTACAATCTCGTTTATGTACATACGAGCAAGACGTTCAAGTGTATAAGTTTCTCGTATCGGTAAGAAATGAGCAGACTTGGTCAATCTATCAACAATGACCCAAATCGCATCAATACCTTGAGAAACCCTAGGAAGACCGGTAACGAAATCCATGGTAATGTGCTCCCACTTCCATTCTGGAATTTCAAGTGGTTGCAATGGACCTTTTGGTACTTGATGCTCCGCTTTGACTCGTTGACAAGTTAGACACCTTGAGATAAACAACGCTATCTCTCTCTTCATATTGCTCCACCAAAATGTATGACGAAGATCATGATACATTTTGGTACTTCCAGGATGGATTGCAAACGGTGTGTTGTGCGCCTCCATCATGATTTCATACTTTAAATCAGGGTTGTTAGGAACACAAAGTCTGGAGTTGACTCGAAGTATTCCTTCTTCATCGATTCTTGCTTCCGGCATAGCACCTTCTTGCACTTTCTTCCTCATACGCATCAGCTCCAGGTCTGTAGCTTGAGCAGCTTTAACTTTATCGATTAAAGTCGGTTCTACTCGTATATTCGCCATCATCACATGGGTCCCTGGAGTCTTTAACTCTATCTCCATCCTTTGCAAATCACACAAAATGGGTCTTTGTGTTGACAATATCGCACTCGTACTTGCATATGATCTTCTACTCAATGCGTCAGCTACCACGTTCGCTTTTCCAGGATGATATTGAATGGTATGATCATAATCTTTCAACAGTTCAAGCCAACGTCGTTGTCGCATGTTGAGTTCCTTTTGAGTGAAGAAATATTTGAGACTTTTATGATCCGTAAAGATCTCCACCTTCTCCCCATACAAGTAATGCCTCCAAATTTTAAGTGCAAAGACAACAGCTGCCAACTCTAGATCATGAGTAGGATAATTCCTCTCATATTCCTTGAGTTGTCTTGATGCATAGGCTATGACTTTTCCATGTTGCATGAGAACACATCCCAACCCTTTGCTCGAAGCATCACTGTAGATGACAAATCCCTCCGAGCCAGATGGTATTGTTAGAACAGGTGCTGAAATGAGTCTCCTCTTGAGTTCTTGAAAACTCTGCTCACATTCTTCGCTCCAACCGAACTTTGTATCTTTTCGAGTCAGCTGAGTTAATGGAGTAGCGATTCGAGAAAATCCTTCCACGAATCTCCGATAATAACCAGCTAGACCGAGAAAGCTACGTACTTCGGTTACTGATTTAGGTTGCTCCCAGCTTTGAATAGCTTCAATCTTTGCCGGGTCAACCGATATTCCACGACTTGATACTACGTGCCCAAGGAATGCTACCTCTTCCAGCCAGAACTCGCATTTCTTCAACTTGGCATAAAGTTTGTATTCACGAAGCTTTTGGAGTACCAGCCTCAAGTGTTGCTCATGATCTTCACGGCTTTTGGAATAAACAAGGATGTCATCGATAAAGACGACCACAAAGTGATCCAAATATTCCTTAAATACCCTGTTCATCATATCCATGAAGGCAGCAGGAGCATTAGTCAATCCAAAAGACATAACTAAGAATTCATAATGCCCATACCGAGTTCTGAAGGCAGTCTTTGGAATATCCTCAGTTCTAACCTTCAGCTGATGATATCCAGAACGAAGATCGATCTTTGAAAAGAATTGTGCTCCTTGCAACTGGTCAAACAGGTCATCAATACGTGGCAATGGGTACCTATTTTTGATGGTGACATGATTCAACTCCCGATAATCAATACAAAGTCGCATACTCCCATCTTTCTTCTTCACGAACAGAACAGGAGCACCCCAAGGAGAAGTACTAGGACGAATAAAACCAATGTCTAACAATTCCTGCAGTTGGGTCTTTAACTCCTGAAGTTCAATAGGAGCCATTCGATATGGGGCTTTGGAAATGGGTTTTGTACCGGGTTCAAGGTCGATACAAAATTCAATTTCACGCTCTGGGGGTAGGCCAGGAAGTTCTTCGGGAAATACGTCAGAAAATTTATTAACAACAGAAATATCATTCAAAGCTGACGTATTTTTGTTTAGATCTGTGACATGAGCTAAGAAAGCTTGACATCCGTTTTTCAATAAACGAATAGCTTTATGGCTTGAGATGACAGCGATTGATTTTAATGGTTTGGTTGCTTGAATTCGCATAATAGGTCGATTAGGAATATGAAAGCTAACAACCTTACGAAAACAATCAATTTTTGCATGATGAGTAGTTAACCAATCAATCCCTAGAATCACGTCAAATGCAAGTATTTTTAATGAAATAAGATCGACAGGAAATGTATGGGTGCCAACTTGAACCAAACAAGACTTATAAACCGTGGATGTAATGAAGGTTTCTCCCAATGGAGTTTCAACAGCTAGGTCAAAATCTAATTTCCCCGGAATCAAATTTAATCGATGAGCGCAAGTAGGAGAAATAAAAGAATGGGTAGAACCGGTATCAAATAAAGTATAGACTTCGTTAGAGTTTATGATAAGCTTACCCGTGATGACCTCATTCGGGTTCCTTGCTTTCTGGGAGTTCACAACAAACGCTCTCCCTTGCACAACCGGTTTTGACTTTTCTGGGACGGCCTTTGGTGCCTCCATCCTAGCTGAATTTGTCTTCGGTAAATGACAAAATCGGGCTAAATGACCTTCTCTTCCACAATTATAACATGCTTTGGACGGCATCGCGCAGTTTGGACTGATGTGCCCCTCCCCTCCGCATTTGAAACATATGATAGGTGGTCGTTCTCCTTCCTTAACGACAGGTGCTGGTGCTGACGTTTTTCCATCATTGTTGAATCTCCTCTTCTTGAAATGTCCATTCTTATTGTTTTGGCCCTGATTACCACCGAAGTGGTTACCATTTCTGGCCTGTTGATTCCCTCCACGCTTGTTGTCACCGCTTCGATGACTGCTTTCACTGGTATTATCATTTTGTCGGCTGCTCTCTTTTGGTTGTGTTGTCTCGTTATCGCGCTCCACCAACTGAGCCCTATTTACAACATCTGAATACAAACACAGTTTATGAGAAACAAGATGTTGACGTATCTCCGGCTTCAAACCTCTTAAAAACATCCGCGTCATTCTTTCTTCATTATCCACCAGGTGGGACGCAAACCGGGATAACTCCGCAAATTTTGCCTCGTACTGCGACACGGTCATATTATTCTGCTCCAATTTGATGAACTCCACCTCCTTCATGTGACGAATACTCTCGGGAAAGTATTTGTCGTTAAACAGCTCTTGGAACTTCTTCCAAGACATCTTCAGTGCGGCAGGTTGAGTACGCTTTATCGATTCCCACCAGTAATCTGCCTCTCCTCGCAACATAAAGGCGGCAAAGGGAACCTTTTGCTCCTCGGAGCAACCCAAGACATCAAATATCTTGGTGATCTGCTTTATCCATGTTTCAACTACAAGTGGTTTGGGTTTTCCCTTAAACTCCGGTGGTCCCAGCTCCTTAAACTGTTTAGCGGTGACCGCCAGAGAGTTTCCAGTATTTCCACCTACGTTGTGGACAGGAGCCGCTTTCACCTGTTGTTGCATGAATTACATAAAGCCTCTGAACATTTGATCATTCATCATTTGGTCAGTGTTATTGTTTGTATTAGGATTGTTACCTTCCTGATGCACATTATCCTGATTATTGATATGAGGTGAATCAACAATCGCCTGTGCTCCATTGCTATTCTCAACATTCTCAGATGCCATTTTTAGATACTGCCACAAAATAAAAATTAATTGATATGTCATATTTTATCCTTATATTATGACCGACCAATTAAATACCATGCAAATAAACTTAGGTAGGTCATACTAGCGAAAGAATTCCCCGTCTCTCCCCTCCTAGTTCTATTCTCACATCTTAGCCAGGGATCATATCCCTAAGCTCTGATACCAACTGTGACGCCCCCAAAATTAGGTATACATCACCCATCTTGGGTCGTCAGATACATAGTACAAAATACAAATACAACTTACTAATACAACTGTCGTGTACAATACGACAAAACATAAACTGTGAGTTTGAATACAAATATTATCTTCTAGAGAGTATTCATACTCAAAAGGAGTCCTCATTACATTTATTAACACACCATTACATAGAATAGTGAGGACTACTAACTAATACTATCATTCGGACCATCACTCCGTTCCCCGACTTGCCCCAGCTACGTTCTCATTTCCTGAAGAGAACAGTGAAAGAAAGGGTGAGCTCAACTAGCCCAGTAAGAAATATTATGACTAAGATAATGCAGAATAAATTATCATTAGCCTTCAACAATGTTAAACTGATAAAATATAATAGACATCAAGTTTAACTGCAGCGGAACAAGCAATCCATTAAAAGAGTCAAGTAGAAGATAAACTCTACTATCTTTTATGATTTAAAAGATTTTCCAACACTGTGATCGCTGAGACTCAGCTTAATAAAATAATCCACATCATCGAATCACCCCTGCACTACGGCCAAGGATATTCGTATATTCATTAATGGTCATGATCATGCCAACAACTGTCCATCAATGCACTACGGGCCAATGAGGACTTTTACCACATCATTCGTAACATTACGGTCATGATTACACCGAATAATCCCTGGTCATAATCATACCAAGTCCATCTATGCACTACAGGCCACAGATGACTTTCAACAGAATATAAACATGAGGATGATGACAATGATATAAGAATTCAATAAAACAAGTTCAAGAATTAATTTATCCAAGAATTAACAACGTCCAAATTGTCAACATGATACTACTTTGTGGAGTAAAATTCAAGAATGATCAGGAGAATATTTTCATGAATAGATACTAGATGAAGCGCAAATATCAAGGATATTCCACAAATTTCATGGAGTATAGAAGTCAAAACTTAACCAACTGAGTATAATAAAGAATGGAATAACAAAAGAAATCACCATGCATGCGATAGACCGCACAGACAGGTTATTCCAACAGAATAATAAATAATGGAACCAGGTCCGGCGTAAACGCACAGACAGGATATTCTGACAGAATAATAAATAATGGAACCAGGTCCGGCGTAAACGCACAGACAGGATATTCCGACAGAATAATAACAAGACGGAACCAGGTCCGGTGTAAAACACACAGACATGATGTTCCAACAGAATAATAATAAAAACGGAACCAGGTCCGGTGTAAAACACACAGACAGGATGTTCCAACAGAATAATAATAAAAACGGAACCAGGTCCGGTGTAAAACACACAGACAGGATGTTCCAACAGAATAATAATAAAAACAGAACCAGGTCCGGTGTAAAACACACAGACAGGATGTTCCAACAGAATAATAGAAGAATGTCACCAAGTATAGGGTATATCCGCGTATACAGGTTATTCCAACAGAATAATAAGAAATGGAATAACAACAGTTCTCTTCATGAATAAGAAAAAATAACACCCCTTACCGTTTTAAAGACGAGCTGAAATAAGGAAGTAGTTAAGTAGCAGAATACTCTTCTTCTCTCTCTATAGTTTCTCTCTCTAGAGTTCAGTGAATTCGTAAGAAATAATGAAGGAATGAGCTGCTATTTATAAAAAAATAGAATGCATAGTAACTAATCCATGAACGGTCCAGATTGATTACTTTAATCTGACGGTCCATATTTAAAGAAAAAACTTTTAAATAAAATATAATATATTCTATTTATAGAATAACTTTAATAAAGTATTATGTTTTATATAAAAAGATGTTTCTGTTTTATTACGTTAATAATACGAATAAAACAAAACGTCATTATCGCTAAATAATTCATATTATTAACTGACAATAATTGAATCAAACTGAGTGACTTCTCACATAAGCATTAATAATCAATACCGTGTGCTACTATGCAACCACACGTATTACTGTACTTTTACTACCGAGTAGTTCAACAGTAACAATGGTAAAATTTCCGCCGTTATTTTTAATAAAATATTTTTGTCGTTTCTTTCAATCCGATAATAATTCCGTTGTGGGGTCCACAAATGATTGTGTCGTTGTACGAATATTCCCTGTTAAAACGAATATTCCCCGACCAATCGAATATTATATAACAACTTGCGTACTTTGCAAAATTTATAAATATTACCCACAACTATAACATTATATCAAATTAACTCCATAATATTCAAAAATGATATTTATAGAAAATTCATCTTTATTTATAAAATTTGGGGTCTTACAAAATAAACGCACCGGATATAAAATCCAGGCTCATCGAAGAAAGTCTGACAACAGTTAATATATATATATATATATATATATATATATATATATATATATATATATATATATATATATATATATATATATAAAAGCGGTAAACGCTCCAGACTGAAGTCTAGGCTCATCGAACAGAGTTCGACATGCAGTTCATATATATAAATGTATATATATACAAAAGCAAGTAAACGCTCCAGACCGAAGTCTAGGCTCAATCGAGGCATAACTCGATAATGTTAGTCCATATATATAAATATATATATAAATATATATATGCATATACAAACTGAAATAAAACCATGGACCGAAGTCCGGGCAAACACACGTAACGTGACTCTCAACGTGAAGAAGGGTGTGTTCAAATGTGAAGAGAAAGGCTTGAAAGCAGATAAACACTGGCTTCTGTCGGTACAGAAGTAGCTATATGTGAGCTCACAAGTGTTTAAAATGAGAAAGTACTCAGTTTGGGGTGTGTACAGAGCAAATTGGACAGGGCTTCCTCGCCTTTTCTCTTCTCAAAATGGCCACCCCAAGCCCTCTATTTATAGAGGGTGGAGCCGCAGGTGTACCTGCGGCTCGGCCGCAGGTGTACCAGAGGCTGCCCGGGGTGCCCCGGGCTTCGCGGGTCCTGCCGTCTCGAAGTACGTGCACGCATGCAACGTGATGTCCACTCGAACTTTCAGAATTGCAATTCGGGCATCCGACTGAGGTATATAGGACCTATTTCAGACCGTCGTTGTCGAGAGTTATGCAATGACATGGGATTAGAGGTTGTACGAAGTCATGAAGATGGGACGATGCCCTTCGGTCTTCAGCTTCAAGTTCTATCCGTTATCCTGCGCAATAGTCACTTAGGATTGGTTTTCCTTGGCTTTTGTGAGACATTATTGTGTAGAAATGTATGTTTAAAATGTTGAGACGGCGTGATGTGGCGTCATGGTGGCAAGATGATGACTTTGCCCCTTACCGGGGTTATCTCCGGTTTGGGCTGATAAAGCAGACATTGCTCAGGGTTATCGCTGAGATTGGACTGCTGCAAATGTTGAAGGTCCTCAGTGTCATCTTTGAGGTGTGCCTATTTTGTACTGAGTGTCTCGGTGTGAGCGTCGGGATTGAAGCTGATGGCATGCATTTGAAATAAGCATTTCTGGGGTTATCTCCGGAACTGTCACTGCCTTCCTTGGGGTTATCTCCAAGGTTGGAATTTGCTATTCCCAGTATTGGGACTAAGACGAAACATCTCGGGGTTATCTCCGGGATGAATCGGTCTTCTCCAGTTTGTGTTTCGATATTGGATCTTCATACCTCGGGGTTATCTCCGAGATTGGTATTGTTACTCCCGGTGTGTGTTCCGGAGTTGAGTTGTTGCTCCCAGTGTGTGTTCTGGGGTTGAAACTGAACTTTCGGTAGTATCCGGACTGGATGTGAACTGTCTTCCAGGGTTATCTTTGAAAGAAGAATCTGCCTTTTTACAATGTCAGTAACAGATATGCAGAAAATTTCGAGTGTCTACAGATGCCCCTCTTTATCATATTCATGCAATGCAATGCATGGATAGGATAAAGAATCCTAGACACTTAAAATATAACATGAAGCAACTGGGTGATGCATGTGTAAGACCCCAACTTATTAATGAATAAAATCAAATTTTCTCTAAATATTATTGTGAATAATAAGGGATTAATTTGATATAATACTTTAGTTATGGGTGAAATGTGCAAATTTTGCAAAATAAGCAAGTGGTTATAAAATATTCATTTTGTCGGGGAATATTCGTTTGGTCGTGGAATATTCATGCTGTCGGGAAATATTCGTACGACGACGCAGCCTTGTGTGGGCCCCATAACAGAAAGCGATTGGATGAGGAAAACGACAAGTATAAGTTGTTTATAAATAACGGCGTAGTTGTTTATACCTATCTTTGATTGTATCCATGTTTTGATCTTTACTTTTGAATTCTGCTTCACAATTAATTATTATGAAGTATTATTGATCTTGGATAAACTGTTATACGAATCCCTACTATTTGTCCTTCTGTCTCACTGGATTCGTTTCCTTTAAAATATTTTTTATCATCCTCAGTCCTAAATGATGATATTACTGAATATCTTTGGCCGGTAGTGCAAAGATGTATGATTACTTGATAAATATCTTTGGCCTATAGTGCAAAGATGAACAGGTGTTGAGATGAACATGACTGACAGGTGATACAAATGAATATCTTTGGCCTGTAGTACAAAGATGAATATTTGGATAAAGATGATTATTAATTGATGTTACAGGGATAAAATATTGATGATGGACTTTTAAATCTTAGAAGATAGTAGAATTCTTTCTCTACTTGACTCTTCTAATGGTTTGCTGTTTCCGCTGCAGTTGTTGATCTAAAACTTGTTGTCGATTATATTCTATCAAATTTTTCCCTGTTGAAGACTAACGATAATTTGTTGTATATTATCTTAGTCATAATATTCTTTACTGGGCTAGTTGAGCTCACCCTTTTCCTTTTTGTTCTATTTTTCTTCTCAGGAGGTGAGAACATAGCAGGATCTAGTCGGGGTATGGAGTGATGGTTCTAGAAAGATATTTTAGCAGTCCTCACTATTTCTGTAAAATAGTGTTTGAATAATTGTAATGAGAATTTATTTGAGTGTGGATATTGTCCAGAAGACAATATTTGTATTTAAACTCACAGTATGTGTTGTCGTATTTTGCACGATAATTGTATTATTGAAGTTGTAGTTTGCTTTCTGTACCATGTATTTGGCGACTCAGAATGGGTGTTGTATACCTATTTTGGGGGCGTCACAGTTGGTATCAGAGCTTAGGGATATGATCCCTGGCTGAGATGTGAGACAAGAACTAGGAGGGGAGAGACGGGGAATTCCTTCGCTAGTATGACCTGACTAAGTTTATTTGGTGTTTATTTGATCGGTCAGAGTATAGGGATAATATATGACATGACTATTAACCCTTGTTTTATGGCAGTATTTAAGAATGGCAGCTGAGAACGTTAATAATGGAGTAAATCAGACCGTGGAGTCACCTTTGATCACCACCCAGGGGAACGTGCAACAGGAAGGCAATATTCCTCCTGTAAACAACGTTACCGAGCAAACGATGAATGATGGAATGTTAAGGAGCTTTTTGCAGTTCATGCAAAATCAGACGAGGGAGACTCGTGTGCAGAATACGGGTGGAAATGATAACAACGCGTGGTTTGTCATAGCTAAGTAGTTCAAAGAATTGGGACCACCAGAATTTAAGGGAAAGCCAGATCCGATCATGGCGGAAACGTGGGTCAAGCAAATTACCAAGATATTCGATGTCTTGGGATGCACGGAGGAATAGAAGGTTCCATTCGCCACCTTTATGTTCCGCGGTGAGGCAGACTATTGGTGGGAGTCTGTGAAGCGTACCCAGCCTGACGCACTCAACATGTCCTGGGAAACATTTCAAAAACTGTTCAATGACAAGTACTTTCCTGAAAGTATTCGTCATATGAAGGAGGTGGAGTTTATCAGACTGGAACAAAACAACATGACGGTGTCCCAGTACGAGGTGAAGTTTGCAGAGTTATCCAGGTTTGCACCTCATTTGGTCGAAAATGAGGAACGAATGACAAGGATGTTTCTGAGAGGTCTAAAACCCGAGATTCGACAATATCTTATCTATCATAAATTTTCTTTATATTCAGATGTTGTAAACAGGGCTCAATTATTAGAACGCGATAATGAGTATGTGCAACCGAGGGACCACAACCAGGGTCATACCGGTGGCGGCAGTCATCGAAGCAATGAAAACCAGCAGGGAGGAAAACATTCGGACAAAAGCGGTAACCACTCTGGTGGTAATCGTGGTCGTGATAATAGAAGGAGAGAGTCGGGAGGAGATTTCAAGAAGAGAAGGTAAAATAATGATAACATGAAGACGTCAGCACAAACATCAACTGTTTCTAGGGGAGGAGAACGACCACCGGTCGTATGTTACAAATGTGGGAAAGAGGGACATATCAGACCAAACTGCCCACAACAATCCAAGGTATGTTATAACTGTGGAAAGGAGGGTCATATAGCTCGAGAGTGTTCTGTAGCAAAACCAAGTTCAGCGGGGATGGTGACTCCAAAAGTTGTCCCGGATAAGTCGAAATCAGCGGTTCCTGGAAGGGCGTTTGTCGTGACTGGCCAAAACGCGAGAAACCCGAACGAGGTGATCACGGGTAAGCTAATCTTGAATTCTTGCGAAGTTTATACTTTACTAGATACCGGTTCTACCCATTCTTTTATCTCTCCTGCTTGTGCTCAACGCTTAAACTTGACTCCGGAGAAATTGGACTTTAACTTATCTGTTGAAACTCCGTTGGGTGAAACCTTCGTTACATCTACAGTTTATAAATCTTGCATGATCCAAGTTGGCACTATCACATTACCTGTTGATCTTATCTCTTTAAAGATACTTTTTTTTGATGTGATTTTAGGAATTGATTGGTTAACTACTCATCATGCCAAAATTGATTGTTTTCGTAAGGTTGTTAGTTTTCATATTCCTAACCAACCTGTTATGCGAATTCAAGCAACCAGACCATTAAAATCAATCGCTGTTATATCAAGCCATAAAGCCATTCGTTTATTGAAAAACGGATGTCAAGCTTTCTTAGCCCATGTCATGGACTTGAACAAATATACGTCAGATTTGAATGATATTTCTGTTAGTGAATTTCCTGACGTATTTCCTGAAGAATTTCCTGGCCTAACCCAGAGCGTGATATTGAATTTTTGTATTGATCTTCAACCCGATATAAAACCCATTTCTAAAATCTTATATTGAATAGCTCCTATTGAACTTCAGGAGTTAAAAACCCAACTATAGAAGTTGGTACCCGAGCCTCTATCTGGTGACTTTCTTTGTGGAATGCACCAAAGCTAGACTCTCTGTAAGGGACTCTATATTTGTGTGGTGGTAAAACAATAAGTGTCATTGTGACGTGCAATCCAAGATTGGGATATGAATCACAATTGAGAGCAACCGAAGTTGGTGACCAAAGTACGTAGCTTTCTGGGCTTAGCTGGTTGCTATCGGAGATTCGTGGAAGGATTTTCTCGAATCGCTACTCCGTTAACTTAGCTGACTCAGAAAGATACAAAATTCGTATGGAGCGAGGAATGCGAGAAGATTTTCCAATAGCTCAAGAGGCGACTCATTCGGAACCTGTTCTGACCATACCATCCTGGAAAAGCGAACGTGGTAGCTGACGCGTTGAGTAGAAGATTGTACGCGAGTACGAGTGTGATATTGTTGAACACAAAGACCTATTTTGTATAATTTATAAATGATAGAGATAGAGTTAATGACTCTAGGGACCCACGTGATGATATACGAGTAAAATCGACTTTAATCGATAACGTTAAAGCCGCTCAAGCTACAGACTTGGAGCTGATGAATATAAGAAAGAAAGTGCAAGAAGGTGCTATTCCAGAAGCAAGAATCGATGAAGAAGGAATACTTCGAGTCAACTCCAGACTTTGTGTTCCTAAAGATTTTGACTTGAAGCATAGAATAATGATGGAGGCACACAACACACCGTTTGCAATCCATCCTAGGAGTACCAAAATGTATCACGATCTTTGACATACATTTTGGTGGAGCAATATGAAAAGAGAGATCGCGGAGTTTATCTCGAGATGTTTAACTTGTCAACGTGTAAAAGCGGAGCATCAAGTACCAAAGGGTCCATTGCAACCACTTGAGATTCCAAAATAGAAGTGGGAACACATTACTATGGATTTTGTTACGGGTCTTCCCAAGGTTTCTCAAGGCATAAATGCGATTTGAGTTATTGTTGATAGATTAACCAAGTCCGCTCATTTCTTGCCGATACGTGAGACTTATTCCCTTGAACGTCTTGCTAGTATGTACGTGAACGAGATTGTGAGATTGCATGGCATGCCAGTATCCATAGTTTCTGATCGTGACCCAAGATTCACTTCGCGATTTTGGGTTAGCTTGCAGAAAGCTATGGGCACGGATTTACGATTTAGTTCGGCATACCATCCTCAAACGGACGGACAATCAGAGAGGACTATTCAAACTCTTGAAGATCTATTAAGACTTTGTGTCCTATATCTCAAAGGGAGTTGGGATAAGTACCTACCATTGGTGGAATTCTCCTACAACAACAGTTATCAGGCGAGCATAGGTGTGACTCCATTCGAGGCATTGTATGGAAAAAAATATTGTTCTCCAGTATGCTGGGACGAGGTGGGTGAAGCAACATTTTTGGGACCAGAGTTAGTATGCATTACTATAGAGAAGATCCAAACGATTCGACAACGTATACAAACGGCACAGGATCGACAAAAGAGTTATGCGGATCTTCATCGGAAGGACGTGAAATTTAATATTGGGGATCATGTATTGTTACGTGTTGCACCATGGAAGGGAGTTACAGGATTTGGGAAGAGAGGAAAGCTCAATCTAAGATTTGTTGGTCCATTTGAGATTCTTGAGTTAATAGGAAATGTGGCATATAGACTCGCATTACCTCCAAGCATGTCTCGTGTTCATAATGTTTTTCACATATTTATGTTTCGTAAATATGTTAAAGACCCGAACCACATTATTGAGTTAGAACCAGACGAGATAGCTGAAGATTTAACGTACGAGGAGGTACCTGTTAAGATCTTGGATAGGAAAGAGCATGTCCTACGCACGAAGGTTATACCACAAGTTAAGGTTTTGTGGAGAAACCATGCTATTGAAGAAATGACCTGGAAGTTGGAATCAGAAATGAAAGCGAGGTATCCTCACCTTTTCGAAATATCAGGTACGTACGTCAATTTCGAGGACGAAATTTCATAAGGAGAGGAGGTTGTAAGACCCCAACTTATTAATGAATAAAATCAAATTTTCTCTAAATATTATTGTGAATAATAAGGGATTAATTTGATATAATACTTTGGTTATGGGTGAAATGTGCAAATTTTGCAAAATAAGCAAGTGGTTATAAAATATTCATTTTGTCGGGGAATATTCGTTTGGTCGTGGAATATTCTTGCTGTCGGAGAATATTCGTACGACGGCGCAGCCTTGTGTGGGCCCCATAACGGAAAGCGATTGGATGAGGAAAATGACAAGTATAAGTTGTTTATAAATAACGGCGTAGTTGTTACCGTTAATACTGTTGGAATATCCGGTGGTTAAAATACAGTAGCACACGGTATTACACCAATTATTGATTCTTACGAAGGAAGGCACTACTCAATAATTGTTACAGTAGTTATTGTTCAATATTTTATTTTATTGATTCAATAATTGTTGCGTTGATATTTTATATTATTGTTGTTTCAATAATTGTTGTTGCACAGTATTTTCTATTATCAGATCAATAATTCATATTATTTGAATAATATTATTAGATAACATTATTGGCAATGTCTAGAAAGTTATGTCTAAGGAGAGGTTTGGTCATCTAATTGCGCGCCAGTAAGGAGAAATTCTTATTGGAAAGCCCCCTCTTTCCTGGGAACGGCCTGGTTGTCATAAATGTGATTCTGTAATATTATTTGTGAATAATTAATTATTGATTCATATGATAAGGAAATATTTATTTTATGTGGATATAAATGAGGGATATATTTTTGTGGTTAAAAAATGAAGGAGTTAATGTTGAGGTTTTTATCAGTATTTTTGTCGGAATGGAGGTATTAAAAATCAGGGTTTTTGAGATATTTTGCGGGGGGTTATAATTTTTAATCCGACCGTTGGATCGTGGTAATTTTTGGATATGTTATACATATATAAGTTGAGTATATGTCGACAAATTTTGAACCGTTAAAAATGAACGTATGAGTTATTATGAATTTTACGAGATGACTGGTTTAAAAATTGTTGAATTTTCGGAGTTTATCATTTTGATAAAAAATTCTAGAATTGGTGGGGCCCACTCTTGGTTGGTGAAGAAATGTGCTGAGATTTTTATTCAAATGTGGTGGGTGGGAATAGTAGCAGGTAAAGCCATCAGGTTGCAGGTTAAGTCTGCTTTGGCGTGCTAACATTTTCCTATAAATAGAGGGCTAAGTTAGAATTGAAAATCACACTAGAAACAAGTTTTCTCTCTTTCTCTCTCTAGATTATTGAGTATATTTTGTGAGTATTTAGATACTTTGAGAGTTTCTATTCATCAAAGCAAGTTTCTTTCAGCCTTATACCGGTATTCCGACCAGAAGTACTGATATTTTGAGGTAAGGGATATTATTTTCTTCTTAATGATATTATTTTCTTCAATATCATTATGCTGAAATATTGATATGAGTTTTTATCAAATTTGGAATTTTTTGTGTCGGGGTTACTATTCACGTATATGGCACTATTCACGTATACGGTACTATTCACGAATACGGAATTATTCACCGAAAAATATTTTTTTTCCTTTTTGTCCAAGATATCTATTATGGTTACTATCTTTGATTGTATCCATATTTTGATCTTTATTTTTGAATTCTGCTTCACAATTGATTATTATGAAGTATTATTGATCTTGGATAAATTGTTATACGAATCCCTACTATTTGTCCTTCTGTCTCACTGGATTCGTTTCTTTTAAAATATTTTTCATCATCCTCAGTCCTAAATGATGATATTACTGAATATCTTTGGCCGGTAGTGCAAAGATGTATGATTACTTGATGAATATCTTTGGCCTGTAGTGCAAATATGAACAGGTGTTGAGATGAACATGACTGACATGTGATACAAATGAATATATTTGGCCTGTAGTGCAAAGATGAATATTTGGATAAAGATGATTATTAATTGATGTTACAGGGATAAAATATTGATGATGGACTTTTAAATCTTAGAAGATAGTAGAATTCTTTCTCTACTTGACTCTTCTAATGGTTTGTTGTTTCCGCTGCAGTTGTTGATCTAAAACTTGTTGTCGATTCTATTCTATCAGATTTTTTCCTGTTGAAGACTAACGATAATTTGTTGTCTATTATCTTAGTCATAATATTCTTTACTGGGCTAGTTGAGCTCACCCTTTTCCTTTTTGTTCCATTTTTCTTCTCAGGAGGTGAGAACATAGCAGGATCTAGTCGGGGTATGGAGTGATGGTTCTAGAAAGATGTTTTAGCAGTCCTCACTATTTCTGTAAAATAGTGTTTGAATAATTATAATGAGGATTTATTTGAGTGTGGATATTGTCCAGAAGACAATATTTGTATTTAAACTCACAGTATGTGTTGTCGTATTTTGCACGACAATTGTATTATTGAAGTTGTAGTTTGCTTTCTGTACCATGTATTTGGCCACTCAGAATGGGTGTTGTATACCTATTTTGGGGGCGTCACACATGTGTATGGGGTTGTTGCCCAACATGCTGAGGATGATTGCTATCTCCCTATAGCTTCTACTAGGGATTTGGCAGTTATGACCAGTTTGGATGTGTGATCCATATCTTTGAGGATGTTGACGTTGGGGTTATCACCAAAGTCCTGAATCCTTGATACAGACTGTGACACCCCCAAATCCCGGTACTTCATTTCCTCAGGATTTGGTGTTCACGTAATCAAAACATTCATTTCTAACTACCCAATTATAATAAAATTGAATAAACAAAACCTGCCCATACAGGATTAAACTTAAATAAATCTCCCAGGTTATCTAACCTTTACAAACATTCATTCATGCGGAAAATTAAAATAAACTTCATTACAATCTTTAAAAATAAAGTCTGAAAATAAACTATCCAACTATTACAAGTCTTCAGCATTTATTCACCTTTCCTTTTCCTTTACTGGTGCTAGGTACGTCACCAGTTTCAACCTTAGCTGTAAGAAAATTTACAGGCAAGAGTGAGCAAACAAGGCTCACTTGAAATAACAATAATTAAATCATTAAACTTTTACATCATTTATCAACAATAAGCTCAATAGAATTTATCAATATATTCTATTAACTTTTGGAAAGCTTTAACCTTTACTGAGGGTCTAATGACCACGAATCATGTCCACAGTTATAAGTAATCTTTCAACTTAAACTTTAACAGTCATAAGACTATAAGGACTTCACGTACTTAGGCGGATCAACCCTTCGTACAATGTACAATCATTTCAACGCTAAGCGTAACCTCTTATAGAAGAGTTGTTCTTCTCAGTATTTAGAATACAAGTTCGTACCAAAGTGAGTTTGGTTTGGATACATCATTGGGTAATTTAGAATTCAACGGTAATCAACTAAGGTTTAGTTGATTACAAACGACATAACTGTATACTATGGAATAATCATAGTTTAATTAATGTTTATAAATTGACATCGTGCTTTAGGGATAATCTAAAAGCATACAATTTGAATAATTATAACCTACCTTGCTTGAACAATAATAAGACAAGGTTAATTGAATAATAAACATCCACAACATGGATATAATTATACATGCTAAACCACAAGTTAAGTACAAGAATAACTTGCTCCAAATAAATTTACACCATTATATGATAATCGAAATTGAAACAATAATTAATTCAATAACACCACTGATTAGAAAACTTATATAATAAAGAACTTGCTAAATATCAAAAGTTAAGGCTTAGAACTTGCTCAATGTAAAAGTTAGGTTTAGGAAACTTGCCTTTAGCACAAGCTACACTTTTACCACCTGAATTGATACCATAAACATATGTCATATTGACATAATTAGTCCTAACCAACATTGTACATTTATATAAACAATTACATTCATCATATGGGTTGAATTACCCATTCACATAATCAATTATTTTTCAAGTAGATAATACTTAATAACATGATAGTTCATAGTCTAATCATACTGAAATTATCATTTAACATTATTATGATAAACACATAATATTTATTTTCAAGTTTTGTACATTTAAACAAAACTGTCAGACAGTTCTGCCAAGCCGCGCCGCGGCGCCACAGTTTGTACTGTGGCTCGCGCTGCGGCGCTGAGTCGACGTTGCGGCGCAGTGATTATACTATGAGCCGGCGCTGCGGCGCAGTGATTGTGCGACAGCCATGCTTACGTCATGGTGATGGCGCTGCGGCGCCAGCAATGAACTGCTGGGCCGCGCGCGGCGCGAACTGTCAGCGTCGACTGACAGCTTCGGCAACCATGAAAGAAAAAGCCAAATTGGCCAAAAAGCTCGAATCTAATAGACTGATTATCATGAAAATTGCATATAGACATCATATAAACATATTGTGAGTACTCCTAACATGTTTCTATCCATCAATTAGCACAAACATCAATTATACAACACCCAATTTTAATGTTTTTGGCAAAAACACCACTTTTTGATATTTTCCATGAAATTCAACACTGTGATTTTGTTATTCAATCAAAACAGAAATTTCCAAGCATCATGATTACGATTTTTCATACTCTAGCAATTCTTATAATCAATTTATCAATTTAACAACAATTAAAACCTTAATTTCTATTTTAAAATAGCCATACTCATATATATATTTCATATGAACACTGTGATATATTTCTTCCACAAAACACATATATACATGAATTAAAATCTCTATAATCATGCATAAACTCATAAAATAACTACATAATCAAGTACCATACCAAGTTATACATGTATATCAACAATTCATCCCATAAAATATTTTACAGAGAACTTTTTGGGAAGAAGAAAAATATGAAACTTTTAGAGAAAGAGATTGAGCTCCTACCTTGGATTAGGAAGATGATAACTATCTTTTTCTCCAAATTCTTTTCTCCAAAATCTGTTAAAACACTCACTTGCTCTCAATTTTCTCTCTGTGTTCTTCTTCTTCTTCTCTCTTCTTCTTCTGAGTTTTTCTTTCTTTCTTTCTAACCTCTCTCCTCTATCTTACGTATTATAATATAACGTATAAGATATAATGTATATATTAAATATATAATATAACTCTCACATAACTGACATCAGTTATTTTTATTTTGAAAATCAAAAGCCATAAGGCTTGTTTGGTTAAGCTTAATAAAAATAACATATTAATCTTTACTCCTTGTTTGGTAAATTGAATTAAAATATAATAGATTCATCCTTATACCTTGTTTGCTAAAATCCTAATAGATTAAAGACTTATTATGCATTAAGCCTTGTTTGACAAAACTAAATTAAACCATTTTTAATTTATTTTAATAACTCCTTTATAGCAAGGTTATTAGTCACACCTTTATTAAATTAATAAATCAATTAAAAATTAATCTATTAAATTATTTTAACACATAAATAATTATAATTCTTTTTACAATTATAATTTCTTTTAATCAACTAATATTTCAAACTACAATTTCTCATTTAAATATTATTATTTATTTAAAATCATTATAAGCTCTCTAGCTTATTAAATTAAACTCCATTATCTTAAAATCTCATAATAATTAATTTATTTAGCTCCTTAATTATTTACTCAACCAATAATTAATTAAATCACATCAACTCAAATTGACATATAATTCAATAAATATTTAATATTGCCAATAAATATTTAATATTTAATATTTAATTATTTATTCAACAAATAATTAAATAAATCACATCACTCAAATTGAACAATTATTTATTCAACAATAACATATCCATTAAATACATAAATAAATCAATAAATATTTAATATCACACTTTAAAATTATGGAATGTTACATCATTCCCTCCTTACAAGGATTCTGTCCTCAGAATCACAATTCAAACAAATCATTCGTTACATTCTTCCCTACTTACAAAGATTTTGTCCCCAGAATCGAAGACACAGATTAAACAAATAACTCAAGGTATTCCTTCAACATTTTCTCTTCGAGTTCCCACGTAGCTTTTTCAGCGTTGTGGTTTCTCCATATCACCTTCACAAAAGGTATCACTTTATTCCTGAGCACTTGTTCTTTCCTGTCGACTATCTGGATAGGAACCTCTTCATAAGTCAAATCTTTTTCGAGCTACAAAGGTTCATACTCGATCACATGCTTGTAGTCGGGTTTATATGGTCGTAACACCGAAATGTAAAAAATATTATGAATATTTTCCAACACTGGAGGTAGAGCTACCTCGTAAGCCACTTCTCCCACTCTTCGCAGCACTTCAAAGGGTCCAATAAACCTCAGACTTAGCTTTCCCTTTTTACCAAAATGAATTTTCCCCTTCCAGGGAGAAACTTTTAAGAATACAAAAGTTCCTACGTCAAATGTACGATCTTGTCTGTGTTGATCAGCATACTTTTTCTGTCTGTCTTGAGCTGCGACCAGTCTTGTCCTGATGAGTTTGACAACATCAGCAGTTTGTTGTACCAGTTCTGGTCCTAACAGTTGGCGTTCACCAACTTCATCCCAACACAGTGGGGTTCTGCACTTTCTGCCGTACAATGCCTCGTAAGGTGGCATGCCGATGCTCGCGTGATAACTGTTGTTGTAAGAAAATTCCACCAATGGTAGTTGATCTTCCCAGCTTCCTTTAAAGTCCATGACACATGCTCTCAGCATATCTTCCAATGTTTGAATTGTTCGTTCGCTTTGGCCATCTGTTTGTGGATGATAAGCCGTACTCATTCGCAACTGTGTTCCCATACATTCTTGTAGTTTCTTCCAGAAATTCGATGTAAACCGCGGATCTCTATCAGACACAATTGATACTGGCACTCCGTGCCTCGAAACGATTTCCTTAATGTACAATCTTGCCAACTGATCAATATTGAATCTAATCTTTATTGGTAAAAAGTGCGCTGATTTCGTCAGTCTGTCCACTATTACCCAAACCGCATCGCATCCTCTCTGAGTAGTTGGAAGACCCACCACAAAATCCATCGTGATGTGTTCCCACTTCCATTCCGGTATTTCTAACGGTTGGAGTAATCCGCTGGGTCTTTGATGTTCGGCTTTTACTCTCTGACATGTCAAGCATTTCGCTACGCATTCAGCAACATCTCTTTTCATATTTGGCCACCAAAAATGTCGGCGCAAATCCTGATACATTTTCGTGCTTCCTGGATGAATTGAATACTTTGAGCTATGAGCTTCAGTCAGAATTTCTTCTTTCAGCTCTAGCACTGCTGGAACCCAAATTCGTCCATCGAACCGTAGTAAACCTTCGGTATCGACCTTGTATTTTACATCTCCGCCTTCACCCAAATTCTCTTTGATTTTTCCACACTCTCCATCTTGTAATTGAGCAATTTTCACTTTGTTCACTAAAGTTAGATCAGCTTCTATCTGGAATAGTTGTTCGTCAGATTCTTTTGGAAATTTGATTTCCAACTCCAATTTTGTCATTGCTGAAATGAGCTCCTTTTGAGTTGTTATCAGCATCAACTTCTCCCGACCTTTCCTGCTTAAAGCATCTGCAACTACATTCGCTTTACCCGGATGATAAAAGATCTCACAATCGTAATCTTTTATTAATTCCATCCACCTTCTTTGACGCATGTTCAAATCCTTCTGAGTGAAAATATACTTCAGACTTTTGTGGTCTGTGTAGATCTCACATTTCTCTCCATAAAGATAGTGTCTCTATATTTTTAGAGCAAACACCACTGCAGCCAATTCCAAATCATGAGTCGGATACCCCTTCTCATAATCCTTCAATTGTCTTGATGCATAGGCAATAACTTTGCCGTTCTGCATAAGAACACAACCCAACCCTTTATGTGAAGCATCACTATATACCATAAAATTTCCTGTATTATCTGGCAAAGTCAATACAGGTGCCACACTTAACTTCTTCTTCAAATCTTGGAAACTCTCTTCGCACTTCTCCGTCTAAACGAATTTTATAATTTTTCTTGTCAAATTTGTTAGCGGAGTGGCTATCTTAGAAAAATCTTGAATAAATCTTCTATAATAACCAGCCAGTCCCAAGAAACTCCTCACTTTCGACGGTGTTTTTGGTTGTTCCCAATTGATTACTGCTTCCACTTTCGACGGATCCACTGAGATCCCATCTTTGTCAATCACATGCCCCAAAAATTGTACACGGTCGAGCCAAAATTCGCACTTAGAGAACTTCGCGTACAGTTTTTCCTTTCTTAGTGTCTCCAATGTCAGACGTAAGTGTTCCACGTGTTCTTCTTGAGTTTTGGAATACACTAGAATGTCATCAATGAATACCACTACAAACTTGTCTAGGAATGGTTCAAACACCCTGTTCATCAAATCCATGAACGCAGCAGGTGCATTGGTTAAACCAAAAGACATCACCAAAAACTCGTAATGTCCATACCGAGTTCTGAATGCCGTTCGTGGTATATCCTCCTTTCTTACCTTCAATTGGTGATAACCACTTCTCAAATCTATTTTCGAAAAGTACTTAGCACCCTTCAGTTGATCAAACAAGTCATCTATTCTTGGCAACGGGTATTTGTTTTTAATAGTGGCCTTGTTTAACTCCCTATAATCAATGCAAAGACGCATTGACCCGTCCTTCTTCTTCACAAATAAAACTGGCGCTCCCCACGGCGATAAGCTTGGTTGAATATATTTCTTGTCCAGCAGCTCTTGTAACTGAACCATTAGTTCCTTCATTCTACCGGAGCCATTCTGTATGGGGCCTTCGATATCGGTGCTGTTCCCGGTACTAAGTCGATCACGAACTCAATTTCTCTGTCAGGCGGAAGTCCTGGTAAATACTCTGGAAAAACGTCTTCGAATTCCCTCACTACTGGTATTTCTTCCAGCTTTACCCCCTTCTTTTGAGTATCGACTATGTAAGCTAAATAGCCCACACCACCTTGACTCAACAATTTCTTGGCCTGCATAGTCGTCAGACATTTCATTTGTCTAGGCGACTTGCTACCATAAAATACTACCTTTGACGGAGTCATAAGGTTTACACACTTCTTTTGGCAGTCAATTACCGCTCCGCATTTGAACAACCAATCCATTCCCAAAATTACATTAAATTCCCCCAGTCTAATCGGAATCAAATCTACCAACAAGACATTCTCCTTAATGTTCACCCTACAGTTCTTGTATACGAATCTAACAGGGATTATTTCCTTATTCGCAATTTCTATGTTCAAAGGAAAATTCAGTTCTTCTCTAGGCAATTCTAACCTCTTAGCAAATTCATCAGATATAAACGAGCAAGTAGCACCCGAATCAAATAATACATATGCATCAATATCATTGATTGGGATAATACCTGAAACTACATCCTTTGATTGCACAGCATCTTGCACAGTCATGTTAAAGGTTCTGGCTGTGGGTTTGATTGATGCTGCAGGTCCTGTAATAGCCCACGCACCTCCATTGTTATCTCCTTTGCTTCTGGTTGTCACTCCCTCCTTCTTCTTAGGACATTCACGAGCAAAGTGATCCTTGGATCCGCACGTGAATCACGCATTCTTCTTTGATTGAGTGAAATTTGGGGCGATGTGACCCTCCTGGCCACAATTGTAGTAAACTCGTTTTCCCATCAAGCACGCACCCTTGTGAAACTTTCCACATGTCGCACATGCTTCAAACTTTTTGTTCTGCTGGTTACCCTGCTGGTTTCCAGTACCCATACTCCCATTCCACTTCCTCTTGTTGTTGTTGTTGTTGTTGTTGTTGTTGTTGTTGTTGTTGTTGTTGTTGTTGTTATTGTTGTTGTTTCCACTGCTACTACCACCATTCTTCACCTCATTCTCATTCTTCTTCTTCTTTTGTTCCTGGTTAAATTTTGTCACCGCCTCGCCTCCACCTTCAGCGAGTACTGCTTTCTCCATCACTGCTGCAAACGTCTTCAATTGGAACAGGGAAACCCTACTGAACAACCATGGCTTCAGTCCCTGTTCAAACCTTTTCGCCTTATGCTCATCTGTGCTAACCTGATATGGCGCAAACCTTGCCAATTCATTGAATTTTGCGGCATACTCAGATACCGTCATCGTCCCTTGCTTCAGTTCTAGAAACTGTACTTCTAGCTGACTCTTCGAACTCTCCGGGAAATAGGTCTCGAAAAACAACTCCTTGAACCTATCCCAATTCATCACTCCTGGCCCTTCACGAGTTTTATTAGCCTGCCACCAATAACTAGCTTCTGCTTTCAACATGAACGTTGCAAAAACAGTCTTTTGATCATCCCCTACCCTAGCGACATCGAACACCTTCTCTATCTCCATAATCCAGGTTTGTGCTTCGACTGGATTCATGGACCCAAGGAATTCAGGTGGTCCAACCGCCTTAAACTCCTTAAACGTTGTACCTTGGTTTTGAGGTTGATTCTGCAACGCTCCTGTCAGTAGTGTTACTAGTTGTTGAACGGGATTCGCATCAACATTGTCGTTATTGTTAGTTCCTTCAGTGGTTCTCTGTCGTGTTGGCTGACGTCTGGGAGGCATTTTCTGTTAAAATAAAACATCTATTAGACCATTACTCAACTTCTTTAAGTATTTCTAATTAACTTGCTTCTATAAAAGAAATACCCACATAGCACATAACACTTTGAACAAAATAATAACATTTATTTATTCATAAACTTTCTGAAAACATAACACAATAGCATCTCTACTATCTACATTCCTTTCCTGAACTACAAAAGTTCCAGGATAACATCATTATTATCATATCCCATGGTTACTTAACACTAGGGACTCACACATTATTTAATACTTATTACGTACATTACCGACACATTTTCTACGATGACCTATTAAGGTACTTCGTAGCCCTATCACGTTCTTCCTCCATGACTCGAAACATTGTTATGCGATCTAACACGAATGATGGCAGTGTCTCGAACTGAATCGGATATCCCATGACCCGATCTTGAGCTCGATTAATTGCGGTGTTAAATACTTTATCCATCTCTTCCATCTTCATCCTTTTTGCCTGCGCGTCTCTCGTTGCTCTTCCAGTTCGTTGATAAGCTTCCTCATATGCATCTTCAGCTCTTGGCCTCTTAGCAGCTTCTTCTCTCAGCTTGCTCTCTAGTTCAGCAACCATCTCGATCAATTGTTCTTTCTCTCCTTCCGTCTGTATTAATTTCTCCTCGGTGTTAGTCAGTCGTTCTTCACGATCCAGGATCTCATCGTCCTTTTGTGTCATTGCAGTCTGTTGTTCAGCTACTATCTCTTGCAATTCCTCAACTGTATCCTGAAGTTCCACGTTGCGGTCATGCACCTCATCGTAAATACGGCCTGTTATCGAGTTAAGTGGAATCCTTTCTTCCTCATCCTCCTCATCTGTCTCCACATCATCCTCCTCATCTTCAACTACTGTGACCAACGGGGCTAACTCCTGTGGCAGTAGTTGTTCCCAAACTACCTGAATGTCGCGAGGCTCCTCCTCTATAGGCATTTGAGGTCCCTCCTCCCTAGCCTGACTGGATTCTCCGACATTAGTCATCATCCTGACAACAAAATTTTAAAGTTTTAGTTATTAATCATTCTACTCGACACTCGCGAGCCCATAAGTTATAAACACATAAGCACATAAGTGTTTTATTACTTCTTTCTTAAAACTCGATAAGAGTTATCTCCACTATCTTTTCAAAGGTTACTTCCTAAGGCTTTTTCCCCCCACCTAAGGTTCATAACCTAAGGCTCTGATACCAACCTGTGACACCCCCAAATCCCGGTACTTCATTTCCTCAGGATTTGGTGTTCACGTAATCAAAACATTCATTTCTAACTACCCAATTATAATAAAATTGAATAAACAAAACCTGCCCATACAGGATTAAACTTAAATAAATCTCCCAGGTTATCTAACCTTTACAAACATTCATTCATGCGGAAAATTAAAATAAACTTCATTACAATCTTTAAAAATAAAGTCTGAAAATAAACTATCCAACTATTACAAGTCTTCAGCATTTATTCACCTTTCCTTTTCCTTTATTAGTGCTAGGTACGTCACCAGTTTCAACCTTAGCTGTAAGAAAATTTACAGGCAAGAGTGAGCAAACAAGGCTCACTTGAAATAACAATAATTAAATCATTAAACTTTTACATCATTTGTCAACAATAAGCTCAATAGAATTTATCAATATATTCTATTAACTTTTGGAAAGCTTTAACCTTTACTGAGGGTCTAATGACCACGAATCATGTCCACAGTTATAAGTAATCTTTCAACTTAAACTTTAACAGTCATAAGACTATAAGGACATCACGTACTTAGGGGGATCAACCCTTCGTAAAATGTATTGTCCACAATCATTTCAACGCTAAGCGTAACCTCTTATAGAAGAGTTGTTCTTCTCAGTATTTAGAATACAAGTCCGTACCAAAGTGAGTTTGGTTTGGATACATCATGGGGTAATTTAGAATTCAACGGTAATCAACTAAGGTTTAGTTGATTACAAACGACATAACTGTATACTATGGAATAATCATAGTTTAATTAATGTTTATAAATTGACATCGTGCTTTAGGGATAATCTAAAAGCATACAATTTGAATAATTATAACCTACCTTGCTTGAACAATAATAAGACAAGGTTAATTGAATAATAAACATCCACAACATGGATATAATTATACATGCTAAACCACAAATTAAGTACAAGAATAACTTGCTCCAAATAAATTTACACCATTATATGATAATCGAAATTGAAACAATAATTAGTTCAATAACACCACTGATTAGAAAACTTATACAATAAAGAACTTGCTAAATATCAAAAGTTAAGGCTTAGAACTTGCTCAATGTAAAAGTTAGGTTTAGGAAACTTGCCTTTAGCACAAGCTACACTTTTACCACCTGAATTGATACCCTAAACATATGTCATATTGACATAATTAGTCCTAAACAACATTGTACATTTATATAAACAATTACATTTATCATATGGGTTGAATTACCCATTCACATAATCAATTATTTTTCAAGTAGATAATACTTAATAACATGATAGTTCATAGTCTAATCATACTGAAATTATCATTTAACATTATTATGATAAACACATAATATTTATTTTCAAGTTTTGTACATTTAAACAAAATTGTCAGACAGTTCTGCCAAGCCGCGCCACGGCGCCACAGTTTGTACTGTGGCTCGCGCTGCGGCGCTGAGTCGACGTTCCGGCGCAGTGATTATACTATGAGCCGGCGCTGCGGCGCAGTGATTGTGCGACAGCCGTGCTTACGTCATGGTGATGGCGCTGCGGCGCCAGCAATGAACTGCTGGGCCGCGCCGCGGCGCGAACTGTCAGCGTCGACTGACAGCTTCGGCAACCATGAAAGAAAAAGCCAAATTGGCCAAAAAGCTCGAATCTAATAGACTGATTATCATGAAAATTGCATATAGACATCATATAAACATATTGTGAGTACTCCTAACATGTTTCTATCCATCAATTAGCACAAACATCAATTATACAACACCCAATTTTAATGTTTTTGGCAAAAACACCACTTTTTGATATTTTCCATGAAATTCAACACTGTGATTTTGTTATTCAATCAAAACAGAAATTTCCAAGCATCATGATTACGATTTTTCATACTCTAGCAATTCTTATAATCAATTTATCAATTTAACAACAATTAAAACCTTAATTTCTATTTTAAAATAGCCATACTCATATATATATTTCATATGAACACTGTGATATATTTCTTCCACAAAACACATATATACATGAATTAAAATCTCTATAATCATGCATAAACTCATAAAATAACTACATAATCAAGTAACAGACCAAGTTATACATGTATATCAACAATTCATCCCATAAAATATTTTACAGAGAACTTTTTGGGAAGAAGAAAAATATGAAACTTTTAGAGAAAGAGATTGAGCTCCTACCTTGGATTAGGAAGATGATAACTATCTTTTTCTCCAAAATCTGTTAAAACACTCACTTGCTCTCAATTTTCTCTCTGTGTTCTTCTTCTTCTTCTCTCTTCTTCCTCTGAGTTTTTCTTTCTTTCTCTCTAACCTCTCTCCTCTATCTTACGTATTATAATATAACGTATAAGATATAATGTATATATTATATATATAATATAACTCTCACATAACTGACATCAGTTATTTTTATTTTGAAAATCAAAAGCCATAAGGCTTGTTTGGTTAAGCTTAATAAAAATAACATATTAATCCTTACTCCTTGTTTGGTAAATTGAATTAAAATATAATAGATTAATCCTTATACCTTGTTTGCTAAAATCCTAATAGATTAAAGACTTATTATGCATTAAGCCTTGTTTGACAAAACTAAATTAAACCATTTTTAATTTATTTTAATAACTCCTTTATAGCAAGGTTATTAGTCACACCTTTATTAAATTAATAAATCAATTAAACATTAATCTATTAAATTACTTTAACACATAAACAATTATAATTCTTTTTATAATTATAATTTCATTTAATCAACTAATATTTCAAACTACAATTTCTCATTTAAATATTATTATTTATTTAAAATCATTATAAGCTCTCTAGCTTATTAAATTAAACTCCATTATCATAAAATCTCATAATAATTAATTTATTTAGCTCCTTAATTATTTACTCAACCAATAATTAATTAAATCACATCAACTCAAATTGCCATATAATTCAATAAATATGTAATATTGCCAATAAATATTTAATATTTAATATTTAATTATTTATTCAACAAATAATTAAATAAACCACATCACTCAAATTGAACAATTATTTATTCAACAATAACATATCCATTAAATACATAAATAAATCAATAAATATTTAATATCACACTTTAAAATTATGGAATGTTACACAGACTTGATTACGAAGACGTGCCTCTTATGTGTAAGAGATCTATGGGGATAAAGCTTTGTCTGCTTGAGGATGTGTATAACATATTCTATCATCAATCCTTCTTGATGACATTGACCTTTCCTGGTTTGTATCGCCAGAGTATGTCAATGTTCTGTTGGTTTTACAGCCAACAGCAAATGTTGTCAGGGCTGCCCGACCTTCGTTGACATGTACTTCACTTACGTGTGAATCAACGACTGATATTCTATGGGCAGAGTGTCAAGGCTGCTTGACCTTCATTGATGTGTGTGTCAATGGCAGAACGCGCTGTAACCCTCGCTAGTGATTCGCTGGGGAATATGAATACCCGAGTATGAAATCCTCGAATATTTCTCGATGCTTCGATGGGTTTAATTGCTATCGGCTGAAATAACGTCAAGGTTGCTTGACCTTCGTTGATATGTATGTTAACGGATGGCAATGCGTTGTGACCCCCACTGGGGTTGTTATATTTTGATATATACAAGCGCGTTGTAACCCCCGTCCGGGTTCCACTGGATCCTTTCTGATGTGTGTATTAGCGGCTGAAATCATCGGACAGCTTCCGACGCTCCATTGGATTTACTTGCCAACGGTTATAGTGATGTCAAGGGTTCTTGACCTTCGTTGATATGTATGTCAACAGATGATATGCATTGTAACCCCCACCGGGGTTATGTACTTTGACATATATGCCACATTGTGACCCCCGCCGGGGCTATGTACTTTGACATATGTACTGCATTGTGACCCCCGCCGGGGTTATGTACTTCGACTTATGTACCGCGTTGTGACCCCCGCCGGGGTTATGTGGCAAAGTAGGATGACGATCCTAAATGAGAGGAATTAGACCTGCGTGAGGTATCGCTGAGCATGACTTGTATCGTTTGAGATCATCGGAATAGTGTACCCTGTGTTTGGACGAATACCAATGAATGATGTGAAGACCCACGGTTCAACCAGGGTTATAGGCTTTTCTGCTCAATCGTGTAGCATTTTTATCCCTGATTTAGCCTTTTTAGCTTGCGAGAACTCCTTTGCAACTCAAACTGGACCGAGCCGGAGGGGTGGGACCCACATAGGGGTGCCACAGGTACACCTGCTGTAGCCGCAGATGGACCTGCGGCCAACCATAGATGATAAAGACCAGCATGTTGCTTTCATAAGTCATTTTTAACTTGCACCGCGAAGGAAAACTGAGAGCTCTTTTTCAGATCTGCTGAGTTCGGACGTCTTTCTACAAATTCTGTCACCGTACAAGTGTTTTACACTGTCCTAGTAACGTATGCATGTATTTTTTTCCAGTTTTTATCCGTTAGAAAATGACTTATCATATGAAATGCATCTAAACACATAGTAGTGATTGTGTATGCTAAAATAATTTGATAAAAAAATATTCAACATAGTAAATGTTAGTATTAAACCACACTAAACATAATGATGTGAAAAAATTTAACTTTTGAGACAGTCAAATTGGCACATTTTTCTGCTATTTTTATCCTATCTGAGGACAAATGAGCATAGGTGAAAAAGCAAAGTAATCCTGGTAAATAGGCTATCTTTATGGATTGATGACATTGGTTTTTGGATGTAAATAGGATGTATGTGACTGTGGGCAGGTGTGCTACCAAATGGCTACCTAGTTATGCCTATGTACATGTGGATAGTCCTATTTATAGAGGAAACTATGGCGGAAACTATGGCAAAATTTTCCAAAATGTAGGCATTGAGTAGTCATGCATTTTTTACTCTACTGTAGATGTACGTTAAAATGATGCATGCATGCATATAGTCATTAAATGCATTTTGAAAAGCTCCATGTTAGAAGATACCACACCCTTTCTGAGGTGATTTTGAGACTTGTTGTCTAGATATTATGGATCCGGATAAGCTGAGTAGTTCCCGCAGGACCACTTCTGTTTTACGGAGGAGGGCTTCTGAAGTGCCTCGACTCCGTTCTGTGAGATAGCCTCGCAGGTTGGTGGAGGCGGTGATACGTACAGTCCAGGTTGATGTGCCAGACGTCGAGGACGAAGAAGAGGATGTTCCTATTGCGGACCCCGCTCCTGCTGTGCATATTCCCCGTAGGGACCTCCCGAGTATTCAAGTGGCAAACCCAGAGCTTCTGGGTGACTTGAGTCGACATCCCTCGATGTATTTGCATGCTAACGAGGTATGATGTCAGTACTTGATCTTCCTTCTTTCCTATTTGTGAGGAGTAAAAGAATTTAATATTGATCTGCATTTCATGTAGGTTCCTGGCTTTATACAGCCTCGAGGGAACTGATTCAGTATACACTCCATGTACCAGGCTCTTCATCCTGACTATAGAGCGATTGTGCATGTTAGAGAGGGACGAGGCATTGGCTTGTAGAGATACGCTGTTGTTGAGCGGGATGAGACCAGATCAGCCAGAGATGCAGTGATAGTTGAACGGGATAACACCATATCTGCCCGAGATGTAGCCGTCACAGACAGTACTGCAGTGAGGTCCCTTACCACTGGCATGCTTGCAGAGATGAGCACATATATTGATGAACATATGGTCACCATACAGATCGCTATAGATCTGTTGGGTCGTGTGGACATCCTCATACATGAGACCACAACTTTGCCTCCTTCTTCGGAGAGGGATGCCATGTTGGGCTTGTTAACTCGCATATACACCAATTTGTAAATGGGATCGTACTTTTCTGCACAGACTAGCTTAGCCATTTTGTCATGTACAGTTTATATTATGTATATCAAACAGTATATATATAGCAGGAAAAAATATTTTTGATCACTTCCCTTTTAGATATGCTTTGATACTTGCTTGATATTTGCCTTCTTCTTCAGGGCTTATGATCTTGATGTATTCTGAATTCCTCTTTGCTGGATGGACATTGAGTTGTCTCTGGATAGTTCAGAATAGATCATGGATCTATGTGTATCCCTACCATTTTTTGGTGTCTTGGGACTGGTTTTTGTATAGAAATGTGGAGAGGATTGTGGCTTTCCTCTCTGAGATTGACCGCACCACAGATGGTCGCCAGTACTCCTATTTAGGAGGAGCCTAGTTAATTCCATCTCTTATGGATTGGTGTTGCTCTTAAAGGAACAACTGTAGCTTAGATGGTCGCCGAATCTCCTATTCAAGAGGAGAGGTTGGGTAATTCCATCCCTTTTGTTAGAAGCCAATGAAATGTGGTGATTTGAAGGATTATCCCAGTACCGTTGACAAGTATTTGTGTTTTGGTAGGGGAGGAGACCGAACCATAAATGGCTGCCTACGTACTCCTATTGAAGAGGAGATCAGGTCTGCGTAGTTTGAACATGGTGTAAGAGGTTCAACGCTGTTTATAAAAGGCAGATAAGTGTAGAAGCTTTATTGATGAAGAAGGTTGTAGAAGTGTTTTTGTGGTTTTTGTTTTTGTAGAAAAGGGTAGAAATGTTTTTTTGTTTTTTGTTTATTTCGACCGGGCCATATAGAATATGGTTGCCTATGTACTCCCGTGTATCATGGAGATCAGGTCGACGTAGTTCACCCCTCAGGGTGAGTTGAAAAGCGTGATCCCATGTGCAGGATAAACTGTGGGGAAGAAAGATTAATCCCATGTACATGTCAAACTATGGGGAAGAAAGTTTAATCCCACGTGCAAGATAGACTGCGGGGAAGAGAAAGTTTGATCCTAGGTTGAGGACAAACTGTAGGTACGAGAAGTTTGATCCCATGTATGGGTAGCCAAACTGCAAACGCGAGAGGTTCAATCCTTAGTGGGATGACCTAATGTGGAGCCCCCAAAACAGGTATACATCACCCATTCTGAGTCGCCAAATATATGGTACAAAAACAAATACAACCTCAGTAATACAATTGTCGTGTAAAATACGACAACACATATACTGTGAGTTTGAATACAAATAGAGAGTATAAAAACTCAAAAGGAGTCCTCATTACAATTATTGATACACTATTTTACAAAAATAGTGAGGACTGCTAAACAACTTTCTAAAACCGTCACTCCATACCCCGGCTAGTTCCTGCTATACTATCTTCTCCTGAGAAGAAAATGGAACAAAAAGGGTGAGCTCAACTAGCCTAGTAAGGAATATTATGACTAAGATAATATACAACAAATTATCGTTAGTCTTTAACAGGAAAAATCTGATAAAATATAATAGACAACAAGTTTTAGATCAACAGCTGCAGCGGAAACAGCAATCCATTAGAAGAGTCAAGTAGAGAAAGAATTCTACTATCTTCTAAGATTTAAAAGTCCATCATCAATATTTTATCCCTGTAACATCAATCAATATACATCTTGAATTAAATATTCATCTTTGCACTACAAGCCAAAGATATTCATTTGTATCACCAGTTGGTTATGTTCATCGCAACACCTGTTCATCTTTGCACTACAGGCCAAAGATATTCATCAGGTAATCATACATCTTTGCACTATAGACCAAAGATATTCAGTAGTATCATTATTTAGGACTGATGATGATGAAAAATATTTTAAAGAGAACGAATCCAGTGAGATAAAAGAACAAATATTAGGGATTCGTATTACAATTTATCCAAGTTCAATAATACTCCATAATAACCAATTTTGAAGCAGAATTCAAAAATAAAGATCAAAATATGGATACAATCAAAGATAGTAACCATAATAGACAACTTGGACAAAAAGAAGAAAATTTTATTTTTCGGTGAATAGTGCCGTATTCGTGAATAGTGCCGTATACGTGAATAGTAACGTATACGTGAATAGTAACCCCGACACAAAAAGTTCCAAATTTAATAAAAAGTTCATACCAACATTTCGGTATAATGATATTGAAGAAAATATCATTTTAAGAAGAATATAACACCCCTTACCTCAAAATATCAGTACTTCTGATCGGAATATCGGTATAAGACTGAAGGAAACTTGCACTGATGAATAGAAACTCACAAAGTATCTAAATACTCACAAAATACACTCAATAATATAGAGAGAGAAAGAGAGAAAACTTGTTTCTGGTGTAATTTTTAATTCTAACTTAGCCCTCTATTTATAGGAAAATGTTAGCACGCCGAAGCAGACTTAACCTGCAACCTGATGGCTTTACCTGCTACTATTTCTACCCACCACATTTAAATAAAAATCTCAGCACATTTTCACCAACCAAAAGTGGGGCCCACCAATTCTAGAATTTTCCACCAAAATGATAAATTCCGAAACTTCAACAATTTCTGAATCAGTCATCTCTTAAAATTCATAACAAATCATACGTTCATTTTTAACGGTTCAAAATTTGTGGACATATACTCAACTTATATAATGTATAACATATCCAAAAATCACAATGATCCAACGGTCGGATTAAAAATTATAACCCCCGCAATATATCTCAAAAACCCTGATTGATTTTTAATACATTCATTCCGACAAAAATACTGATAAAACACCTCAACATTAACTCCTTCATTTTTAACCACAAAATATATCCAACATTTATATTTACATAAAATAAATATTTCCTTATCATATGAATCAATAATTAATTATTCACAATTAATATTACAGAATCACATTTATGACAACCAGGCCATTCCCAGGAAAGAGGGTGCTTTCCAATAAGGATTTCTCCTTACTGGCGCGCAATTAGGTGACCAAACCTCTCCTTAGACAGAACTTTCTAAACATTGCCAATAATGTTATCTAATAATATTATTCAAATAATATGAATTATTGATCTGATAATGGGAAATACTGTGCAGTGACAATTATTGAAACAACAATAATATAAAATATCAATGCATCAATTATTGAATTAATAAAATAAAATATTAAACAGTAACTACTGTAACAATTATTGAGTAGTGCCTTCCTTCATAAGAATCAATAATTCAAAAATACTGTGCAATCCGTGTGCTACTGTGCAACCACGCGTATTACTGTATTTTAATCACCAGGTATTCTAACAGTGTTAACGGTAACAACTACGCCGTTGTTTATAAAAACTCAATTTTTTCCATTATCTTCATCCAACCTTTTTCCGTTATGGGGCCCATAAATAGCTGCGCCGTCGTACGAATATTCTCCGACAGAAAGAATATTCTACGACCAAACGAATATTCCTCGACAAAATGAATATTTTATAACCACTTGTTTATTTTGTAAAATTTGCACATTTCACCCATAACCAAAATACTATATCAAATTAACACCTTATTATTCACAATAATAATTAGAGAAAATTTGATTTTATTCATTAATAAGTTGGGGTCTTACACCTAAGTTATATGAACGCAGTGAAGCCAGACTGCTGGTTTGAATAGTATGTTTCCCTGAGGGGCAAAGTGTGGAAAAGAGTTGTATGTGGTAAAGGGTTTAAGAACCGGAATGACTGGTGATCTGATGATCCAACACCAGGATGTTTGCTTGATGGTAACTTCAGACATAGTACCGTTTCACAGTGTCCGAGTTGATGAGTTATGGAAATTCATCGCCATCCATTTCTTGCAATCTAAGAGCGCCTCCTGTTAATACTTCCTTGACAACAAACGGGCCTTCCCAGTTAGGAGCGAATTTTCCCTTAGATTGATATTGGTTGTCAATGATCTTCTTCAAAACCAAGTCATGTTGTTTAAACTGCCGTAATTGGACTTTTCTGTTGTAGGATCGGGTGATCCTTTGCTGATATAATTGACCATGAAAGATAGCCGCGGTTCGCCTTTCATATATTAGAGACAATTGGTGATACCTGTCTTGTACCCATTGATCTTCATCCAGCTGAGCATCCATCAACACTCTGATGGATTCCATTTCTACTTCTATGGAGAGTACTACTTCCATCCCGTAGGTTAATACGTAGGGGGTTGCCCTAGTTGAAGTGCGCATTGATGTTCTGTAGGCTAACATAGAAAGAGGCAATAAGTCAGGCCATCCTTTGTGATTGGCGGACATCTTTTGCATAATCTTCTTGATGTTTTTGTTAGCCGCTTCAACAGCACCATTCATCTTTGGACGGTAGATGATGAAGTTAAGGTGTTTGATGTGGAATTTATTGCATAGTTCTTCCATCATTTTATTGTTAAGGTTCTTAGCATTGTCTGATAAAATGACCTCAGGTTGTCCGTATCGACAAATGACATTATTTCTGAGGAAAGCAATGACGACTTTTTTGGTAACCTGGGGAAGGAGGCTGCTTCTACCCACTTGGTAAAGTAGTCGATCACGGTGAAGATGAAGCGATGTCCATTACTGGCTTTGGGCTCGATGGGCCCGATCACGTCCATTCCCCACATTGAGAAGGGCCAAGGCGAACTCATATTGTGGAGCTCCCGTGGAGGGGCATGGATAGCATTCCCATGAATTTGGCATTGATAACATCTCCTGACGTGGTCATTGCAGTCATCTTTGAGAGATAGCCAGTAATGTCCTGTCCTGAGGATCTTCTTAACAAGGAGGGGGCCACTCATGTGTGGGCCACAGACTCCACCATGGATCTCATCCATGAGTCTCTGAGATTGGTCTTTGTCTAAACATCTGAACCTAGTCCTGCATCTCTCTTGTAGAGTGTATCTCCACTCAGGTAGAATTTCATAGCAAGTCGATGAATCCGCCTTTGTTCAGTCAGGCTCGCCTCAGCGGGTGTAGATCCATCTCGTAGGTACTCCTTGATATGCTGATACCAAGGTTGTTGGATAGGAGGTAGTTCATCCGATACTTCTCCAACATAGTTCTTATAGGCTGATGCCTTTTGTAGGGCTAATGTAACACTTGGCATGTGTTCCTTGTCAGGTATATGAATCAAGGAGGCCAAAGTTGCTAATGCGTTCGCAAAGTCATTCCTATTATGAGGAATGTGTATAAAGGAGATTTCTTCGAACTCTGAAGCCATCTGTAAAACTTGCCGATGGTAAGGCAGTAATCGCAGCTCTTTGGTTTGATAGATTCCTGTAGATTGTTTGATTACCAACTCTGAATCTCCAAAGACAGTTATCCATCTGATACCCATTGAACGGGAAATTTTTAGCCCCATGATACAGCCTTCATACTCAGCTGTGTTGTTGGTGCTGATAAACTATAATTTGACGGGGATGGGATACTGCTTCCCCGTATCGGATACTAGAATTGCTCCAGCTCCAGAACCTTCCGTATTAACAGCTCCATCAAAATACATGTTCCATATTGGACGTGCATCGTACTGATGTTGTTGCTGAATTGTCATTACCCTTCATCTGGAAAGTATGTTTCTAAGGGTTTGAAGTCCCCTGAAGGTGCGGCGGCCAGTTAATCCGCAATTCCTTGACCTTTAATGGACTTTTGAGTCATATAGACAATGTCAAATTGTTGTAGGATAACTTGCCATCTGGACAGCCGATAATTTAGTATGGATTTATTGAACACATACTTGAGAGGATCTACACGGGATATGAGATGGGTTGTGTGCCCATGGAGGTAATGTTGTAATCTCATGGCAGCCCATGGTAAAGCACAACAAGTCTTCTCAATCAGAGTGTACTTGTGTTCACTGATGCTGAATCTTTTGCTGAGGTAATAGATAGCTCGTTCTCGGCCTCTATCGTCTTTCTGTCCCAGCATGCAGCCCATAGCACTGTCACTTATGGATAAGTACATGAACAGAGGAATATCATCCCTAGGTGGTACCAAAATAGGAGCTTTGACTAGCTGCTCTTTAATTGTAAGGAAGGCATTCTGGCACTCATCATTCCATTTCATTGAGGAGTTCTTCCTTAACAGCTTGAAGATAGGCTCACAGGTTGCTGTGAGTTGAGAAATGAATCGGCTAATGAAGTTGATTCTTCCAAAAAATCCCCGTATTTCCTTCTCTATCTGAGGAATGGGCATTTCCATGATGGCCTGGATTTTGGTAGGATCCAGCTCAATTCCTTTGTGGCTGACTAGAAATCCTAGCAACTTGCTTGATTTAACGCCAAAGGCACACTTGGCTGGATTCAACTTCAAGTTGTACTTACGCAACCTGTTGAAAAGCTTTTTGAGATGGTCTAAGTGGTCATCCTCCTTCCGAGATTTGACAATGATGTCATCCACGTAGATCTCTATCTCTTTGTGCATTAAGTCGTGGAAAAGAGCCATCATAGCTCTCTGATAAGTAGCTCCGGTATTGATGAGGCCGAAAGACAACCGTCTGTAGCAAAAGGTTCCCCAAGGCATGATGAAAGCAGTTTTCTCACGATCTTCCTCAGCAACTATGATCTGATGGTACCCCGCAAAGCAATCAGCAAAGGAGTACATGACATATTGAGCAGTATTTTCAATGAGAATGTGGATAAAGGGCACGGGAAAGCTCTCTTTAAGACAAGCTTTATTCAGATCTCGATAATCCACGCAGACTCGCACCTTTCCTCCAGGCTTAGGCACGGGAACGATGTTAGATATCCATTCAGGATATGTGGACACCATGCTAATGTCAACTTAAAATTGTTTCACAATTTCTTCTTTCTCCTTTAAACTCCACTCAGGTTTTAATCGCCTGAGCTTCTGCTTGACTGGCTTGAATTCCTCTTTAATGGGAAGGTGATGAAGAACAATGTCAGTGGACAAACCCACCATATCTTCATAAGACCATGCAAACACATCCTGGAATTTGGTTAATAGTGTAACCATGTTATTCCTCTGGTTTGGGGTAAGGTCTGAACCAATCTGGATTAACTTAGGGTTTTCTAAGGTTTCGAGATTGAAGGAGGTGGTTTGATCAAGCTTGGTTTTAGGCTTATCTTCGACCCATTCTTTGATCTCCGAAGGCACCTCAATGTCCTCTTGTATTTCCAGCAAGTCTGAGTCCAACTTTTCATCAAAGTTACAACCCTTGTGGAGAAGAGGCATCTTATCAGTATGTACAGGCACATCTAAGTTTAGAGTCCTGAAACAAAATATGCTTTCACTTAATATATATGAAACTGTTTAATCATACAAAATGTTAACATGTACAGACAAAATAATTGCTAATACTATGCAGAAAAGTAAGCAGTTATTATATCTACAAGGCAAAAAGAAGTCCCTCCCATTTTACCCTTGTCGACCAATGCAAGGAGTGCTGCTCCAATTGGTAAGGATAAAGTCCGGGTGGACTGCATTGATGGAGGGGCTATCATCGTCCTCCTTCTCTCGAATGATGACCATAACATCTGGGCAATCATCGTCTGGGGTGTATCTGTTTGTATGTTCATCAAGAATAATGATGCGTATGCCCGACATTATCCGGACGACGTTTTGTTTGATTCTTTGTTTCTCTTCCTCCATTCTGGGATCTGGAACAAAGACTTCTTTTGCTTTGAACGGTACTAGCTTGGGAAATAGCATAGCCATCACGTTGGTTGGCACCTTTACAGGAGGTTGTGCAGACTCAGCGTTTAAAGGCGAAGATAAACGCCTCGTGGTTGAAGCTGAAGGAAACTGTTGATGCTTATGAGGATTCCTCTGACTAGAACTAGCAGAATAGCCTAGTTCAGCTGTCCCAGTTTGACTGGCTACTTAGATGGGGTATTTGATACCTTGGTGATCTTTACCCAGCCCTTGTCCTGGCTGATGACCCAAAGACATCATTTCCTGAGTAGCCGACATTTCTTCAGCAGAGATCTTGGGTACGGGCAATGGCGTTCCCAGGGCATGAAATTGAGGGTTGCTTACTTCCAAAGTGTGGAAACTGACCGGCACAACATCGGAATTAAAACTGATGAATGGTATGTCACCTTGTTGAGGGCATTCTGGTTTAGCGTTAACTGTAACTAGACTATTATTGATAATGTATTTCAGTTGCTGATGAAGGGTGGAGGGGACTGCCCCAGCCATATGAATCCACGGTCTTTCCAAGAGCAGGTTGTATCCTGAATCTATCTTGAGTACGTAGAAAGACACGCAGAAGGTATGGGGACCAATTTCGATTGGAAACTCAATTACTCCGACTGCATTCCGGCGGGATCCATCAAAGCTTTGATGATTGTATGGCTACTTCGGATTCGATTGAGATTAACGTTCATCTTTAACAACATAGGATAAGGACATATATTTAGAGATGAACCTCCATCTACCAAGACTCCAGCTAGCATGTATCCGAAGGACAAGACCGCAATGTGTAACGACTTATAATGATCGGTCCCTTCGGGCAGTATGTCATTATCATTAACAGAGATCACATTGTTGTTAAAAATGTGATCAGCCAGATGTTAAAATTTTTCTACATCCATTGATTTTGGCAAGTAAGCTTCTTCCAAAACCTTTAGTAGAATCTTCATGTGATCCTCGGAAGTTAAAACCAAGTCTAGTATTGAAATTTGATGTGGAGCTTCTTTTAAGCTTAAAACCACCTTGGCTTCATTATGACCCATAGCACGGAGGAATTTTTCAATCTTCTCCATGGGAATTTTCCCCTTTGATTTGATGGTAGACTTCATCACCCATTGGGGGCAGATACAGTGGATTCTCCTTCGACACTGCAGCAGTTGTATGCGAGGTGGATCCTTCACCTTCTTCATAATTCCACGAAACTGTATGCAGGCTAACAATAGGATATTGTGCTCTGCAGGGTAAGTTGATTGGCTCGAGAGCGGCCACTTTCAAAGGATTGTTACTTCCTCTAAGTTGAATTGTTGTTATAATGAGTGGCTTGACAATGCCATCAGCCTCAGTGGAGATAACTGCTACCAATCCCTTCCATATAGTAGGACAAGTATTCTCACTACCACGTAGCACAGTATCATCGTCCGCTAGTTGCAGGACACCGCTATTAATGAGATTCTGGATAAGGTGGCGGAGTGCCCAGCATTCTTGTGTGCTGTGACCGCGAGAATGGGAGTGATATTGACATACTCCATTAGAATTGTATCATCCTGAACAGGGATTGATTAGAGGTAGAAGGGAATTAATCCTTCCTACATTGATTAGCATTTGAAGGATTTCCTCCATGGGTGGGCCCAGATATATAAATTCCCTTCTGTTGGCAAAATCTCGACTAGCTTTGTCATTCGCTCTCTTTGCCACTTTGTCCTCCATTGTTTCACTTCCTGGAGGTGAAGGGGGAATATTCATGATAAGAGGAAGGAGACTAGCATGCTCCTGGCTGATTAATTGGCGTGTGACTTGATGTTGGTAGGTCACCAGTTCTGTCAATTGCTCGATTTGTTTGCAAAGAGCTTTTATCTTTCGTTCCATTACGAACTGGAATTTGGCATAATCCCACTTGTCAGCATCGTCTTTGATGATCTGGGATGCTTCACCGTTAGAATTGGAACTTTGTCCATTGCTCTAATTGATCATGTTAACCTCTTCTTCTTTGTGTTGAGGAAGAGGGTTGTCTTGAATGTGAGGTTGATCTGGTTTGGTGACCACAATCTCACCGTTGTCTATCAGGTCTTGGATTTTATGTTTCAAGGCCCAACAATCTTGAGTATCATGTCCAGGTGCCCCGGCATGATAAGCACATTTTTGAGCAGCATTAAAACCCCTACCATTAGGGTTGGCTAGTGGAAGAAGATGCATGATTTTCTTCTGCGTGGTCAGAAGAGTAAGAATGTTCCCAAGGGAGTCCCCTAAGGGTGTGAACACTCGAGGGCGTTTGACTTCTCCACCTTTTAGTATTGGAGGGTTTGAAGATTGTGCTTAAAAAGGAATGTAATTTCTCCTCTGGATAGGCATGTTCGGATTGCCTTTTTGACCCTGTAGTATCAGGGAAACATCCTCTTCTTTCTTTTTATGGACCCTCCGGGGGTTGTTTCCATAATTTCTGGATTGGATGTGCTCAGCAACAGCTTTAAGGGCAGCTAGGTCTTGAATCTTTCTTGACTTCAATCCCATCTCAACCATCTCCCCATGTTTGATCATTTCAGAAAATGGTTTACCGATGCCAGCTACGACTCTTTCATAGAAAGGAGCTTCTTGTATGTCGATAAAGGTCATAACCATCTCTGACTCTGTCATAGAAGGAATAACTTGAGTAGCAAGGCGCCTCCACCTTTGAGCATACTCTCTGAAAGACTCGTTGGACTGTTTCTTGACCTTGGTAATCTGGTACCGGTCAGGAGCCATCTGAGACTAGAAACTGTATTGCGCAAGGAAAACGTGAGCTAGCTCTTCCCAGCTATGGATCTTTGAATTGTCTAATCTGGTATACCAAGAACGGGCTTCTCTAGTCAGACTTTTTTGGAACAGCGTCATTCTGAGCTTCTCATCTTCTGCATAAGATCCGAGTTCTCCAATGAACACCTTCAAATATGTGTAAGGATCTCCTAACCCATCATACTTTTCAAAGTCAGGAGTTTTAAATTTTTCTGGATAATGAACACCAGGGAATATACAAAGGTCTGCATATGACACACTCCCGTGTGCTCCAATTCCTTTGATAGCGCGAAGGGTTTCTTCCATTTGAAGAACTTTCTTTTTGATGTCACTGGTGTCTGGATCTTTTGTGAGATGGGCGACATCATGACTTTTGTTGGTTGTATCCAACTGCAGTTCAGGTATTGTAATGGCTTTATCAGAACCTTGAGTTCCTCCTTGTGTAGAGGATTCAGCATGTACGGGTATTTTTAGACCCTGCGTAGATTGATGTAATTCTTTAAGCAAAACAGCTAAGTCTGTGATTTGTTTACTTATTCCGTCAAATTCTTCGCGAGAAACTGGATTAGACTGGTTAGATGCAGACATGATTGGCTGTAGGCCTGCGGCCTTTTTGGACTTTGACCGGGTAATAGGTCCGAATGCTTCCCTGTGACAAAACTGGCATAGTTTAGTTTTTAGGGAATGTGTAAATATTAACATGCTATGTGGTGTGTCCATTTTAGGAATTTTTGTCCTGCAAAACGGATGTTAGCTGTTCGTAGTACAGGATAACATGTTAATGTAAATATGTATATGCACATATTTCTTCATATTTCTCATTACATGGAGATGAATATGGAATGTAAATTACAAGTAATTATTTTAACAAGTAATTTAAAATGAGAAAGCATGAAGAGACTTTCCTCCGCGTTTGGTTTATTAGAGGCTGACCTATCTTAGGTTACTCTCGCGGCTTTTCGGCATGAAGGTTCCCAAATCATCGCAATTTACTCGACGGGAAGTTAATCCGGTTTTTCAACTGGAGAGAATTTGGGTGGTGCCTTTCCTGAGCCTCGCGGGAATTAGTCTTCCTACGAGTCCAGTAATCAAACACCGACAGGATAGTCTCCTGGTGGAGGGACCACACAACATACATTCACATATAACGTGTCTCACCATTTATGAAAATGATGACATGTGCGAAGCACTAATATCACAGGCAGATATAGTGTAAAGCATTAATCGCAGTAAAGATATGCATTCGTACACATTCATTATAAATGTAAATGCAACATCCTCACACAAGCATATAACAATTTTGAAAAGATTGCAATAGCGACTTAAGTCCTCTTACTGGAGTCCCCAGCAGAGTCGCCACCTGTCAATGTCGGGATTTTTATTTGTCCCTTTTCGTTACCTGTTCTTTTGTATTCTCATTTTATGTGAGATTTGTTTGAAAAAACAAGTGAAAAAGGTCCGACATGTATAATGTCGACGATTGGATTGTAAGACTCGCCAGTTGGTTTTTTAACTGGTTGTACCAACACAACCGAGAAAAGGTTTGCACATTGACCCAGTGATGTGACACTGCTAACGGGTCTGTGAAACCGAGATTCATTTAGCGTCCGGGGACTTGCTTATGCGGAGAGAAGGTGTTAGGCACCCCCCGACATCCGTGTTGCCACGGTAACCGCCACTTTTCAAGAAACTATTATATGAATATGTGTGTGTGTGTGTGGGTCAATGTGCTATTATTTGGAAGTAGTGTTATGCATCGTTTGCACCTATATAAATAGGATTTGAATTTGTATAAAAATTCAGTTTTAAACAAGATATAGCAGTGATGTTTTAAAAGAGGTTTTTCAAACACTGTGCTCAATAGTAATTGAGATCTTTGATACTTCTATTTTATTCCGTATTCGGCTTGATTGATTTTATTTTACAGATGCGAGGCATCTGTATGAAAATAAGGTACAAAAGGTGTTGAACTCCCCGTGGGTATGAAAACCATCTGAGGAGATCCAAACATCACAGATAAATTTACAAGCTGCTTACAGCTGAAAAGGTCCATCATGGGAACCGAATCTAGATTCAGTATACTGAATCTGTGATCACATGATTCCTAGGCTCACATGATGCCGCAATTGATATAAACGCAGTAAGCAGGTATATATATAAAAGCTGTAAATATATATATATATACAGACAGGATCACCAACCACGAAGCACCTCCATGGGGGATCAAAAATGTAAATAAAGCTGTAAAAGCTATCTACCACCTCGGAGGAAACTCCAGGTGGGACAAAATGTACAGAAAGCAGTAAAAACGATCAACCACCACGAAGTAAACTCCAGGTGGGACGAAATTTAAATATATATATATATATATATATATATATATATATATATATATATATAAGCGATAAACGCATCGGATATAAAATTCAGGCTCATCGAACAAAGTCCAACAACAGTTAATATATAAAAATATATATATACAAAAGCAAATAAACGCACCAGATATAAAATTCAGGCACATCGAATAAATTCCGACAACAGTTAATATATATATATATATATATATATATATATATATATATATATATATATATATATATATATATATATATATACAAAAGCAAGTAAACGGTCCAGACCGAAGTCTAAGCTCAATTGAGGCATAACTCGATAATGTTAGTCCATATATATAAATATATATATATATAAATATATATGTATATACAAACTGAAATAAAATTACAGACTGAAGTCCGGGCAGACACACGTAACACGACTCTCAACATGAAGAAGGGTGGTGCAAATGTGAAGAGAAAGGCTTGAAAATGTGTAAGAAGACTTACAGTGGGCTGCCAAAGAAGACATTAATAACTTTAAAGTAGATAAACAGTGGCTTTCGTCGGTACAGAAGTAGCTATATGTGAGCTCACAAGTGTTTAAAATGACAAAGCACTCAGTTTGGGGTGTGTACAGAGCAAATTGGACAGGGCTTCCTCGCCTTTTCTCTTCTTAAAATGGCCATCCCAAGCCCTCTATTTATAGAGGGTGGAGCCACAGGTGTACCAGAGGCTGCCCGGGGTGCCCCGGGCTTCGCGGGTCCCGTCGTCTCGAAGTACGTGCACGCATGCAACGTGATGTCGGCTCGAACTTTCAGAATTGCAATCCGGGCATCTGACTGAGGTATATAAGACCTATTTGAGAGTTACGCAATGACATGGGATTAGAGGTTGTACGAAGTCATGAAGATGGGACGATGCCCTCCGGTCTTCAGCTTCAAATTCTATCCGTTATCCTGCGCAATAGTCACTCGGAATTGGTTTTCCTTGGCTCTTGTGGGGCATTGTTGTGTAGAAATGTATGTTTAAAATGTTGAGACGGCATGATGTGGCGTGATGGTGGTAAGATGATAACTTTGCCCCTCACCGGGGTTATCTCCGGTTTGGGCTGATAAAGCAGACGTTGCTCAGGGTTATCGCTGAGATTGGACTGTAACAACCCCAAAATAGGTCCATTCCACCCAACCCATTCTGAGTCATCAAATACATGGTACAGAAAACAACTACAACTTTATTACAACAATTGTCGTGCAAAATACAGCAACATATATGCTGTGAGTTTGGATACAAATATATACTAAATGTAACATTGGACACCATCATGTATCAGCACCTCACAAAGGTACCTTACATAAAGGTACAGTCAAAAACTGTTTTAGAAACTAGAATCTTTGGGAAGTGCTTAAGGAAACCTTCGTACATGGGAGGCCATGCTTCTAGGTTATGATAGATATCATATGGCCACAGAATTATCCTTGGTTGACCCAATAGACCCCAAAGAAAAATGAGAAGATTACTATCATATTCTTCCCAATGGTGAGTCTTCTCTTGACTTATCATTATCTCCACTGTCTCTAATTGAGAATTATACTTCAAACAAACACCAAGATTATATAGGTAGTGCTCGTAGATATACTCAGCAAGTGGATGAGCACAACCCTGTCTTATGATGACACGAGGTTGTATGTCATTAGACATCTTGTATGATAGTGACGAAACACCCTTCCAACGTTGGGTTCGCCTCACCCTATTTTCTTCACCAAATATAACTACTAAATGATGACCACCGTTCTATTTCCTTGTTACCCCCGCTCGACCCAGCTACACTCTTATTACCTGAAAGGAATTGTGAAACAAAAGGGTGAGCACAACTAGCCCAGTAAAGAATATCATGACTAAAGATAAATAAATTATCAATAGTCTTCATCAGTAATAAATCAGAGATTTAGAACATATGGTAGATGATAAAAATTTCAACCATAGTTACAGCGGAACGAGCAATCCATTAGAAGAGTCAAATAGACTATAAAGTCTATTATCTTCTCCATGTTAAAAATCAACCAACAATGTTTTATCCCTGTAACACCAATCAACAATTCTGGTCCACAATCATATGAATAACTCATAATCATAACTGTAGTTCTAAATTCCTCTTCTCATCCAGGCCGAAAATAATTTTCATCACCTATCTTTACCTGAAACATCAAAGACCATGGTTACACCAAATCACATTTCCTGTTCATAATCATACTAATAACTTCATCTTTGCACTACGGCCAAAGATATTCATTTGTATCACAAGTTGGTCATGTTCATCTCAACATCTGTTCATCTTTGTACTACTGGCCAAAGATATTCAACAACATGTCATCTTTGCACTACGGGCCAAAGATATTCATCAACAATTCATCTTTGCACTACAGGCCAAAGATATTCCTCAACAGTTCATATTTGCACTACAGCCAAATATATTCATCAACAGTTCATATTTGCACTGCAGGCCAAATATATTAATATCTCAAAGAAATATATAATCATTTCAGAATTTATATAAACACTAATTATAACCATGTTGATCAATTCACCTTTGCACTTAAGCTAAAGATATTCACTTATAAATTCAATGGTCATGATCATACCAGTCAAAAATTTAACTTTGCACTACTGGCCAAAGAGAACCCATAGTCATGATCATACCAGAAATTTACCCATCTTTACACTCAAGTCAAAGAGAAATATCATCATTAGGGTTATAAAAATGTTATATATGATAATAAAATCAATATAATCAACATATAGATTTAATCTCAAGAGTAATATTCATAAACCAACTATAATTTGGTCAGAAAAAGAGAATAGTAACTCGTGAATAGTAACTCGTGAATAGTAACTCATGAATAGTAACTCATGAATAGTAAACTCGACACAAAAAAGTAGAAATTCCACAATAAAATACATACCAATATTTCGGTATAATGATATTGAAAGAATAATATTTCTTAAGCTTATAAACAATTTATTTTAATTGTTTATACTTTACTAAATAATGCATTTAATCATCCTAAAATGCCAAACTCATAAGATTTTATCACCAATAACCAAAAACCCTCATCAAAAATCTGAATATACCTCATATAGGATTCTCAAGCCATAAAATCCTATTTTCTAATTTTCTTACTTCACAAAACATATTTAATTCATTTACTCATAACTAGATCATTTTCATGAAAAAATACCAAATCAGTTCCAAAAATATTTCTTTTCTGGGATTTGGCATAATATAGTCCCATAGTGAACATATATTTTTCTCAGAATTTTTAAAAGTCATTTACTATTTTTCATATGGCCAAAACAACCGAATATTTAGACATTTATCAAAAATTGTACTTTTATCTAAAAATTCTGAAATTCACAGAGTATACTCCTATCATATACATGTACTCACAATAAAAATTTCATCAATTTTGGAGTTAACCACAAGAAGTTATAAGCGGTTACTTTTAAAATAGTTTTTTCTTATAAAATTCATAACTCTTAATCTATACATCCAAAAATCACTATTTTTGGACACAATCAAGAAAACTCATCAAAATATCATTTTAAATTTTTCTAGAATTTTTGAAGGTCAGAAAAATTACGAAACTGAAAAATATAACAACCCTTAAAATCTCTTACTATCCCTTACCTCAAAAAAGCAACACTTCTGACCGGTATAAGGCTGAAGAAAACTTACACTGATGAATAGAAACTCACAAAGTATCTAAATACTCACAAAATACACTCAATAATCTAAAGAGAGAAAGAGAGAAAACTTATGAATTCTGGTGTGATTTTCAATTCTAACTTAGCCCTCTATTTATAGAAAAATGTTAGCACGCCGAAGCAGACTTAACCTGCAACCTGATGGCTTTACCTGCTACTATTCCCACCCACCACATTTGAATAAAAATCTCAGCACATTTTTTCACCAACCAAGAGTGGGGCCCACCAATTCTAGAATTTTCCACCAAAATAATTAACTCCGAAAATTCAACAATTTCTGAACCAGTCATCTCGTAAAATTCATAACAAATTATACGTTCATTTTTAACGGTTCAAAATTTGTGGACATATACTCAACTTATATATGTATAACATATCCAAATATTACCACGATCTAACGGTCGGATTAAAAATTATAACCCTCGCAAAATATCTCAAAAACCCTAATTTGATTTTCAATACCTCCGTTCCGATAAAAATACAGATAAAACACCTCAACATTAACTCTTTCATTTTTAACCACAAAAATATATCCCTCATTTATATCCACATAAATAAATATTTCCTTATCATATGAATCAATAATTAATTATTCACAGATAATATTACAGAATCACATTTATGACAACCAGGCCGTTCCCAGGAAAGATGGGGCTTTTCAATAAGGATTTATCCTTATTGGCGCGCAATTAGGTGACCAAACCTCTCCTTAGACAGAACTTTCTAGACATTGCCAATAATATTATCTAATAATATTATTCAAATAATATGAATTATTGATCTGATAATAGAAAATACTATGCAGTGATAATTATTGAACAACAATAATATAAAATTTCAACGTAGCAATTATTAAATCAATAAAATAAAATATTGAATAGTAATTACTGTAACAATTATTAAGTAGTGCCTTCTTACGTAAGAATCAATAATTTCAAAAATACTGTGCAATACCGTGTGCTACTATGCAATAACGCGTATTACTGTATTTTAACCACCGGGTATTTTAACAGTATTAACGGTAACAACTACGCCATTATTTATAAAAACTCAAATATGTCGTTTTCTTCATCCGACAGTTATTCGTTATGGGGCCCACAAATAGCTACGTCATCGTACGAATATTCCCCGACAGAAAGAATATTCCACGACCAAACAAATATTCCCCGACAACAATTATTATTTTATAACCACTTGCTTATTTTCAAAAAAAATTCACATTTCACCCATAACTTTAAACTTTTATCAATTTAACCATTTACTGAATAGTAATTATAAGAAAATTGAATACTTTTATTTCATAAAATTCGGGGTCTTACAATCTCCCCTCCTTATGAAATTTCGTCCCCAAAATTTACGTACCTGGTATTTCAAAGAGTTGAGAATACATTGCTTCCATTTCAGATTCTATCTCTCAGATCATCATGATTTCTCCATTGCTCATCTCCCAAGATAACTTCATTTGGGTTCCTCATTTGTTGAGAAGTCATGACAACCGCCATCCCTCGAACTACTCGGCTTTGACTTGCACTGATGAATAGAAACTCACAAAGTATCTAAATACTCACAAAATACACTCAATAATCTAAAGATAGAAAGAGAGAAAACTTATGAATTCTGGTGTGATTTTCAATTCTAACTTAGCCCTCTATTTATAGGAAAATGTTAGCACGCCGAAGCAGACTTAACCTGCAACCTGATAGCTTTACCTGCTACTATTCCCACCCACCACATTTGAATAAAAATCTCAGCACATTTCTTCACCAACCAAGAGTGGGGCCCACCAATTCTAGAATTTTCCACCAAAATGATTAACTCCGAAAATTCAACAATTTCTGAACCAGTCATCTCGTAAAATTCATAACAAATTATACGTTCATTTTTAACTGTTCACAATTTGTGGACATATACTCAACTTATATATGTATAACATATCCAAATATTACCACGATCTAACGGTCGGATTAAAAATTATAACCCTCGCAAAATATCTCAAAAACCCTAATTTGATTTTCAATACCTCCGTTCCAACAAAAATACAGATAAAACACCTCAACATTAACTCCTTCATTTTTAACCACAAAAATATATCCCTCATTTATATCCACATAAAATAAATATTTCCTTATCATATGAATCAATAATTAATTATTCATAGATAATATTACAGAATCACATTTATGACAACTAGGCCGTTCCCAGGAAAGAGGGGGCTTTCCAATAAGGATTTATCCTTATTGGTGCGCAATTAGGTGACCAAACCTCTCCTTAGACAGAACTTTCTAGATATTGCCAATAATGTTATCTAATAATATTATTCAAATAATATGAATTATTGATCTGATAACGGGAAATACTATGCAGTGACAATTATTGAACAATAATAATATAAAATTTCAACGTAGCAATTATTGAATCAATAAAATAAAATATTGAACATTAATTACTGTAATAATTATTAAGTAGTGTCTTCTTACGTAAGAATCAATAATTTCAAAAATATTGTGCAATACCGTGTGCTAGTATGCAATAACGCGTATTACTGTATTTTAACCACCGGGTATTTCAACAGTATTAACGGTAACAACTACGCCATTATTTGTAAAAACTCAAATTTGTCGTTTTCTTCATCCGACAGTTATTCGTTATGGGGCCCACAAATAGTTGCGCCGTCGTACGAATATTCCCCGACTGAAAGAATATTCCACGACCAAACGAATATTTCCCGACAACAATGATTATTTTATAACCACTTACTTATTTTCAAAAAAAAATCACATTTCACCCATAACTTTAAACTTTTATCAATTTAACCATTTACTGAATAGTAATTATAAGAAAATTGAATACTTTTATTTCATAAAATTCGGGGTCTTACATGGACTGCTGCAAATGTTGAAGGTCCTCAGTGTCATCTCTGAGGTGTGCCTGTTTTATACTAAGTGCCTCGGTGTGAGCGTCGAGGTTGAAGCTGATGGCATGCATTTGAAACAAGCATTTCCGGGGTTATCTCCGGAACTGCCACTGCCTTCCTTGGGGTTATCTCCAAGGTTGGAATATGCTATTCCCAATATTGGGACTGAGATGAAACATCTCGGGGTTATCTCCGGGATGAATCGATCTTCTCCGGTTTGTGTTCTGGTATTGGATCTGCATACCTCGGGGTTATCTCCGAGGTTGGTATTATTACTGCCGGTGTGTGTTCCAGGGTTGAGCTGTTGCTCCCAGTGTGTGTTCTGGTGTTGAAACTAAACTTCCGGTAGTATCCGGACTGGATGTGAACTGTCTTCCAGGGTTATCTCTGAAAGACGAATCTGCCTTCCTGCAATGTCAGTAACAGATATGCAGAAAATTTTGAGTGTCTACAGATAGAATTAGGATTTTGTAAACCACTCATTTTCTTGAATACTTATTTTTCCTTGGTGGATCACCTCTAGAGGCCAAATACTTGGGTGACTAACATTAATCAAAGGAAGGAATCCAACTCGGAGTATTCAAGGAGAACGTGAAAGGAATTAAAAGTGAACTCGTACTTGAGGAAACTAGTTTCTACAAAGGTATGAATCCGATCTCCTTCTCTTTTCTATTGATTTATAATTATGCACAAAATACAATTATGGTGATGGCTTGTATGTAAAATTTTAAAATCTATTTTATCTCACTTCCGCACCTTTTATGTATTTTGATTGTTTTGGTCGTTTTCGCGATCAATATATCCATGCAAGTATACATAGTCAACAAATAATATAATGAAAGTAAAGTATCGTTCCCACGGAGAAAATTAAACTAAAATCTAATCTAGCAAGCACCAATTTTATAAATATTTCGGTCTCTTTAAACAAATGGATGAGATTGTGAATTATCTAAATTGTACTGAGAAATAAATTAAACAAATTAGCATGTGATTAAATCAGATAAGGGAGATATGAGATTATAATTTCACTTATTGCATCACTTAGATTGATATACTTCTTGATAAGCCCAATTAATTACTTTGGATTTTTAGTCGAGAACACGGAAGAAAAATATGACCATCTCTCGATATACCATACCCATATCACATTAAATCCACAATAGATAGAATGAATGCAAACACCCTAATTAACTATCCCACTATATCTCTATGTAAATTATAATAAATTAGGGTTTAAGCGCAAGTTCTCGATAGACTACACGCGGTGCTTTGGTATATTTCTATCCTAGGCACGAATCTTGAATTCCATCACCATGTAGAAGTCATAAACACATGACAACATGATCAGATATGAACCTATACTCCATTTCTCAATTTAATATAGGTTATCACAATAATTGGTGATCAAGCAATTAATCAATTAACACAAATCATGTTAGATGATCCATTAACAATTAATTGAAGTTAAACAAAGAAGCATATCAATTTCGGCTAAGCAACAAGATCCATTACAATCCCAAAATAGAGGTTAGTTCATAATTGAAACAAAATCAAATATCAATAATTGATTATACATTGAAATGTGCAAATAGATGTAAAGAGAAGTATGAATTAGGGATAGCAAATCTGAATTTCTTCTCTTGCTTCAACTCTGAACTTCCAAGGATCTTCAATTGCTTCAATCTCCAAAGATCTAACTTAATCTAAGCTAATCTAGGAATGGAAATCAAAAATCTAAGCTAGATTCAAAAAGTAGAGAATAGAATATGTGTATATCCCTATCTCTATTCTTTGTATATCCCAAAATGGCTAAATAAAATGTTCTGATATATTACATCAATCTCCAAAGACCCCTTCTTCAAGCTACTCTCCCATTGGTCATTTAAATGAAAAGTCAGCATTTTGTTCATCAGAGAATGGTGCGACCGCGCTGTGTAGTAAGCTTAATTGGGCGCGAGCACGCTGTGCAAGATCTCTGGGTAGCTAATGGCGCGGTCGCGCTGCCCAGCAAGCCAATATTGGCACGGTCGCGCGGCACACCATAATTTAATTTTTGCTTTCTTCTATTGCTGCATCTTCACTTGCCATTACCTCAACATTTGATCACTTTACGCTCTCAGCACATCCTTTTTAGCTCCAAATGCCACCAAATGAGTTCCCGAGCATGAAACCTACTAAATAGAAGGAAATACATGAAAAGAGACTAAGAAATATGGGATTACACAATGATTACAGTTTAGTTAATATCATATAAATAGGTATAAAACCTACTTATCATATTGCATGACAATAAGATGGTCATCAAACCAAAAACTTTCTTTCTTTCTTTCTTTCTTTATTTCATTAAAAGGGACAACCTCGATTATTGAAACCTTAAATCTGATATCACTTACGAGTACGTCTAGGTGATCAGCCTATAGTACCCTATGTTGATCAACACTCATTCGTTAAATGTATTTACATTTCAATTATGACACCATGCGTACCAGTCAAAAGCTCGACTAAATAAATTTGTTTGTTAAATTTCAAACTTACCTTGAATTAACACCAAAACAATTTGGTTTGGATAGCTCTACTTAACATCAATAATATTTCAAAGATTTAATATCAAATCGATAAAACATTTAAACAGTTGTTTAACCAAAATAAATGTCATCGAAATTTCCTTAAACAATCAAACAATATACTCGTCAAGTTATTAAATTAACTTGGGTTCTCGAAGTTTATACGTCCTTCGAAAACCTCGTTACTTTACAATTAAACCATATACTCGTGTGTATGCTTAATCACGTTCATCTGATGCGTACATTAAAACTCTTCATCTATTTAAGTGTGTTACACTTGCGTTGTTCATCTTTTAAACTCACATTCAACCTTTACTTAAGGTTTGAATCACTCATTCTAGTGATACATTAAGTGAACTTTACATTCATAATCGTTCAGTACATTTTCCCCACGCTTTAAGAATTTAAAAGCTCCTCTCTGGGTTCTCCCCTGCACCGGCGTTGATGCGCCCGGATGCAGCAAAAATGTCGGCGCTACGGTGCCCACTAACAGAACCTCCTAGCCGAGCCGGCGCTGCCTCCCAAGGCTTAACCGGCGCTTTGGTGCTAGGCCCAATCCTTTGAAAGTTTTTGCAATTTTTTAACTTAATTACAATGCTAATTTCAAATAATTTTCCCGAGTTTCTAACAAGCCTTAATCTTGGCTCAAAAGTCCTCCCTCGCTCAGTTTTTCAACTTTGCGTTTATCGTTCATTTGTCCGTAACTTACTCAGCTGAGCCCGGAATGAGTTCGTTCTTGAGTCCACAACTCACGTTTTCAATGTTTTCTAACATTCTTATGAAATCCTAATTATTTAGGTTCATTATCTAGCATTACAATTTCGTCCAAAAATCATAACGAACTATGATTTCAACTATTAATGGCTTTTACTAAAATTTTCATCATAACTTCGTTATAACATATTTTTACTCCGTTTCAAAGGGAACATTTACAACACATTCCCAAGTCTAATATATCCTAACAAACAATATAGCAACTAGCTTATACACGATGATTTTAAACTTATCCATCAACAATAAGCTCTAAGATGGTTTTAAATTTGCTCATCAACAACTCGTTCATCGTGTTCTTCATTTGTTCTCCGTTTTAAACCGTTATTTTAATTACCATTCACTTTAAACATTCATATTAATATTTTAAGTCCACTAATTCTTCTTTATTTCACCGGAACATTCATATAATTCATATAAATCTTCCAACTACCAAATCACTTCATATAACATATGAAAGCTTAAAAGAAATAGATGAAAATAAGATTCAAGTTCTTATTACTTCCATTTTTCTATAGTTAAACCATATTAATAATCATTTATAACATCTTATACTTCCATTTTATTAAGTTATATGATTTTACATATGAAACCTAAAGAAAATGGATTAAATGCTAGGTTTTGGTATTATCTTTCTTCTTTATTCTTCTTTCTTATTGACAAAGCTTGCAAGATTGCTAGCTTTTCTTCTTCCTTTCCTCTTTCCATCCGAATTCTCTCTATTTCCCTCTCAATATATAAGCTTTCTCTTTAATGTGTTGGTGTAAAATAAACTAAAACTTGAAGAGAAAGTGTCTTGCTATTTATCAAATTTCAAAGCTTAGGGTATAATGTTCATTTTTCATCTTAGGGGCATTTTGGTCATTTGATAAATAATATCTTGGCATTTTACCATTTTACCCTATCATATTCTTGGAATATCCTTTTCTTAACTCTTAAGTTTCCTTAACATAACCATGAAAGTAGTATGCACACAAGCCAATCATGATTGATGATTAAGCATATACTTTGTAACAATCTTATTCATTTATTAATAAAAAATATTAATTTATTAAAGGCTTTTAATTATCTATATGATGCTGCTTTATAATATGTGATAAACCCATAGTTTTAAGCAATGCTTTTAGAATAATGATGATGATTATTCTAATGAGACCTAAATTCTTAGAAAGCTTAAAACTAAACTAGTTCCTAATCGTTGGATTACTAAATTAGGGATTAGTTAATCCGGATAGATTGGTACATACGTTGCTTGCTCATTGGATGAGGATGATTGATCTCATGATCATTTGTGTGGAGACACTAAAGCAAGTATGTAGGTGCTTATTAGAGAATAGGTTTACTGAACGTGGCTCGCTAAAGAATACCTAATTGAGTTTTACTTTTCTATCAATAGAAATTCTTGTAGTGATAGTAGTACAAGTGATCCTTGGACTTAAGATTATCATAGTATCTTGTGTATGATGAGTTATACGTACTTTGACTTATTCCTTAAGACCCTTAGGGTATATCAAAGGGTATGCTTGGGTATAATAAGTTGTACATGGAGATAATATATGATCAATAAATAATCTACTACTTCTAGTAAAAGAAGAGAAATGTCCTATGTGATTCGATAAATGATAACCCAGTAGTCCTTGGCCAAGGCAGAATGAAATTATAAAGGAGTTTCTAATTTATATTATTTGGAGTTGTGCATTTAAAAGTCGAAATACATATAATTAAATAAAATAAGACTTGACAGTAATTTCATGTCTTATATTTAATTGGGACATTATATGGTGGAAGGATTGAATTGTACGGTAACTATTTACTCAAAAGTTCTTTTATGATTAATGCTGAAATTTATATTATCTGAAAAGTCGTTGATCACTAGGGAGGCTTATCCCTATTGTAGAATAAATATTATTTATTTATTTAAATAAATTAATTATTTAATTTATTTATTTAAATAAGATTAGAATTGTTCTAATTGATTTATTCACAACCGGTTTATTATGGAGAACCTAAAGGGTCACACCATAAAAGGAAGATTAATTATTTAAGAAGTTAATGACATAATCGTAACAATAAGTTAAGTATATTTAATTTAATCTATGGTGATAGAATAAATTAAATAGCTTAATATTTGTTATTTAATATTGTAGAAATATTAAATATAAATTAATAAGAGGAGTCTTATTATTATTATTATTATTATTATTATTATTATTATTATTATTATTATTATTATTATTATTATTTAATTCCTAAAGGAGTTTGAAAATTAATTAATTAAAGTACTCTCATATAATCCTAATAAGATTAGGAGATTAAATTAATTAAAAGAGTTTAATTAATTATCCCTAATAAGATTAGGGAGCTTAATTAATTAAAGGAATTTAATTAATTAAATAATACCATATTTTCTAATTAGATTAGAATGGTTAACTAATATCTTTATAAGATGAGTCTTATATCAGATATCAATACATGTAATTTCAATAGTTGGGAGAGTACACCCCTTTCTATGAGAGATAGAAAAACTAGAGTTTTGTCAAATACTTTTCTTCTTGAATATTTCTTCTTCCTTGGTGGATAACCTCTAGGGGCCAAACACTTGGGTGGCTAACGTTGATCAAAGGAAGGAACCCAACCCAGTGAATTCAAGTTGAACGCAAAAAAGATTGGAGGTGAACTTGTACCTGAGGAAGCTTGAATCTTCAAGGGTATGATTCTTGTTCTTCATATTTTTCGTTTAATTAATAATTGTGCATAAAGGATGATCCGAGTATATGGTTTGTAAAAAAATTTAAAACTTTAATTTTTCACGTTTCCGCTTATTTTGTGCAATTTGATTGTGTTCATAAATAATACAAACCTAACAGTGATATCAGAACCAAACCTTTATGCCAATTATTAATTATTCAAGATTCGATATGTATATTGATATGTGTTTAGAACAATTTAATTGGACATAATTTATTATATAAAATTTATTTAAAAAATAAAAAAAATAAAAATAAAAATCATCCGCGAATTGAATTTCCTGAATTCCGTGTGGATGATTTTTTGATTATTCCAAATGTTAAGGAAAGGATTCATGTACGTTTTTCAAAAAGTAAAGCCTGTAACTTTGTTGAATATATGTAAAAGTTAAAGGTGCATCATATGTATTATATATAAATATAATCCTGCATCTTGTAATACTATGTTTTATCAAGGATTCCGTGAGGCACGCTTTTTGAAATTCCGTAAAATCTTTTGCACATGCTTTTGAAATTCTCGAAAATATCTTCAGGAGATTGCACGGAGGTGATTATATATATATATATATATATATATATATATATATATATATATATATATATATATATATATATAAGTTTATTTTAATTTTAAAAATTGGATTTTATGCTAACTAATTAGAGTTAGAATTGGATTCTATGATAACTAATTGGAGTTAAAATTAGATTACATGTTTCCTTAAATAAAGAGTTTATTTAGATATGGAATAAGATTTCATATTATTCAAAATAAAAGAGTTTATTTGTGAATAGGAAAGAAAATATTTATTTCCTTAAATAAAAGAGTTTATTTAGATATGAAATAAGATTTTATATTATTCAAAATAAAGAAGTTTATTTGTGAATAGGAAAGAGAATCCGTGTTTCCTTTTAGAAAAGAGTTTTTTTTTACTTGGAATTGGATTCCATAATTAATTAAAATAAATGAGTTTATTTTGATTAAAGATTTTGATTAAAATAAAATAGTTTATTTTATTCAAAATTGGATAAATTAAAATAAAAGAGGTTTATTTTGATTTAAATTTGAATTAAAATAAAGGAGTTTATTTTAATTCAAAATTAGATTTTATACTTACTAAATTTGCCTATTAAATGATATCAATATATATATTGAATGTTTATTATTCATGAGATGAAAGTTATTTATTGATGCATATGGTGATGTGTATGATAATAAATAGAATTAATTATGGACTATTGACCAATGTGATTGAATTTTATTTTAGTTGGATGCACGAATGTATCTGTTTTATTAAATGGGGTCTGCGTACCTCGTCTTATCTAATTTTTTCTTAATGTAAATTCTATCTCCCTCCTATATACTTCTCCTTGACTGCTGATCAAGGTTTCTATTTATTTTAAATAGTTTTGTAATAGGAATAGTTAGAATTAATTTTGAAAAATTAGAGATCAAGGAGAAAGGAGCGCTTGAAGACCCGTTTGTAATAGTGCCCGAGTTTAAATGTAATAGTTATATTTAAATATTAATTTTTGTACCCCTAGGGTTCGACCTTTTAGTTAACTTGGTGGCTCTAGTGAACCAAACTAGAATAAAGTCCATAATCAATCCGGGTAGAATATAGTATTCTATATAAGCATGCTTATACTATATATATTATATATTATGCAAACATGTTTCGCATGTTAATTAATATAACGCGTATTTTATATATATATATATATATATATATATATATATATATATGTGTGTGTGTGTGTGTGTGTGTGTGTGTGTGTGTGTGTGTGTGTGTGTGTGTGTGTGTGTGTGTGCATGAGCGCTAAACAAGATGAGACAAATTAATAACAAACCCCTCAAGTTTTTTATATTAAGTCCTAAGCGTTCAAAGATATTTGGAATATCGAACTTCGCCTTCTAGCATGATAAAAATAATAGAGTATCAATTAATTATTATAAGTTTGTTGTGTCACCACAAGGCTTATTGTTACGCCCCCAAAATAGGTATATAACACCCATTCTGAGTCGCCAAATACATGGTACAGAAAGCAAACTACAACTTCAATAATACAATTATCGTGCAAAATACGACAACACATACTGTGAGTTTAAATACAAATATTGTCTTCTAGACAATATCCACACTTAAATAAGTCCTCAATACAATTATTCAAACACTATTTTACAGAAATAGTGAGGACTGCTAAAACATCATTCTAGAACCATCACTCCATACCCCAACTAGATCCTGCTATGTTCTCACCTCCTGAGAAGAAAAATGGAACAAAAAGGAAAAGGGTGAGCTCAACTAGCCCAGTAAAGAATATTATGACTAAGATAATATACAACAAATTATCATTAGTATTCAACAGGGAAAAATCTGATAGAATATAATCGACAACAAGTTTTAGATCAACAACTGCAGCGGAAACATCAAACCATTAGAAGAGTCAAGTAGAGAATGAATTCTACTATCTTTTAATATTTAAAAGTCCATCATCAATATTTTATCCCTGTAACATTAATTAATAATTATCTTTATCCAAATATTCATCTTTGCACTACAGGCCAAAGATATTCATTTGTATCACCTGTCAGTCATATTCATCTCAACACCTGTTCATCTTTGCACTACAGACCAAAGATATTCATCAAGTAATCATACATCTTTGCACTACAGACTAAAGATATTCAGTAATATCATCATTTAGGACTGAAGATGATGAAAAATATCTTAAAGAGAACGAATCTAGTGAGACAGAAGGACAAATAGTAGGGATTCGTATAACAGTTTATCCAAGATCAATAATACTTCATAATAATTAATTATGAAGCAGAATTCAAAAATAAAGATCAAAACATGGATACAATCAAAGATAGTAACCATAATAGACATCTTGGACAAAAAGGAAAAATTTTATTTTTCGGTGAATAGTGTTGTATTCGTGAATAGTGCCGTATACGTGAATAGTAACGTGTACGTGAATAGTAATCCCGACACAAAAAGTTTCAAATTTGATAAAAACTCATGTTAATATTTCAGCATAATGATATTGAAGAAAATAATATCATTTAAGAAAAAAATAATATCTCTTACCTCAAAATATCAGTACTTCTGGTCGGAATACCGGTATAAGGCTGAAAAAAACTTGCTCTGATGAATAGAAACTCTCAAACTATCTAAATACTCACAAAATACACTCAATAATGTAGGGAGAGAAAGAGAGAAAACTTATTTCTGGTGTGATTTTCAACTCTAACTTAGCCCTCTATTTATAGGAAAATGTTAGCACGCCGAAGCAGACTTAACCTGCAACCTGATGGCTTTACCTGCTACTATTCTCACCCACCACATTTGAATAAAAATCTCAGCATATTTCTTCACTAATCAAGAGTGGGGCCAACCAATTCTAGAATTTTTTACCAAAATGATTAACTCCGAAAATTCAACAATTTCTGAACCAGTCATCTCGTAAAATTCATAATAAATCATACGTTCATTTTTAACGGTTTAAAATTTGTGGACATATACTCAACTTATATATGTATAACATATCCAAAAATTACCACGATCCAACGGTCGGATTAAAAATTATAACCCCCGCAAAATATCTCAAAAATCTTGATTTTTAATATCTCCAATCCGACAAAAATACTGATAAAAACCTCAACATTAACTCCTTCATTTTTAACCACAAAAATATATCCCTCATTTGTATCCACATAAAATAAATATTTCCTTATCATATGAATCAATAATTAATTATTCACAAATAATATTACAGAATCACATTTATGACAACCAGGCCGTTCTCAGGAAAGAGGGGGCTTTCCAATAAGGATTTCTCCTTACTGGCGCGCAATTAGATGACCAAACCTCTCCTTAGACAGAACTTTCTAGGCATTGCCAATAATGTTATCTAATAATATTATTCAAATAATATGAATTATTGATCTGATAAAGGAAAATACTATGCAGCAACAATTATTGAAATAACAATAATATAAAATATCAGCGCAACAATTATTGAATCCATAAAATAAAATATTGAATAATAACGACTGTAACAATTATTGAGTAGTGTCTTCTTACGTAAAATCAATAATTGGTGCAATACTGTGTGTTACTGTATTTTAACCACCGAGTATTCCAACAGTATTAACGGTAACAACTACGCCGTTATTTATAAACAACTTATACTTGTCGTTTTCTTCATCTAATCGCTTTCCGTTATGGGGCCCACACAAGGTTGCGTCGTCGTACGAATATTCTCCGACAGCAAGAATATTTCACGACCAAACGAATATTCCCCGACAAAATGAATATTTTATAACCACTTGCTTATTTTGTAAAATTTGCACATTTCACCCATAACCAAAGTATTATATCAAATTAACCCCTTATTATTCACAATAATATTTAGAGAAAATTTGATTTTATTCATTAATAAGCTGGGGTCTTACAACCTCCCCTCCTTATGAAATTTCGTCCTCGAAATTGACGTAAGTACTTGATATTTCGAAAAGGTGAGGATACCTCGCTTTCATTTTTGATTCCAACTCCCAGGTCATTTCTTCAATAGCATGGTTTCTCCACAAAACCTTAACTTATGGTATAACCTTTGTGCGTAGGACATGCTCTTTCCTATCCAAGATCTTAACAGGTACCTCCTCGTACGTTACATCTTCAGCTATCTCGTCTGGTTCTAACTCAATAATGTGGTTCGGGTCTTTAACATATTTACGAAGCATAGATATGTGAAAAACATTATGAACACGAGACATGCTTGGAGGTAATGCGAGTCTATATGCCACATTTCCTATTCGCTCAAGAATCTCAAATGGACCAACAAATCTTGGATTGAGCTTTCCTCTCTTCCCAAATCTTGTAACTCCCTTCCATGGTGCAACACGTAACAATACATGATCCCCAATATTAAATTCCACGTCCTTCCGATGAAGATCCACATAACTCTTTTGTCGATCCTGTGCCGTTTGTATACGTTGTCGAATCGTTTGAATCTTCTCTGTAGTCATGCGTACCAACTCTGGTCCCAACAATGTTGCTTCACCCACCTCGTCCCAGCATACTGGAGAACGACATTTTCTTCCATACAACACCTCGAATGGAGCCACACCTATGCTCGCCTGATAACTGTTATTGTCGGAGAATTCCACCAATGGTAGGTACTTATCCCAACTCCCTTTGAGATCTAGGACACAGAGTTTTAATAGATCTTCAAGAGTTTGAATAGTCCTCTCTGATTGTCCGTCCGTTTGAGGATGGTATGCCGAACTGAATCGTAAATCCGTGCCCATAGCTTTCTGCAAGCTAACCCAAAATCGTGAAGTGAATCTTGGGTCATGATCCGAAACTATGGATACTGGCATGCCATGCAATCTCACAATCTCGTTCACATAGATACTAGCAAGATGTTCAAGAGAATAAGTCTCACGTATCGGTAAGAAATGAGCAGACTTGGTTAATCTATCAACAATAACCCAAATCGCATCTATGCCTTGAGAAACCTTGGGAAGACCTGTAACGAAATCCATGGTAATGTGTTCCCACTTCCATTTCGGGATCTCAAGTGGTTGCAATGGACCCTTTGGCACTTGATGCTCCGCCTTTACACGTTGACAAGTTAAACACCTCGAGATAAACTCCGCGATCTCTCTTTTCATATTGCTCCACCAAAATGTATGTCGAAGATCGTGATACATTTTGGTACTCCCAGGATGGATTGCAAACGGTGTGTTGTGTGCCTCCATCATTATTCTATGTTTCAAGTCAAAATCGTTAGGAACACAAAGTCTGGAGTTGACTCGAAGTATTCCTTCTTCATCGATTCTTGCTTCTGGAATAGCACCTTCTTACACTTTCTTCTTCATACGCATCAGCTCTATGTCCGTAGCTTGAGCAGCTTTAACTTTATCGATTAAAGTCGGTTCTACTCATATATTTGATATCATCATGTGGGTACTTGGAGCCTTCATCTCTATCTCCATCCTTTGCAAGTCATACAAAATGGGCCTTTGTGTTAACAACATTGCACTCGTACCCGCATATGATCTTCTACTCAATGCGTCAGCTACTACGTTTGCTTTTCCAGGATGATATTGGATGGTATGATCGTAATCTTTCAACAGCTCGAGCCAACGTCGCTGCCGCATGTTGAGTTCCTTTTAGGTGAAGAAATATTTGAGGCTTTTATGATCTGTATACATCTCCACTTTCTCCCCATACAGGTAGTGTCTCCAGATCTTCAACGCGAAAACGACTGCTGCCAACTCCAAATCATGAGTAGGATAATTCCTCTCATATTCTTTGAGTTGTCGCGAGGCATCGGCTATGACTTTCCCATGTTGCATGAGAACACATCCTAACCCTTGCTTGAAGCATCGCTGTAGATAACAAATCCATCCGAACCAGATGATATTGTCAGAACAGGTGCCGAAATGAGTCTCCTCTTGAGTTCTTGGAAACTCTTCTCGTATTCCTCACTCCATACGAATTTTGTATCTTTCCGAGTCAGCTGAGTTAACGGAGTAGCGATTCGAGAAAATCCTTCCACAAATCTCCGATAATAACCAGCTAAGCCCAGAAAGCTACGTACTTCGGTTATCGACTTCGGTTGCTCCCAACTTTGTATGGCTTCAATCTTCGCCGGGTCGATAGATACTCCATGTTTTGACACCACGTGCCCAAGGAATGCTACTTCCTCAAGCCAGAACTCGCATTTCTTCAGTTTGGCATATAGCTTGTTTTCACGAAGCCTTTGTAATATCAGCTTCAAATGGCGCTCATGATCTTCACGACTTTTGGAATAGATGAGGATGATATCAATAAAGACAACAACAAACTGATCCAAATATTCTTTGAATACACGGTTCATCATATCCATGAAGGCAGCAGGAGCATTAGTCAATCCAAAAGACATGACTAATAATTCATAATGCCCGTACCGAGTTCTGAAGGCAGTCTTTGAAATATCCTCAATTTTAATCTTCAGTTGATGATATCCAGAACGAAGATCGATCTTTAAAAAGAATTGTTCTCCTTGCAACTGGTCAAACAGGTCATCAATGCGAGGTAGCGGATACCTATTCTTGATAGTGACATGATTCAATTCTCGATAGTCGATAGAAAGTCGCATACTCCCGTCTTTCTTCTTTACGAATAACACAGGAGCACCCCAAGGAGATGTACTAAGACGAATAAAATTGATGTCCAACAACTCCTGTAGTTGGACTTTTAACTCCTGAAGTTCAATAGGAGCCATTCGATATGGGGTTTTAGAAATGGGTTTTGTACCGGGTTCAAGGTCAATAAAGAATTCAACTTCACGTTCTGGGGGTAGACCAGGAAGTTCTTCAGGAAATACATCGGGAAATTCTCTAACAATAGAAATATTATTCAAATCTGACTTGTCTTAGTTCAAATCCATAACATGGGCTAAGAAAGCTTGACATCCATTTTTCAATAAACGAATAGCTTCGTGGCTTGATATGACAGTGACTGATTTTAGTGGTTTAGTAGTTTGAATTCGTATGATAGGTTGGTTAGGAATATGAAAACTAACAACCTTACGAAAACAATCAATTTTAGCATGATGAGTGGTTAACCAATCAATTCCTAAAATCACATCAAAAGCAAGTATCTTTAAAGAGATAAGATCAACAGGTAATGTGATAGTGCCAACTTGGATCATGCAAGATTTATAAACTGTAGATGTAACGAAGGTCTCACCCAACGGAGTTTCAACAGATAAGTCAAAGTCCAATTTCTCCGGAGTCAAGTTTAAATGTTGAGCACAAGCAGGAGAGATAAAAGAATGGGTAGAACCGGTATCTAGTAAAGTATAAACTCCACAAGAATTCAAGATTAGCTTACCCGTGATCACCTCGTTCGGGTTTCTCGCGTTTTGGCCAGTCACGACAAACGCTCTTCCAGGAACCGCTGATTTTGACTTATCCGGGATAGCTTTTGGAGTCACCATCCCCGCTGAACTTGGTTTTGCTACAGAACACTCTCGAGCTATATGACCCTCCTTTCCACAGTTATAATATACCTTAGATTGTTGTGGGCAGTTTGGGCTGATATATCCCTCTTTCCTACATTTGTAACATACGACCGGTGGTCGTTCTCCTCCCCTAGAAACAATTGATGTTTGTGCTGATGTCTTCACGTTATCATTGTTGTACCTTCTCTTCTTGAAATCTCCTCCCGACTCGCTCCTTTTATTATCATGACCACGATTACCACCAGAGTGGTTACTCTTTTGTCCGAATGTTTTCCTCCCTGCTGGTTTTCATTGCTTCGATGACTGCCGCCACCGGTATGACCCTGGTTGTGGTCCCTCGGTTGCACATACTCATTATCTCGCTCTAATAATTGAGCCCTGTTTACAACATCTGAATATAAAGAAATTTATGAGAGATAAGATATTGTCGAATCTCGGGTTTTAGACCTCTCAGAAACATCCTTGTCATTCGTTCCTCATTTTCGACCAAATGAGGTGCAAACCTGGATAACTCTTCAAACTTCGTCTCGTACTGGGACACCGTCATGTTGTTTTGTTCCAGTCTGATAAACTCCACCTCCTTCATATGACGAATACTTTCAGGAAAGTACTTGTCATTGAATAGTTTTTGAAATGTTTCTCAGGACATGTTGAGTGCGTTAGGCTGGGTACGCTTCACAGACTCCCACCAGTAGTCTGCCTCACCGCGGAATATAAAAGTGGCGAATGGAACCATCTGTTCCTCCGTGCATCCCAAGACATCGAATATCTTGGTAATTTGCTTGACCCACGTCTCCGCCATGATCGGATTCGGCTTTCCCTTAAATTCTGGTGGTCCCAATTCTTTGAACTGCTTGGCTGTGACAAACCGCGCGTTGTTATCATTTCCACTTGTATTTTGCACACGAGTCTCCCTCGTCTGATTTTGCATGAACTGTAAAAAGCTCCTAAACATTCCATCATTCATCGTTTGCTCGGTAACGTTGTTTACAGGAGGAATATTGCCTTCCTGTTGCACGTTCCCCTGGGTGGTGATCAAAGGTGTCTCCACGGTCTGATTTACTCCATTATTAACGTTCTCAGCTGCCATTCTTAAATACTGCCATAAAATAAGGGTTAATAGTCATGTCATATATTATCCCTATACTCTGACCGACCAAATAAACACCAAATAAACTTAGTCAGGTCATACTAGCGAAGGAATTCCCCGTCTCTCCCCTCCTAGTTCTTGTATCACATCTCAGCCAGGGATCATATCCCTAAGCTCTGATACCAACTGTGACGCCCCCAAAATAGGTATACAACACCCATTCTGAGTCGCCAAATACATGGTACAGAAAGCAAACTACAACTTCAATAATACAATTGTCGTGCAAAATACGACAACACATACTGTGAGTTTAAATACAAATATTGTCTTCTAGACAATATCCACACTTAAATAAGTCCTCAATACAATTATTCAAACACTATTTTACAGAAATAGTGAGGACTGCTAAAACATCTTTCTAGAACCATCACTCCATACCCCGACTAGATCCTGCTATGTTCTCACCTCCTGAGAAGAAAAATGGAACAAAAAGGAAAAGGGTGAGCTCAACTAGCCCAGTAAAGAATATTATGACTAAGATAATATACAACAAATTATCATTAGTATTCAACAGGGAAAAATCTGATAGAATATAATCGACAACAAGTTTTAGATCAACAACTGCAGCGGAAACAGCAAACCATTAGAAGAGTCAAGTAGAGAATGAATTCTACTATCTTTTAATATTTAAAAGTCCATCATCAATATTTTATCCCTGTAACATTAATTAATAATCATCTTTATCTAAATATTCATCTTTGCACTACAGGCCAAAGATATTCATTTGTATCACCTGTCAGTCATGTTCATCTCAACACCTGTTCATCTTTGCACTACAGGCCAAAGATATTCATCAAGTAATCATACATCTTTGCACTACAGGCCAAAGATATTCAGTAATATCATCATTTAGAACTGAAGATGATGAAAAATATCTTAAAGAGAACGAATCCAGTGAGACAGAAGGACAAATAGTAGAGATTCGTATAACAGTTTATCCAAGATCAATAATACTTCATAATAATCAATTGTGAATCAGAATTCAAAAATAAAGATCAAAACATGGATACAATCAAGGATAGTAACCATAATAGACATCTTGGACAAAAAGGAAAAATTTTATTTTTCGGTGAATAGTGTTGTATTCGTGAATAGTGCCGTATACGTGAATAGTAACGTATACGTGAATAGTCATCCCGACACAAAAAGTTCCAAATTTGATAAAAACTCATGTTAATATTTCAGCATAATGAAATTGAAGAAAATAATATCATTTAAGAAGAAAATAATATCTCTTACCTCAAAATATCAGTACTTCTGGTCGGAATACCGGTATAAGACTGAAAGAAACTTGCTCTGATGAATAGAAACTCTCAAACTATCTAAATACTCACAAAATACACTCAATAATCTAGAGAGAGAAAGAGAGAAAACTTGTTTCTGGTGTGATTTTCAACTCTAACTTAGCCCTCTATTTATAAGAAAATGTTAGCACGCCGAAGCAGACTTAACCTGCAACCTGATGGCTTTACCTGCTACTATTCCCACCCACCACATTTGAATAAAAATCTCAGCACATTTCTTCACCAACCAAGAGTGGGGCCCACCAATTCTAGAATTTTTCACCAAAATGATTAACTCCGAAAATTCAACAATTTCTGAACCAGTCATCTCGTAAAATTCATAATAAATCATACGTTCATTTTTAACGGTTCAAAATTTGTGGACATATACTCAACTTATATATGTATAACATATCCAAAAATTACCACGATCCAACGGTCGGATTAAAAATTATAACCCCCGCAAAATATCTCAAAAATCCTGATTTTTAATATCTCCAATCCGACAAAAATACTGATAAAAACCTCAACATTAACTCCTTCATTTTTAACCACAAAAATATATCCCTCATTTATATCCACATAAAATAAATATTTCCTTATCATATGAATCAATAATTAATTATTCACAAATAATATTACAGAATCACATTTATGAGAACTAGGTCGTTCTCAGGAAAGAGGGGGCTTTCCAATAAGGATTTCTCCTTACTGGCGCGCAATTAGATGACCAAACCTCTCCTTAGACAGAACTTTCTAGGCATTGCCAATAATGTTATCTAATAATATTATTCAAATAATATGAATTATTGATCTGATAAAGGAAAATACTATGCAGCAACAATTATTGAAATAACAATAATATAAAATATCAGCGCAACAATTATTGAATCCATAAAATAAAATATTGAATAATAACTACTGTAACAATTATTGAGTAGTGTCTTCTTACGTAAGAATCAATAATTGGTGCAATACCGTGTGTTACTGTATTTTAACCACCGGGTATTCCAACAGTATTAACGGTAACAACTACGCCGTTATTTATAAACAACTTATACTTGTCGTTTTCTTCATCTAATCGCTTTCCGTTATGGGGCCCACACAAGGCTGCGTCGTCGTACGAATATTCTCCGACAGCAAGAATATTTCACGACTAAACGAATATTCCCCGACAAAATGAATATTTTATAACCACTTGCTTATTTTGTAAAATTTGCACATTTCACCCATAACCAAAGTATTATATCAAATTAACCCCTTATTATTCACAATAATATTTAGAGAAAATTTGATTTTATTCATTAATAAGCCGGGGTCTTACAACCTCCCCTCCTTATGAAATTTCGTCCTCGAAATTGACGTACGTACTTGATATTTCAAAAAGGTGAGGATACCTCGCTTTCATTTCTGATTCCAACTCCCAGGTCATTTCTTCAATAGCATGGTTTCTCCACAAAATCTTAACTTGTGGTATAACCTTTGTGCGTAGGACATGCTCTTTCCTATCCAAGATCTTAACAGGTACCTCCTCGTACGTTAAATCTTCAGCTATCTCGTCTGGTTCTATCTCAATAATGTGATTCGGGTCTTTAACATATTTACGAAGCATAGATATGTGAAAAATATTATGAACACGAGACATGTGACGCCCCCAAAATAGGTCCAATCCATCCAACCCATTCTGAGTCGCCAAATACATGGTACAGAAAATAATTACAACTTTATTATTACAATTGTCGTGCAAAATACGACAACATATATACTGTGAGTTTAAATACAAATATTATCATCTAGACAGTATTCATACTCAATTAAGTCCTCATTATACTTATTGATACACTATTTTACAAAATAGTGAGGACTACTAAAATAACTATCTTGAACCATCATTCCACACCCCGACTAGTACTCGCTACATTCTCGCCTCCTGAGAAGAAAAATGGAACAACAAGGAAAAGGGCGAGCTCAACTAGCCCAGTAAAGAATATTATGACTAAGATAATATACAACAAATTATCGTTAGTCTTCAACAGGGAAAAATTTAATAGAATACAATAGACAACATGTTTTAAATCAATATTCGCAGCGGAAAATAATAATTCATAGAAGAGTTACGTAGAGAATGAAATCTACGATTATCTATGAATTTAAAAGCCCATCATCAATATTTTATCCCTGTAACATCAATCAATAAATATCTTGAATCAAATTGTCATCTTTGCACTACAGGCCAAAGATATTCATCAGTTGGTCATGTTCATCTCAACACCTGTTCATCTTTGCACTACGGGCCAAAGATATTCATTAGAAATCATTCATCTTTGCACTACAGGCCAAAGATATTCAATTATATCATCATTTAGGACTGAGGATGATGAAAAATATTTTAAAGAAAACGAATCCAGTGAAACAAAAGAATAAATATTAAGGATTCGTATTTCAGCTATTCCATGTCCAAAAATACCTCATAAACAATCATAGTGAAGTAAAATTCAAGAATGATCAAAACATGGATACAATCAAAGCTAGTATCCAGAATAGATATTTTGGACGAAAAGAAAAAAATTTCATTTTTCGGTGAATAGTAACTTGTGAATAGTAACTCATGAATAGTAATCCCGACATGAAAAGTTCCAAATTTGATAAAAAGTTCAGATCAATACTTCGGCATAATGATATTGAAGAAAATAATATCATTTAAGAAGAAATAACATCCCTTACCTCGGAAAAACGGTACTTCTGACTGGAATACTAGATATAGTGCTGAAAGAAACTTGCACCGTATAGCAACACTCAAAGTATCAAATACTCACAAGAATACGCTCGATATAGAGAGAGAAATAGAGAGAAACTTGTGTTTCTGGTGTGATTTTCAATTCTAACCTAAGCACCCTATTTATAGGAAAATGCTTAGAACACCAAAGTAGAAAATTGAATATAATATATATATATATATATATATATATATATATATATATATATATAAATATATTTTCAAGCCCACCTTAGAAAATCTGAAATCAGCCACCTTGCACATGTTTATGATGTCCAAAAAAAATACAAAAAATATTTTTCTCAAAATAATTAACTAAAACTCCCAAAAATCAATTATTTCGGAACTTCAAAACTTTAATAATTCATAATAAATAGCCATTTTGTCAGAAAATTCGAATCTCGCGTTTTTTTAGGAAATTCAATTCTCTACAACTTTGCAGATGAAAGTTTTTCCAAATTCCAGACAGAAATTGACCGAAATCCACAAACGGTTGATTTTACAGCCAATAATAAATTTTCGGTCAAGAATTGTGTCCACCAACACACAAAACATGAGTTAATTGTTTAATGTCACAAAAATACTCTTCCTCCTCATATACTCATATATCCCACATTCATTGTAAAAATATCACCATCAATATATTATTAAAATAATATATTTAAATGAATTATTTTATCAGAAAAAGATAAAATATTAATTTTCAACAATTGTCACATTAAAAATTTTATCCATCTATATCCACATAAAATCAATATTTTTCTCATCATATAAATCAATAATTAATTATACACAAATAATATTACAGAATCACAGTACTGGCAACCAGGCCGTTCCTAGAAAAGAGGGGGCTTTCCAATAAGGATTTCTCCTTACTGGCGCGCAATTAGATGACCAAACCTCTCCTTAGACAGAACTTTCTAGACATTGCCAATAATGTTATCTAATAATATTATTCAGATAATATGAATTATTGTTCCGATAATAAAAAATACTGTGTAGTGACAATTATTAAAACAACAGTAATATAAAATATCAACGCAGCAATTATTGAATCAATAAAATACAATATTGAACAGTAATTATTGTAACAATTATTGAGTAGTGCCTTCTTACGTAAGAATCAATAATTGGTGCAATACCGTGTGCTACTGTGCAACAACGCGTATTACTGTATTTTAACCACCGGGTATTCCAACAGTATTAACGGTAACAACTACGCCGTTATTTATAAACAACTTATTTTTGTAGTTTTCTTCATTCAATCGCTTTCCGTTATGGGGCCCACACAAGACTGCGCCGTCGTACGAATATTCCCCGACAGTAAGAATATTCCACGACCAAACAAATATTCTCCGATAAAAATGAATACTTTATAACCACTTGCTTATTTAAAATATTTGCGTATTTTACCCATTACTAACATCATTAATCAATTTAACACTTACTATTTCAAAATAATAAATAGAGGAAATTAAATTTCATTTATTAATAATTTGGGGTCTTACAACCTCCCCTCCTTATGAAATTTCGTCCTCGAAATTGACGTACGTACCTGGTATTTCGAAAAGATGAGGATACCTCGCTTTTATTTTCGTTTCCAACGCCCAGGTCATTTCCTCAATAGCATGATTTCTCCACAAAACTTTAACTTGTGGTATGACCTTCGTGCGTAGGACATGCTCTTTCCTATCTAAAATCTTGACAGGTACCTCCTCGTACGTTAAGTCTTCGCTATCTCGTCCAGTTCTAACTCAATAACGTGGTTCGGGTCTTTCACATATTTACGAAGCATAGATATGTGAAAAACGTTATGAACACGAGACATACTTGGAGGTAACGCAAGTCTATAGGCCACATTTTCTACTCGGTCAAGAATCTGAAATGGGCCAATAAATCATGGATTGAGCTTTCCTCTCTTCCCAAATCTTGTAACTCCCTTCCATGGTGCAACACGTAATAATACATGATCCCCAATATTAAATTCCACGTCCTTCCGATGAAGATTCGCATAACTCTTTTGTCGATCCTGTGCCGTTTGTATACGTTGTCGAATCGTTTGGATCTTCTCTGTAGTCATTCGTACCAACTCTGGTCCCAACAACGTTGCTTCTCCCACCTCATCCCAACATACTGGAGAGCGACACTTTCGTCCATACAATGCTTCAAATGGAGCTACACCTATACTTGCCTGATAACTGTTATTGTAGGATAATTCTACCAATGGTAGGTACTTATCCCAACTCCCTTTGAGATCTAGGACACAAAGTGTTAATAGATCTTCAAGAGTTTGAATAGTCCTTTCTGATTGTCCGTCCGTTTGAGGATGGTATGCCGAACTAAATCGTAAATCCGTGCCTATAGCTTTTTGCAAGCTAACCCAAAATCTTGAAGTGAATCTTGGGTCACGATCCGAAACTATGGATACTGGCATGACATGCAACCTCACAATCTCATTCACGTACATATTAGCAAGACGTTCAAGGGAACAAGTCTCCCGTATCGGAAAGAAATGAGCAGACTTGGTTAATCTATCAACTATAACCCAAATAACATTTATGCCTTGAGAACCCGTTGGAAGACCCGTAACGAAATCCATGGTAATGTGTTCCCACTTCCATTTCGGAATCTCAAGTGGTTGCAATGGACCCTTTGGTACTTGATGCTTCGTCTTTACACGTTGACAAGTTAAACACCTCGAGATAAACTTTGCAATCTCTCTCTTCATATTGTTCCACCAAAATGTATGTCGAAGATCACGATACATTTTAGTACTTTCAGGATGGATTGCAAATGGTGTATTGTGTGCCTCCATCATGATCTTGTACTTCAAATCAGAATCGTTAGGAACACAAAGTCTGGAGTGGACTCGAAGTATTCCTTCTTCATCAATTCTTGCTTCTGGAATAGCACCTTCTTACACTTTCTTCTTCATACGCATCAGCTCTGGGTCTGTAGCTTGAGCAACTTTAACTTTATCGATTAAAGTCGGCTCTACGCGTATACTTGACATCATCGCACTCGTTCCTGCATATGATCTTCTACTCAACGCGTCAGCTACCACGTTTGCTTTTCCAAGATGGTATTGAATAGTGTGGTCGTAATCTTTCAACAGCTCGAGCCAACGTCGTTGCCGCATGTTGAGTTCTTTTTGAGTGAAGAAATATTTGAGGCTTTTATGGTCTGAATATATCTCCACTTTCTCCCCATATAGATAGTGCCTCCAGATCTTTAGCGCGAAAATGACTGCTGCCAACTCTAGATCATGAGTAGGATAATTCCTCTCATATTCTTTAAGTTGTCGCGAGGCATAGGCTATGACTTTCCCACGTTGCATGAGAACACATCCTAACCCTTTTCCTGAAGCATCGCTGTAGATAACAAATCCATCCGAACCAGATGGTATTGTCAGAACAGGTGCCGAAATGAGTCTCCTCTTAAGCTCTTGGAAACTCTTCTCGCATTCTTCGCTCCATACGAAGTTTGTATCTTTTCGAGTCAGCTGAGTTAACGGGGTAGCGATTTGAGAAAATACTTTTACGAATCTCCGATAATAACCAGAAAGCTACGTATTTCGATTACTGACTTAGGTTGCTCTCAACTGTGACTCATATCCCAATCTTGGATAGCACGTCACAATGACACCTATCAGTTTACTACCGCACTAATATGGCGTCCCCTACGGAGAGTCTGACTTCGGTGCATTCCACAAAGGAAGTCACCAGATAAAGGCTCGGGTACAAACTTCTACGGTTAGGTTTTTAACTCCTGAAGTTCAATAGGAGTCATTCGATATGAGATTTTAGAAGTGAGTTTTGTACCAGATTCAAAGATGATACAAAATTCAATATCACGCTCTGGGAGTAAGCCAAGAAATTCTTCAGGAAATACGTCAGGGATTTACTAACAATAGAAATATCATTCAAATCTGACGTATTTTTGTTCAAGTCCATAACATAGCTAAGAAAGCTTGACATCCGTTTTTCAATAAACGAATGAATTTACGGCTTGATATGAAAGAGTTTGACTTTAATGGTTTGGTTGCTTGAATTCGAATAACAGGTTGCTTAGGAATATGAAAACTAACAACCTTACGAAAGCAATCAATTTTGGCATGATGAGTAGTTAACCAATCAATTCCTAAAATCACATCAAAAGCAAGTATCTTTAAAGAGATAAGGTCAATAGATAATGTGATGGTGCCAACTTGGATCAAACAAGATTTATAAACAGTGGTTGTGATGAAAGTTTTCCCTAACGGAGTCTCCACAGATAAATCAAAGTCTAATTTCTCCGGAGTCAAGTTTAAACGTTGAGCACAAGCAGGAGAAATAAATGAATGGGTAGCACCGGTATCTAGTAAGGTATAGACTTCGTAAAAATTTATAATTAACTAACCCGTGCTAACTTCGTTCGGGTTCCTCGCATTCTGACCAGTCACGAAAAACGCTCTTCCAGGAACCGTTGACTTTGACTTTTCTGGGACAGCTTTTTGAGTCACCACCCCCGTTGGACTTGGTTTCGCTACAGTACAATCTCGAGCGATATGTCCTTCCTTTCCACAGTTATAACATACCTTGGAAGGCTTTGAACAGTTTGACCTTATATGTCCCTCATCTCCGCATCTGTAGCATCTAACTGGCGATCGTTCTCCCCCCTAGAATTTTTTGTTGGTGCTGGTGATGTTGCCGATGTCTTCCCGTTATCGTTAAATCTTCTCTTATTAGATCGGGCATCTCTTTCCACAATATCAGCGCGTCGTGCGGCTTTTACCCATGCATCACTCATTCTCACTCGTTCCGTTATTGCTTCTTTCAGCTCAGATTCTAGCTTTATCATCTTATACTCTGCCAAAGAGTGCTTCTGTTCAAGCATCACATATCGGGTAACACAAGCTTGAATTGTTGTATCTTTTTGCTCCACGACCGCCTGTCGTTCTTCAGCCTACTCTTCTAACTCATGAATACGATTTTTTAATTTTACATTTTGATCATATAATACCTCTAATAAACTCTCCTCAGGTACCTCTTCTTCCTCTTCTTCCTCACTCTCGGCTGTTACCTCTACGACTATCTCGGGTGCAACTATCAATTCTTCACTCACCACGTGGATATCTCTAATTCCTTCTTCGCCTGACATCACATTATCCTGGTTGGTGATTAGAGGTGTTTCCACGATCTCATTTACTCCACTGTTAACATTCTCAGTCGACATTCTCAAATACTGCCATAAAACAAGGGTTAATTTAACAAATTAACAAATCACATAATACCCCTATATTATGACCGACCAACAAATAAGCTTAGGTAGGACACACTAGCGAAGGATTTACTCGTCTCTCCCCTCCTAGTTTTATTCCCCGATCTCCGCCAGAGATCATATCCCTAAGCTCTGATACCAACTGTGACGCCCCCAAAATAGGTCCAATCCATCCAACCCATTCTGAGTCGCCAAATACATGGTACAGAAAATAACTACAACTTTATTATTACAATTGTCGTGTAAAATACGACAACACATATACTGTGAGTTTAAATACAAATATTGTCATCTTGACAGTATTCATACTCAATTAAGTCCTCATTATACTTATTGATACACTATTTTACAAAATAGTGAGGACTACTAAAACAACTGTCTTGAACCATCATTCCACACCCCGACTAGTACTCGCTACATTCTCGCCTCCTGAGAAGAAAAATGGAACAACAAGGAAAAGGGTGAGCTCAACTAGCCCAGTAAAGAATATTATGACTAAGATAATATACAACAAATTATCGTTAGTCTTCAACAGGGAAAAATTTAATAGAATACAATAGACAACATGTTTTAAATCAATATTCGCAGCGGAAAATAATAATTCATAGAAGAGTTACATAGAGAATGAAATCTACGATTATCTATGAATTTAAAAGCCCATCATCAATATTTTATCCCTGTAACATCAATCAATAAATATCTTGAATCAAATTGTCATCTTTGCACTACAGGCCAAAGATATTCATCAGTTGGTCATGTTCATCTCAACACATGTTCATCTTTGCACTACGGGCCAAAGATATTCATTAGAAATCATTCATCTTTACACAACAGGCCAAAGATATTCAATTATATCATCATTTAGGACTGAGGATGATGAAAAATATTTTAAAGAAAACGAATCCAGTGAAACAAAAGAATAAATATTAAGGATTCGTATTTCAGCTATTCCATGTCCAAAAATACCTCATAAACAACCATAGTGAAGTAAAATTCAAGAATGATCAAACTATGGATACAATCAAAGCTAGTATCCAGAATAGATATTTTGGACGAAAAGAAGAAAATTTTATTTTTCGGTGAATAGTAACTCGTGAATAGTAACTCGTGAATAGTAACCCCGACATGAAAAGTTCCAAATTTGATAAAAAGTTCAGATCAATACTTCGGCATAATGATATTGAAGAAAATAATATCATTTAAGAAGAAATAACATCCCTTACCTCGGAAAGACGGTACTTCTGACTGGAATACTAGATATAGTGCTGAAAGAAACTTGCACCGTATAGCAACACTCAAAGTATCAAATACTCACAAGAATACGCTCGATATAGAGAGAGAAATAGAGAGAAACTTGTGTTTCTGGTGTGATTTTCAATTCTAACCTAAGCACCCTATTTATAAAAAAATACTTAGAACACCAAAACAGAAAATTGAATATAATATATATATATATATATATATATATATATATATATATATTTCAAGCCCACCTTAGAAAATCTAAAATCAGCCACCTTGCACATGTTTATGATGTCCAAAAAAATACAAAAAACGTTTTTCTCAAAATAATTAACTAAAACTCCCAAAAATCAATTATTTCGGAACTTCGAAACTTTAATAATTCATAATAAATAGCCCTTTTGTCAGAAAATTCGAATCTTGCGAGGTTTTATAGGAAATTCAATTCTCTACAACTTTGCAGAAGAAAGTTTTTCCAAATTCCAGACAGAAATTGACCGAAATCCACAAACGGTTGATTTTACAGTCAATAATAAATTTTCGGTCAAGAATTGTGTCCACCAACACACAAAACATGAGTTAATTGTTTAATGTCACAAAAATACTCTTCCTCCTCATATACTCATATATCCCACATTCATTGTAAAAATATCACTATCAATATATTATTAAAATAATATATTTAAATTAATTATTTTATCAGAAAAAGATAAAATATTAATTTTCAACAACTGTCACATTAAAAATTTTATCCATCTATATCCACATAAAATCAATATTTTTCTCATCATATAAATCAATAATTAATTATACACAAATAATATTACAGAATCACAGTACTGGCAACCAGGCCGTTCCCAGAAAAGAGGGGGCTTTCCAATAAGGATTTCTCCTTACTGGCGCGCAATTAGATGACCAAACCTCTCCTTAGACAGAACTTTCTAGACATTACCAATAATGTTATCTAATAATATTATTCAGATAATATGAATTATTATTCCGATAATAGAAAATACTGTGTAGTGACAATTATTAAAACAACAGTAATATAAAATATCAACGCAGCAATTATTGAATCAATAAAATACAATATTGAACAGTAATTACTGTAACAATTATTGAGTAGTGCCTTCTTACGTAAGAATCAATAATTGGTGCAATACCGTGTGCTACTGTGCAACAACGCGTATTAATGTGTTTTAACCACCGGGTATTGCAACAGTATTAACGGTAACAACTACGCCGTTATTTATAAACAACTTATTTTTGTCGTTTTCTTCATCCAATCGCTTTCCGTTATGGGGCCCACACAAGGCTGCGCCGTCGTACGAATATTCCCCGACAGTAAGAATATTCCACGACCAAACAAATATTCTCCGATAAAAATTAATACTTTATAACCACTTGCTTATTTAAAATATTTATGCATTTTACCCATAACTAACATCATTAATCAATTTAACACTTACTATTTCAAAATAATAAATAGAGGAAATTAAATTTCATTTATTAATAATTTGGAGTCTTACAAGACATGCTTGGAGGTAATGCGAGTCTATATGCCACATTTTCTATTCGCTCAAGAATCTCAAATGGACCAACAAATCTTGGATTGAGCTTTCCTCTCTTTCCAAATCTTGTAACTCCCTTCCATGGTGCAACACGTAACAATACATGATCCCCAATATTAAATTCCACGTCCTTCCGATGAAGATCCACATAACTCTTTTGTCGATCCTGTGCCGTTTGTATACGTTGTCGAATCGTTTGAATCTTCTCTGTAGTCATGCGTACCAACTCTGGTCCCAACAATATTGCTTCACCCACCTCGTCCCAGCATACTGGAGAACGATATTTTCTTCCATACAACGCCTCGAATAGAGCCACACCTATGCTCGCCTGATAACTGTTGTTGTCGGAGAATTCCACCAATGGTAGGTACTTATCCCAACTCCCTTTGAGATCTAGGACACAGAGTCTTAATAGATCTTCAAGAGTTTGAATAGTCCTCTCTGATTGTCCGTCCGTTTGAGGATGGCATGCCGAACTGAATCGTAAATCCGTGCCCATAGCTTTCTGCAAGCTAACCCAAAATCGTGAAGTAAATCTTGGGTCATGATCCGAAACTATGGATACTGGCATGCCATGCAATCTCACAATCTCGTTCACATAGATACTAGCAAGATGTTTTAAGAGAATAAGTCTCACGTATCGCTAAGAAATGAGCAGACTTGGTTAATCTATCAACAATAACCCAAATCGCATCTATGCCTTGAGAAACCTTGGGAAGACCTGTAACGAAATCCATGGTAATGTGTTCCCACTTCCATTTCGGGATCTCAAGTGGTTGCAATGGACCCTTTGGCACTTGATGCTCCGCCTTTACACGTTGACAAGTTAAACACCTCGAGATAAACTCCGCGATCTCTCTTTTCATATTGCTCCACCAAAATGTATGTCGAAGATCGTGATAAATTTTGGTACTCCTAGGATGGATTACAAACGGTGTGTTGTGTGCCTCCATCATTATTCTATGTTTCAAGTCAAAATCGTTAGGAACACAAAGTCTGGAGTTGACTCGAAGTATTCCTTCTTCATCGATTCTTGCTTCTGGAATAGCACCTTCTTGCACTTTCTTCTTCATACGCATCAGCTCTATGTCCGTAGCTTGAGCAGCTTTAACTTTATCGATTAAAGTCGGTTCTACTCGTATATTTGATATCATCATGTGGGTACTTGGAGCATTCATCTCTATCTCCATCCTTTGCAAGTCATACAAAATGGGCCTTTGTGTTAACAACATTGCACTCGTACCCGCATATGATCTTCTACTCAATGCGTCAGCTACTACGTTTGCTTTTCCAGGATGATATTGGATGGTATGATCGTAATCTTTCAACAGCTCGAGCCAACGTCGCTGCCGCATGTTGAGTTCCTTTTGGGTGAAGAAATATTTCAGGCTTTTATGATCTGTATAGATCTCCACTTTCTCCCCATACAGGTAGTGTCTCCAGATCTTCAACGCAAAAATGACTGCTGCCAACTCCAAATCGTGAGTAGGATAATTCCTCTCATATTCTTTGAGTTGTCGCGAGGCATCGGCTATGACTTTCCCATGTTGCATGAGAACACATCCTAACCCTTTGCCTGAAGCATCGCTGTAGATAACAAATCCATCCGAACTAGATGGTATTGTCAGAACAGGTGTCGAAATGAGTCTCCTCTTGAGTTCTTGGAAACTCTTCTCGCATTCCTCACTCCATACGAATTTTGTATCTTTCCGAGTCAGCTGAGTTAATTGAGTTAACAGTTTATCCAAGATCAATAATACTTCATAATAATCAATTGTGAAGTAGAATTCAAAAATAAAGATCAAAACATGGATATAATCAAAGATAGTAACCATAATAGACATCTTGGACAAAAAGAAAAAAATTTATTTTTCGGTGAATAGTGTCGTATTCGTGAATAGTGCCGTATACGTGAATAGTAACGTATATGTGAATAGTAACCCCGACACAAAAAGTTCCAAATTTGATAAAAACTCATGTTAATATTTCAGCATAATGATATTGAAAAAATATTATCATTTAAGAAGAAAATAATATCCCTTACCTCAAAATATCAGTACTTCTGATCGGAATACCGGTATAAGGCTGAAAAAAACTTGCTCTGATGAATAGAAACTCTCAAAGTATCTAAATACTCACAAAATACACTCAATAATCTAGAGAGAGAAAGAGAGAAAACTTGTTTCTGATGTGATTTTCAATTATAACTTAGCCCTCTATTTATAGGAAAATGTTAGCACGCCGAAGCAGACTTAACCTGCAACCTGATAGCTTTACCTGCTACTATTCTCACCCACCACATTTGAATAAAAATCTCAGCACATTTCTTCACCAACCAAGAGTGGGGCCTACCAATTCTAGAATTTTCCACCCAAATGATTAACTTCGAAAATTCAACAATTTCTGATCCAGTCATCTCGTAAAATTCATAATAAATCATACGTTCATTTTTAACAGTTCAAAATTTATGGACATATACTCAACTTATATATGTATAACATATCCAAAAATTACCGCGATCCAACTGTCGGATTAAAAATTATAACCCCGTAAAATATCTCAAAAACCATGATTTTTAATACCTCCATTTCTAGGCTTTGCCAATAATGTCATCTAATAATATTATTCAAATAATATGAATTATTGATCTGATAAAGAAAAATACTGTGCAGCAACAATTATTGAAACAACAATAATATAAAATATCAACGCAGCAATTATTGAATCCATAAAATAAAATATTGAATAATAACTACTGTAACAATTATTGAGTAGTGCCTTCTTATGTAAGAATCAATAATTGGTGCAATACCGTGTGCTACTGTATTTTAACCACCGGGTATTCCAACAGTATCAACGGTAACAACTACGCCATTATTTATAAACAACTTATACTTGTCGTTTTCTTCATCAAATCGCTTTCCGTTATGGGGCCCACACAAGGCTGCGCCATCGTACGAATATTCCCCGACAGCAAGAATATTCCACGACCAAACGAATATTCCCCGACAAAATGAATATTTTATAACCACTTACTTATTTTGTAAAATTTTCATATTTTACCCATAACCAAAGTTTTATATCAAATTAACCCCTTATTATTCACAATAATATTTAGAGAAAATTTGATTTTATTCATTAATAAGATGGGGTCTTACACTTATCTTAATTCTTTGAGATGTTAATTTTATCACATTTGATGCTTATAAAGAAAATTGAACAATATTATTTTGTTGTGTCACCACAAGGATAATATTTTTCTTTTTTGAATATATAGAGTGCTAGGTTGGACTTAACTTAAATCATTTTAGTTCGGATGTGCACACACTTGACCATTATGATCTAAGAGACAAAATACAAGGAGTTGCATAGTTGATGTAATTGACAAGAGTTGTCTACCTATTTATTTATATATAGTTTGTTGTGTCACCACAAGGCTATATACATTTGAAATGAGATCCTTATTCTCACTAGCAAATCTTTAATTAGATTTTGCCGAACTATATAAGTGAGGGTAATATAGTTTGATGAAAATAGTGAGAGATACCAATTTAAAACAAGACCTAAATTATTTTGGTAATTAATAAAAGAATGTATGCTAAAATGTTGTTAATTATAAATTCATTTACAGAATTTTACAATGTCTAAATTTACTATCACTGCGTAGCATATTAGATGTTAAATTAACCGGACCGAATTAAACGGATTGGTTAAGGAATTTGAGAATAGTTCTCATGGGTGAAAAGCTATCTTATGTCCTTAATACGCCTATTCCTGTAATGGTTGCAGACTATGCCTTTGAGGAAGAGATTGCTACTTTTAGAAAGTGGAAAGATGATGCACAGTTGACTCAATACATCATTCTCACATCCATGAGTAAAGTGTTTCAGCGTCAGCATGAAACTATAGATGCTCCTACTATACTCTTGCACGTCAAGTAGTTGATGGTGAGGAAAGTAGGACTGATAGATATCAGATATCTAAGGAGCTCCTCCGATCTAGAATGACCAACGACACTACAGTACAGACACATGTCTTAAATATGATCAATTTGATTGAACAATTAGGACAACAGGTTTTGTCATGCATTGAGAGTTGAGACAAGATTTGATCTTGCAGTGACTCCCGGACTCCTCACATTTGTTGTGAATTTTTCATATGAACAAGCTAGATATCAGCTTCGCTGATTGATTAACATGTTGAAAAATGTTGAGAGTCACTTTCCAACCAAGAAAGACAAAGTCTTACTGGTAGGGGCCATATGATCTTCTGAAAAGAAGAATGATTCAAAGAAGGTAAATAGAAAGGCAAAAACAAAGGATAATAAGATCAAAATTGATACGGATAGTAAAGGAGTTTGCTTCCACTGTAATAAGCCTAGACACTGGAAAAGAAACTACAATAAGCATCTTGTAGAGGCTAACCAAAAGAAGCTTAGTGAAGTTTTGGTTACAAATATAATTTTGTTCATGATTTAAAATAAATTTTTCTTTAAGTCAAGAATCTACTTGGGTATTGGATACCGACTTTGGTTATCATAAATATAGATTTATGAAGGGACTAAGCAGAAGTAAAAAGCTAAACAAAGATAAGTAATCCTATGTGTGAAAAATGAAGCAAATGTTGCTACATTAGCCATAGAAACTTATAGTTTAGCAATGCCTACGGGCAAATCTATTAAGTCAATAAATTATTATTGTATTCCAGTTCTTGTTAGAAATATTATTTCCATTTTGTTGTTGGAAAATGAAACTTTGGTATTATATTTAAGAACAATTATTGTTCTATTTATAATAATAATTTTTTGTATAAAACTGGAATATCACTTAATGGATTTTGTATACTTGACTTACGTGCAAATAATTTTGTATATTGAACAAATTAGTATAAGAAAAGGAGATGATCATTCAAAGAGTTGAATGTGTGTATTTGATGAAATACAAGTGTGAATTATTTGAAAGGTTCAAAGAATTCAGAAGTGAAACAAATTAGCAAAGTATTAAGATTCTTTGATTAGATCAGGGAATAAATACTTGTGCAATAAGTTTCTAGATCATCTCAAATGGTTTTCTCACAATGAACGCCTCTTGATACGCAATAATTGATTGATGTATCTGAAAGGAAAAATCGTACTTTGTTGGACATGGTATGATCCATAATAATTTTACCGACATTCCAGTATCCTTATGGGGTCATGCCCTAGAAATGGCTGCATATCTACGAAAAAAAGGTAACCTCAAAATCTGGCCCCAAGACTCCATAAAAGTTATGGACAGGGAGGATTCCTAATCTTAAGTATGTTAAGATAAGGGGTTGTCTAACTTATGTGAAAAGATTTCAAAGGATAAGCTTGGGACAAGATTTGACAAGTGTCGATTTGTGGGACATCCTAAAGTAAGTTTAGGGTATATATTCTATAATCCTACTTAGCAAAAGGTGTTTGTTGCGAAACACGCTGCTTTCTAAGATAAAGGTATTTATCATTGAAGGGGCTAGTGGGAGGATAATAGATCTTGAAGAGTTAAAGAACCACAAAACACTATAAGTTAAATAAGAGGAACCTGTAGATAGAACAATTGTACCACAACTGAATCGTAAATTTGGAATAGTACCGAAGATACCTGGGAGGTACGAATTCATCATAGATGATGATGACGAGGTACACATCATAGAAGATGATGATCTAGCCGCACTCAGCATGTCTTGGGAGACATTTCAGAAACTGTTCAATGACAAGTACTTTCTTGAAAGTATTCGTCATATGAAGGAGGTAGAGTTTATTAGACTATAGTAGAACAACATGACGGTGTCCCAATACGAGGCGAAGTTCGCGGAGTTATCCAGGTTTGCACCTCATTTGGTGGAGAATGAGGAACGTATGACACGGATGTTTCTGAGAGGTTTAAAACCCGACATACGTCAGTATCTCATTTCTCATAAATTTTCTCTATATTCAGATGTTGTCAATATGGCTCAATTATTTGAGTGAGATAACGAGTACGTTCAACCGAGGGACCACAACCAGGATCGTACTGGTGACAGTAGTCATCGGAGCAACGATAACCAGCGGGGAAAGAAGAACACAGACAAAAGCGATAACCACTCTGGTGGTAATCGTGGCCATGATAATAGAAGAAGCGAGTGGGGGGGAGATTTTAAAAAGAGAAAATTCAACAATGACAATGTGAAGACGTCAATACCAGCAGCAACTGGTTCTAAGGGAGGAGAACGACCACCGGTCGTATGCTACAAATGCGGAAAAGAGGGACATATTAGTCCAAACTGTCCACAACAGTTCAAGGTATGCTATAATTATGGAAAGGAAGGACATATTGCTCGAGATTGTACGGTAGCGAAACCAAGTCCAGTGGAGATGGTGACTCAAAAGGCTGTCCTAGAAAAGTCAAAGTCAACGGTTCCTGGAAGAGTGTTTGTTGTGACTGGTCAAAATACAAGGAACCCAAACGAGGTGATCACGGGTAAGCTAATCATAAATTCTTACGAAGTTTATACATTACTAGATATCGGTTCTACCCATTCATTTATCTCTCCTGCTTGTGCTCAACGTTTAAACTTAACTCCGAAGAAATTAGACTTTGACCTATCTGTGGAGACTCCGTTAGGAGAAACTTTCATAACATCCACTGTTTATAAATCTTGTTTGATCCAAGTTGGCACCATCACAATACCTGTTGACCTTATCTCTTTAAAGATACTTGCTTTTGATGTGATTTTAGGGATTGATTGGTTATCTACTCATCATGTCAACCAACCTGTTGTTAGTGACTTTCCTGACTTATTGCCTGAAGAACTTCCCGGTCTACCCCCAGAACATGAAGTTGAATTCTTTATTGATCTTGAACCTAGTACAAAGTCCATTCTTAAAACCCCATATCGAATGGCTCCTATTGAACTTCGGGAGTTAAAGGTCCAACTACAGGAATTATTGGACATCAGTTTCATTCGTCCTAGTACATCTCCTTGGAGTGCTCCTGTTTTATTCGTAAAGAAGAAAGACGGGAGTATGCGACTTTGTATTGACTACAGGGAATTGAACCATGTCACCATCAAGAATAGGTATCTGCTACCTCGTATTGATGACCTGTTTGACTAGTTACAAGGAGCATAATTCTTCTTAAAGATTGATCTTCGTTCTGGATATCATCAGCTGAAGATTAGAACTGACGATATTTCAAAGACTGCCTTTAGAACTGACGATATTTGGATCAGTTCATTGTTGTCTTTATTGATGACATCCTCATATATTCCAAAAGTCGTGAAGATCATGAGCACCATTTGAAGCTGGTACTTCAAAGACTTCGTGAAAACAAGTTATATGCCAAGTTGAAGAAATACGAGTTCTGGCTTGAGGAAGTAGCATTCCTTGGGCACGTGGTGTCAAATCATGGAGTATTTGTTGACCCGACGAAGTACGTAGCTTTTTGGACTTAGTTGGTTATTATCGGAGATTCGTGGAAGGGTTTTCTCGAATCGCTACTCCATTAATTCAGTTGACTCGGAAGGATACAAAATCCGTATGGAGCGAGGAATGTGAAAAGAGTTTTCAAGAGCTCAAAAGGAGACTCATTTCGGCACCTGTTCTGACAATACCATCTGGTTCAGATGGATTTGTTATCTACAGTGATGCTTCGGAAAAATGGTTAGGATGTGTTTTCATGCAACATGGGAAAGTCATAGCCTATGCCTCGCGACAACTTAAAGAATATGAGAGGAATTATCCTACTCATGATCTAGAGTTGGCAGCAGTCGTTTTTGCGCTAAAGATCTGGAGGCACTATCTATATGGGGAGAAAGTGGAGAAATATTCAAATCATAAAAGCCTCAAATATTTCTTCACCCAAAAGAAACTCAACATGCGGCAATGACGTTGGCTCGAGCTGTTGAAAGATAACGACCACACTATTCAATACCATCTTGGAAAAGCGAACGTGGTAGCTGACGCATTAAGTAGAAGATCATATGCAGGAACGAGTGCGATATTGTCAACACAAAGGCCCATTTTGTGCGATTTATAAAAGATGATGATAGAGTTCAAGACTCCGGAGACCCATGCAATGATGTCAAGTATACGCATAGAACCAACTTTAATCGATAAAGTTAAAGTTACTGAAGCCACAGACCCGGAGCTGATGCATATGATGAAAAAAGTACAAGAAGGTGTTATCCTAGAAGCAAGAATTGATGAAGAAAGAATACTTCGAGTTAACTCCAGACTTTGTGTTCCTAACGATTCTGACTTGAAACATAGAATCATGATGGAGGCACACAACACACCATTTGTAATTCACCCTGAAAGTACCAAAATGTATCGTGATCTTCAACATATATTTTGGTGGAACAATATGAAGAGAGAGATTGCGAAGTTTATCTCGATGTGTTTAACTTGTCAACATGTAAAGGCAGAGCATCAAGTGCCTAAGGGTCCATTGCAACCACTTGAGATTTTAAAATAGAAGTTGGAACACATTACCATGGATTTCGTTACAGGTCTTCCCACGGTTTCTCAAGGCATAAATGCTATTTGGATTATTGTTGATAGATTAACTAAGTCTGCTCATTTCTTGCCGATACGGGAGACTTATTTCCTGAACGTCTTGCTTGTATGTACGTAAAAGAGATTGTGAAATTTCATGGCATGCCAGTATCCATAGTTTCGAATCGTGACCCAAGATTCACTTCACAATTTTGGGTTAGCTTGCAAAAAGCTATAGGCACGGATTTACGATTTAGTTCGGCATACCATCCTCAAACAGACGGACAATCAGAGAGGACTATTCAAACTCTTGAAGATTTATTAGTACTTTGTGTCCTAGACTTCAAAGGGAGTTGGGATAAGTATTTACCATTGGTGGAATTCTCTTACAACAACAGTTATCAAGCAAGTATAGGTGTCGCTCCATTCGAAGCATTATATGGGTGAAAGTGTCGCTCTCCAATATATTGGGATGAGGTGGGTGAAGCAACGTTGTTGGGACCAGAGTTGGTACGTATGACTACGAAAAAGATCCAAATGATTCGACAACGTATACAAACGGCACAAGATCGACAAAAGAGTTATGCAGATCTTCATCGAAAGGACGTGAAATTTATTATTAGGGATCATGTATTGTTGCGAGTTGCTCTATGGAAGGGAGTTACAAGATTTGGGAAGAGAGAAAAGCTCAATCTATGATTTATTGGTCCATTTCAGATTCTTGACCGAATAGAAAATGTGGCCTATATACTCGTGTTACCTCCAAGCATGTCTCGTGTTCATAATATTTTTCACATATCCGTGTTTCGTAAATATGTGAAAGACCCGAACCACGTTATTGAGTTAGAACCGGACGAAATAGCCGAAGACTTAACGTATGAGGAGGCAGCTGTCAAGATCTTGGATAGAAAGGAGCATGTCCTACGCACAAAGGTCATACCACAAGTCAAAATTTTGTGGAGGAACCATGCTATTGAGGAAATAACCTGGGAGTTGAAAACGGAAATGAAAGCGAGGTATCCTCACTTTTTTGAAATACCAGGTACGTACGTCAATTTCGAGGACGAAATTTCATAAGGATGGGAGGTTGTAAGACCCCAACTTATTATAAATAAAATTGAATTTCTCTATTTATTATTTTGAAATAGTAAGAATTGATTTGATTAATATGGTTAGTTATGGGTAAAATGCGCAAATATTTTAAATAAGCAAGTGGTTATAAAATATTCATTGTTGTCGGGGAATATTCGTCTGGTCGTGGAATATTCTTACTGTCGGGAAATATTCGTACGATGGCGCAGCCTTGTGTGGGCCCCATAACGAAAAGCGATTGGATGAAGAAAACGACAAGTATAAGTTGTTTATAAATAACGGCGTAGTTGTTACCGTTAACACTGTTAGAATACCCGGTGGTTAAAACACAATAATACGCGTTGTTGCACAGTAGCACACGGTATTGCACCAATTATTGATTCTTACGTAAGAAGACACTACTCAATAATTGTTACAGTAATTACAGTTCAATATTTTATTTTGTTGATTCAATAATTGCTACGTTGATATTTTATATTATTGTTGTTTCAATAATTGTCACTACACAATATTTTCCATTATCAGATTAATAATTCATATTGGAATAATATTATTAGATAGCATTATTGATAATGTCTAGAAAGTTCTATCTAAGGAGAGGTTTGGTCACCTAATTGCGCGCCAGTAAGGAGAAATCTTTATTGGAAAGTCCCCTCTTTCTTGGGAACGGCCTGGTTGTCAATATTGTGATTCTGTAATATTATTTGTGAATAATTAATTATTAATTTATATGATAAGGAAAATATTCATTTTATGTGGATATAGATGGAGAAAATTTTTAATGTGATAATTGTTGAAAATTGATATTTTATCTTTTCTGATAAAATATTTTATTTAAATATATTATTATATTATAATAATATAATAATGGTGCTATTTTTACAATGAATGTGGGATATATGAATAAATGAGAAGGAAGAATATTTTTGTTACTAAAAATATTTAAAACATATTTTTCATGTTTGTGGACCCCATTTATTGACTGAAATTTGATTATAGCCTATAAAATCGTCCGTATGTGGATTTCGGTCAATTTATGTTTGGAATTTGAAAAAACTTAAACTTACAAAGTTGTAGAGAATTGAATTTCCTATAGAAGGATATAAAATTCGAATTTTTCTGATAAAAGGGCTATTTATTATGAATTATTGAAGTTCCGGAATAATTGATATTTGAAAGTTTTAAATAATTTTTAAAAGAAAAATGTTTTTTTTTTCATTTGTAGGCATGTGTTAAATGGTTGAAATCAGCTGGTAAGATGTGCGTAGGAATTTAATTTATAAATATTATTATTTTATAAAATTTTCTACTTTAGTAATTTAAGCATTTTCCTATAAATAGGGTGTTTAGGTTAGAATTAAAAATCACACCAGAAACTAAAGTTTTCTCTCTCTATATTATCGAGCGTATTCTTGTGAGTATTTTGATACTTTGAGTGTTGCTATACGGTGTAAGTTCCTTAAGCATTATATCCGATATTTCAGTCAGAAGTACGGTCTTTTCGAGGTAAGGGATGTTATTTTTTTTTATAAATGATATTATTTCATTCAATATCATTATGTCGAAATATTGATATGAATTTTTATCAAATTTAGAACTTTTTGTGTCGGAGTTACTATTCAGGTATACGACACTATTCACATATGCGGCACTATTCACGAATACGGCACTATTCACCGAAAAAATTAAATTTTCATTTTTGTCCAAGATATCTATTATGGATACTAGCTTTGATTGTATCCATGTTTTGATCATTCTTAAATTTTACTTCGCTATGATTATTTATGAAGTATTTTTGAACTAGGATTGTTTAAAGTACGAATCCTTAATATTTGTTCTTTTGTTTCACTGGATTCATTTTCTTTAAAAGATTTTTCATCATCCTCAGTCCTAAATGATGATATAACTGAATATCTTTCGCATGTAGGGCAAAGGTGAATAATTTTCTGATGAATATCTTTGGCCCGTAATGCAAAGATGAACAGATGTTTAGATGAACATGACCAACTAATGAATATCTTTAGCCTGTAGTGCAAAGATGAACATTTGATTCCAGATATATATATTAATTTATGTTACAGGGCTAAAATATCGATAAAATTCATAGATGATAGTAGATTTCATTTTCTACTTAACTCTTCTAATGAATTATTATTTTCGCTACGAATATTGATTTAAAACTTGTTGTCTATTGTATTCTATCATATTTTTCCCTGTTGAAGACTAACGATAATTTGTTCTATATTATCTTAGTCATAATATTCTTTACTGGGCTAGTTGAGCTGACCCTTTTCCTTTTTTTTCCATTTTTCTTCTTAGGAGGCGAGAATGTAGCAAGTACTAGTCGGGGTATGGAATGATAGTTCTAGAAAGTTGTTTAGTTGTCCTCACCATTTTTGTAAAATAATATATCAATAATTGTAATGAGGACTTATTTGGGTGTGAATATTGTCTAGATGACAATATTTGTATTTAAACTCACAGTTTATGTGTTGTATTAATAAAGTTGTAGTTGTTTCTGTACCATGTTATTGACAACTCAAAATGGGTGATGTATACCTATTTTGGGGGCGTCACAATAAGGAATTTCTATCATGGTTGGTTTGCATACATGAATGATTGATCACCATTTGTTTTAGTTACTTGTATGGAATTGAAAAATAACATGCGACTATGGATTGTAATCATGATAGCATAAGTATATGGGTCTGTTTTGCTTAGCTTTGTATTTCGTGAATCAGATAGATATATATTGTTTCACCGCATTAGTTAAATAGGGGTTTATGCTTAAATTCAATATTATTGCAATTTCACATAGACATATAGTGATTTTGGTTTTATTGACGATTACATGGTGTCTATTGCATGTAGATGTTATGTAAGTGGGTCATAATACATTGAAAAATGGTTATGTCCACATTAGTGCCCTTGGATACTTTCCGTTGATACGTGAACAATCTTGCATGATGGTTGTACTTAGATGAACTGTTAAATGAAGTTAGGATCCCATTATCTCCAAATTTGATTTATTCCATTATTATTCTTATTTTAGGTATTACTTGCATTTAGGTTAATTCACAATTCTAAGCATTAGTTTGAGCATATAAAAATAGTGATTTAGTTGATGCATAATAGTTAATTTAGACAACTTTCTTCGTGGATAGATACTCGACTTACTCTGTATTGCTTGTTGACACATGTATGTTTGCATGAGTTAGAGCTCTTTTGTTAGAACTAAAAAAAGAGGCAACAAGTTTTTAGCGCCGTTGCCGGGGAAATGCGTTTAAATTTTTATTATTATCATTAGTTTTAAGCTATATTGTATGACTTAGACAAATCTAATCTTATCTCATTTCTATTTCTGTTTTTGTTTTTGTTTCAGGACCTTGTATAAATTTTTATGCGCACGCGATCATCCAACCCCGACTTAACACCTGCTCAGGACAACATAAAAGGGAGAGGTTGGAAAGCGAGTGTTTATAGAAATTTACAAGCACAGTTAGAGGGTACTACATCTAATATGGCAGCCGAGGGACAAGGAGAAGAGCAAAGAGAGGAGCATAGGGCTTTGAGAGAGTATTCCATGCCTAATATTAATGGATTACAGTCTAGCATAGTCAGACCAGCGATAGCAGCTAATACATTCGAGATAAAAACGAGCACTATTCAGATGGTGCAGAATATGGTTCAGTTTGGGGGTGCCGCTACAGATGATCCGAATGAACACCTGTTGAGTTTTATTGAGATATGTGACACGTTTCGATATAACGGGGTGACGGAGGATGCTATCAGACTTAGGCTATTTCCGTTCTCATTGAGGGATAAAGCGAGAAGTAGGCTTCATTCTTTGCCAGCAGGATCTATAACTACATGGGAGGACTTAGCAAAGAAGTTCTTAGCCAAGTTTTTCCCAATGGCTAAGACTACGAAAATGAGGACGGCTATCTCTCAGTTTGAGCAACAACAGGGTGAATCCCTATATGAGGCTTGGGAGAGATACAAAGAGATGCTACAGAAGTGTCCGCACCATGGTATGCCAGACTGGATGGTGATCAACATGTTTTGTAATGGATTGAGATGGCAGTCTAGGCCGATTGTAGATGCAGCTGCAGGAGGAGCATTATGTGCAAAGAGTTATGAGGATGCCTATAACCTCATTGAAACAATGGCAGTAAATGATTTTTAGAACCCTACAGCTCGGATGCCACAGCCCAAGGTTGCAGGTTTGTTGGAAGTGAATGCTATTACTCAGTTGTCGGCACAGATGGCAGCTATGGTGAAGATAATAGATTCAATAGCAGAGAGCAAAGCGAAAACAGTTGCCTTCGTATGTGAGATTTGTGCGGGGTCACACTCCACGGATCAATGTGCTATCAGTGCGGAGTCAGTACAGTATGTGGGAAATTACAGGAAAGACCAAGGATAATTTCAGAAAACATACAACCCCAACAACCGTAATCATCCAAACTTCAGTTGGTCAAATAATCAAGGGCATCAGCAAAATCAGTTTCAGCCGAATCAACAATTTCAGTCTCAGCCATCTCAACCACAGTTTACACCAAAACCACCGTTTCCACCAGGATTTTCTCAACAACAACAACATCATACTCCATCTGCACCTCAGCAAGAAAAGAAATCAGAAATGGAAGAGATGATGTTGAAGTACATGGCAAACAGGGAGGTCATGATCAAAAGCCAAGCAGTGGCTATTAAAAATCTAGAAACTCAGATGGGGCAAATGGCGAGCATGCTTAACAATAGTCCCCAGGGTTCATTGCCAAGTAATACAGAAGCAAATCCACGAAGAGACGGGAAGGAACAGTGTCAAGCGATTACATTAAGGTCTAGGAAAAATATTGCAGGAACTGAGCATCGCGTGCCCGCGCCTGAATTACAAATGGATGCCGCACGGCCGCGCGAGGAGAAAATTGTGACTGCTGAGAAAGAAAATCTAGAAAATTCTGAAGTACAACATGAAGAGAAAGATAAAGCAGGTTCAGTTGAGAAGCCTAGGAGTTCAGTACCAATAGTTCACCCTCCGGTTTCGTATCCGCAGAAATTGAATAAGCAGAGGGAAGATAAGCAGTTCAGTAGTAAATTTTTGGAGGTCTTTAAGAAGCTGCAAATCAACAAACCTTTTGCTGAGGCATTGGAACAGATGCCAAGTTATGCAAAGTTCATGAAGGGTATATTGTCAAGGAAGAGGAGAATGGATAATTTTGAGACAGTGGCCTTGACAGAGGAATGCAGTGCAGTGCTTCAGCGTAAACTACCTCCAAAGCTGAAAGATCTGGGAAGTTTTACAATTCCATGCACGATAGGAAAGATGAACTTCGATAAATGTCTATGTGATATTGGGGCAAGTATCAATCTGATGCCCTTGCCAGTGTTTAATCAGTTGGGATTGCCGGCTCCAAGGCCGACAAACATTTCATTGTAGCTAGCTGACAGATCCATCATGTATCCACGGGGAATAGTTGAGGATGTACTAAATTTATCTTTTCGGCTGACTTTATCATTCTGGATTACGAGGAAGATAAAAGTATACCAATCATACTGGGGAGACCATTCTTAGCCACATGAAGGACTTTGATAGATGTGCAGAAAGTGTAAGACCCCAACTTTTATAAATAAAGATAAATTTTCTATAAATATCATTTTTTAATATTATGGAGTTAATTTGATATAATGTTATAGTTGTGGGTAATATTTATATATTTTGCAAAGTACGCAAGTTGTTATATAATATTCGATTGGTCGGAAAATATTCGTTTTAACAGGGAATATTCATACAACGGCACAATCATTGGTGGACCCCACAACGGAATTATTGTCGGATTGAGAAAACGACAAAAATATTTTATTAAAAATAACGGCAGAAGTTTTACCGTTGATACTGTTGAACTACTCGGTAGTAAAAGTACAGCAATACGTGTGGTTGCATAGTAGCACACGGTATTGATTATTAATGCTTATGTGAGAAGTCACTCAGTTTGATTCAATTATTGTCAATTAATAATATGAATTATTTAGCGATAATGAAGTTTTGTTTTATTCGTATTATTAACGTAATAAAACAGAAACATCTTTTTATATAAAACAGAATACTTTATTAAAGTTATTCTATAAATAGAATATATTATATTTTATTTAAAAGATTTTCCTTTAAATATGGACCGTCAGATTAAAGTAATCAATCTGGACCGTTCATGGATTAGTTACTATGCATTCTATTTTTCTATAAATAGCAGCTCATTCCTTCATTATTTCTTACGAATTCACTGAACTCTAGAGAGAGAAACTATAGAGAGAGAGAAGAAAAGTATTCTGCTACTTAACTACTTCCTTATTTCAGTTCTTCTTTAAAACGGTAAGGGGTGTTATTCTTTCTTATTCATGAAGAGAACTTTTGTTATTCCATTTCTTATTATTCTGTTGGAATAACCTGTATACGCGGTCTACCCTATACTTGGTGACATTCTTCTATTATTCTGTTTGAACATCCTGTCTGTGTGTTTTACACCGGACCTGGTTCCATTTTTATTATTATTCTGTTGGAACATCCTATTTGTGTGTTTTACACCGGACCTGGTTCCGTCTTGTTATGATTCTGTTGGAACATCCTATCTGTGTGTTTTACACCGGACCTGGTTCTATTATTTATTATTCTGTTTGAATATCCTGTCTGTGCGTTTACGCCGGACCTGGTTCCATTATTTATTATTCTGTCGGAATATTCTGTCTGTGCGTTTACGCCGGACCTGATTCCATTATTTATTATTCTGTTAGAATAACCTGTCTGTGCGGTCTATCGCATGCCGGGTGATTTCTTTTGTTATCCCATTCTTTATTATACTCAGTTGGTTAAGTTTTAACTTCTATACTCCATGAAATTAGTGAAATATCCTTGATAATTGTGTTTCATCCAATATCTTTTCATGAAAATATTATTCTAAGCATTCTTAAATTTTACTCCACAAAGCAGTATCATGTTGACAATTTGGACGTTGTTAATTCTTGGATAAATTAATTCTTGAACTTGTTTTATTGAATTCTTATATCATTGTCATCATCCTCATGTTTATAAAATATTGAAAGTCATCTGTGGCCTGTAGTGCATAGATGGACTTGGTATGATTATGACTAGGGATTATTCGGTATAATCATGACCGTAATGTTACAAATGATGTGGTAAAAGTCCTCATTGGCCCGTAGTGCATTGATGGACAGTTGTTGGCATGATCATGACCATTAATGAATACACGAATATCCTTGGCCGTAGTGCAGGGGTGATTCGATGATGTGGATTATTTTATTAAGTTGACTCCCAGCGATAACAGTGTTGAAAAACCTTTTAAATCATAGAAGATAGTAGATTTTATTTTCTAATTGACTCTTTTAATGGATTGCTTGTTCTGCTGCAGTTAAACTTAATGTTCGTTATATTTTATCAGTTTAACACTGTTGAAGGCTAATGATAATTTATTCTGCATTATCTTAGTCATAATACTTCTTACTCGGCTTGTTCAGCTCACCCTTTCTTTCACTGTTCTCTTCAAGAAATGAGAATATAGCTGGGATGAGTCGGGAAACGGAGTGATGGACCAGATGATAATATTAGTAGTCCTCATTATTCTGTTAAATAGTGTGACAATATTGTAATGAGGACTCCTTTTGAGTTTGTATAGTCTCTAGTAGACAATAATTGTATTCAAACTCACAGTTATGTTTTGTCGTATTGTACACGACAGTTGTATTAGTAAGTTGTATTTGTATTCTGTACCATGTATCTAACGACCCAAGATGGGTGATGTATACCTAATTTTGGGGGCGTCACAGTTGGTATCAGAGCTTAGGGATATGATCCCTGGCTAAGATTTGAGAATAGAACTAGGAGGGGAGAGACGGGGAATTCCTTCGCTAGTATGACCTACCTAAGTTTATTTGCATGGTATTTAATTGGTCGGTCAGAATATAAGGATAATATATGACATATCAATTAACTTTTGTTTTGTGGCAGTACCTGAAAATGGCATCCGAGAATGTTGAGAATAGCAATGGAGCACATGCGACTGTTGATTCACCACATATCAATAATCGGGATAATGTGTATCAGGAAGGCGATAATCCTCATGCAAACAACAATACTGACCAAATGATGAATGATGGAATGTTTAGAAGCTTTATGTAGTTCATGCAACAGCAGGCGAGAGCGGCTCCTGTTTAAAATGTAGGTGGAAACACTAAAAACTCTCGGACGGTCACCGCTAAACAGTTCAAGGAGCTGGGACCACCGGAGTTTAAGGGAGAGCCAAAATCACTTATAGCGGAAACATGGATAAAGTAGATCACCAAGATATTTGATGTCTTGGGATGCTCCGAGGAGCAAAAGGTTCCCTTTGCCGCCTTTATATTGCGAGGAGAGGCAGATTACTGGTGGGAATCGATTAAGCGTACTTAACCTGCAGCACTGAAGATATCTTGGGAGAAGTTCCAAGAGCTGTTCAATGATAAATACTTTCTCGAAAGTGTTCGACACATGAAGGAGGTGGAGTTCATCAAATTGGAGTAGAATAATATGACCGTGTCGCAGTATGAGGCTAAATTTGCTGAGTTGTCCTGGTTTGCGTCCCACTTGGTGGATAATAAAAAGCTAATGACGCAAATGTTTTTACAAGGTTTGAAACCTGAGATACGTCAACATCTTATTTCACATAAACTGTGTTTGTATTCAGATGTTATGAATAGGGCTCAGTTAGTGGAGCGCGATAACGAGTCAACGCAACCAAAAGAGAGCAATCGGTAAAATGATAATACCAGTGAGAGCAGTCATCGAAGCGGTGACAACAAGCGTGGTGGGAATCAACAAGCCAGAAATGGTAGCCACTTCGGTGGTAATCAGGGCCAAAACAATAAGAATGGTCATTTCAAGAAGAGGAGATTCAACAATGATGGAAAGACGTCAGCACCAGAACCGTTGTTAAGGAAGGAGAACGACCACCTATCATATATTTCAAATACGGAGGGGAGGGGCACATCAGTCCAAACTTCGTGATGTCATCTAAAGCATGTTATAATTGTGGAAGAGAATGTCATTTAGCTCGATTTTGTCGTTTACCAAAAATAAGTTCAGCCAGGATGGAGGCACCAAAGGCCATTCCAGAAAAGTCAAAATCGGTAGTGCAAGGGAGAGCGTTTGTTGTGACCTCCCAGAAAGTAAAGAACCCGAATGAGGTCATCACAGGTAAGCTTATCATAGACTCTAACGAAGTCTATACTTTATTTGATTCCGGTTCTACCCATTCTTTTATTTCTCCTACTTGCACTCATCGATTAAATTTGACTCCAGAGAAATTAGACTTTGACTTATCTTTTGAAACTCCATTAGGAGAAACCTTCATTACATCAACGGTTTATAAGTCTTATTTGGTTCAAGTTGGTACCCACACATTACATGTCGATCTGATTTTATTAAAAATACTTGCATTTGACGTGATTCTAGGGATTGATTGGTTAACTACTCATCATGCAAAAATTGATTGTTTTCATAAGGTTGTTAACTTTCATATTCCTAATCGACATATTATGCGAATTCAAGCATCCAAACCATTAAAATCAATCGCTGTCATCTCAAGCCATAAAGCTATTCGTTTATTGAAAAACGGATGTCAAGCTTTCTTAGCTCATGTCACGGATCTAAACAAGAATACGTCAGTTTTGAATGATATTTCTATTGTTAATAAATTCCCTGATGTATTCCCTGAAGAACTTTCTGGCCTATCCCCAGAGCGTGAAATTGAATTTTGTATCGACCTTGAACCCGGTACAAAACCCATTTCCAAAGCCCCATATCGAATTGCTCCTATTGAACTTCGAGAGTTAAAGATCCAACTGCAGAAATTGTTAGACATTGGCTTTATTCGTCCTAGTACTTCTCCTTGTGGTGCTCCTGTTCTATTCGTGAAGAAGAAAGATGGAAGTATGCGACTTTGTATTGATTATCGGGAGTTGAACCATGTCACCATCAAAAACAGGTACCCATTGCCACGTATTGATGACCTGTTTGACCAGTTGCAAGGAGCACAATTCTTTTCAAAGATCGATCTTCGTTCTGGATATCATCAGCTAAAGGTTAGAACTGAGGATATTCCAAAGACGGCTTTCAGAACTCGGTACGGGCATTATGAATTCCTAGTCATGTCCTTTGGATTGACTAATGCTCCTGCTGCCTTCATGGATATGATGAACCGGGTATTCAAGGAATATTTAGATCACTTTGTGGTCGTCTTTATTGATGACATCCTTATTTATTCCAAAAGTCGTGAAGATCATGAGCAACACTTGAGGCTGGTACTCCAAAAGCTTCGTGAATATAAGCTTTATGCCAAGTTGAAGTAATACGAGTTCTGGCTGGAGGAGGTAGCATTCCTTGGGCACGTAGTATCAAGTCGTGAAATATCTGTTGACCCAGCAAAGATTGAAGCTATTCAAAGCTGGGAGCAACCTAAATCAGTAACCGAAGTACGTAGCTTTCTCGGTTTAGCTAGTTATTATCGGAGATTCGTGGAAGGATTTTCTCGAATCGCTACTCCACTAACTCAGCTGACTCGGAAAGATACAAAGTTCGGTTGGAGCGAAGAATGTGATAAGAGTTTTCAAGACCTCAAGAGGAGACTCATTTCAGCACCTGTTCTAACAATACCATCTGGCTCAGAGGGATTTGTCATCTACAGTGATGCTTCGAGCAAAGGGTTGGGATGCATTCTCATGCAACATGGAAAAGTCATAGCCTATGCATCAAGACAACTCAAGAAATATGAGAGGAATTATCATACTCATGATCTAGAGTTGGCAGCTGTTGTCTTTGCACTTAAAATTTGGAGGTATTACTTGTATGGGGAGAAGGTGGAGATCTTTACGGATCATAAAAGCCTCAAATATTTTTTCACTCAAAAGGAACTCAACATGCGACAACGACATTGGCTTGAACTGTTGAAAGATTATGATCATACCATTCAATACCGTCCTGGAAAAGTGAACGTGGTAGCTGACGCATTGAGTAGAAGATCATATGCAAGTTCGAGTGCGATATTGTCAACACAAAGTCCCATTTTGTGTGACTTGCAAAGGATGTAGATAGAGTTAAAGACTCCAGGGACCCATGTGATGATGGCGAATATACGAGTAGAACCGAATTTAATCGATAAAGTTAAAGTTGCTCAAGCTACAGACCTGGAGCTGATGCGTATGAGGAAGAAAGTGCAAGAAGGTGCTATACCGGAAGCAAGAATTGATGAAGAAGGAATACTTCGAGTCAACTCCAGACTTTGTGTTCCTAACGACCCTGATTTAAAGTATGAAATCATGATGGAGGCGCACAACACACCATTTGCAATCCATCATGGGAGTACCAAAATGTATCATGATTTTCGTCATACATTTTGGTGGAGCAATATGAAGCGAGAGATAGCGTTGTTTATCTCAAGGTGTCTAACTTGTCAACGAGTCAAGGCGGAGCATCAAGTACCAAAAGGTCCATTGCAACCACTTGAAATTCCAAAATAGAAGTGGGAGCACATTACTGTAAGACCCCAACTTTTATAAATAAAGATGAATTTTCTATAAATATCATTTTTGAATATTATGGAGTTAATTTGATATAATGTTATAGTTGTGGGTAATATTTATAAATTTTGCAAAGTACGCAAGTTGTTATATAATATTCGATTGGTCGGGGAATATTCATTTTAACAGGGAATATTCGTACAACGGCACAATCATTGGTGGACCCCACAACGAAATTATTGTCGGATTGAGAAAACGACAAAATTATCTTTCTATAAAAATAACGGCGGAAGTTTTACCATTGTTACTGTTGAACTACTCGGTAGTAAAAGTACAGTAATACGTGTGGTTGCATAGTAGCACACGGTATTGATTATTAATGCTTATGTGAGAAGTCACTCAGTTTGATTCTATTATTGTCAGTTAATAATATGAATTATTTAGTGATAATGACGTTTTGTTTTATTCGTATTATTAACGTAATAAAACAGAAACATCTTTTTATATAAAACAGAATACTTTATTAAAGTTATTCTATAAATAGAATATATTATATTTTATTTAAAAGATTTTTCTTTAAATATGGATCGTCAGATTAAAGTAATCAATCTGGACCGTTCATGGATTAGTTACTATGCATTCTATTTTTTTATAAATAGCAGCTCATTCCTTCATTATTTCTTACGAATTCACTGAACTCTAGAGAGAGAAACTGTAGAGAGAAACTATAGAGAGAGAGAAGAAGAGTATTCTGCTACTTAACTACTTTCTTATTTCAGCTCTTCTTTAAAACGGTAAGGGGTGTTATTCTTTCTTATTCATGAAGAGAACTGTTGTTATTCCATTTCTTATTATTCTGTTGGAATAACCTGTATACGCGGTCTACCCTATACTTGGTGACATTCTCCTATTATTCTGTTGGAACATCCTGTCTGTGTGTTTTACACCGGACCTGGTTCCGTCTTTATTATTATTCTGTCGGAATATCCTGTCTGTGTATTTTACGCCGGACCTGGTTCCATTATTTATTATACTGTTCTTTATTATTCTGTCGGAATATCCTGTCTGTGCGTTTACGCCGGACCTGGTTCCATTATTTATTATTCTGTCAGAATATCCTGTTTGTGCGTTTACGCCGGACCTGGTTCCATTATTTATTATTCTGTTGGAATAACTTGTCTGTGCGGTCTATCGCATGCATGGTGATTTCTTTTGTTATTCCATTCTTTATTATACTCAGTTGGTTAAGTTTTGACTTCTATACTCCATGAAATTTGTGGAATATCCTTGATAATTGTGGTTCATCCAGTATCTTTTTATGAAAATATTTTTTAAGTATTCTTGAATTTTACTCCACAAAGCAGTATCATGTTGACAATTTGGACGTTGTTAATTCTTGGATAAATTAATTCTTGAACTTGTTTTATTGAATTCTTATATCATTGTCATCATCCTCATGTTTATAAAATGTTGAAAGTCATCTGTGGCCTGTAGTGCATAGATGGACTTGGTATGATTATGACCAGGGATTATTCGGTATAATCATGACCGTAATGTTACAAATGATGTGGTAAAAGTCCTCATTGGCCGTAGTGCATTGATGGACAGTTGTTGGCATGATCATGACCATTAATGAATACACGAATATCCTTGGCCGTAGTGCAGGGGTGATTCGATGATGTGGATTATTTTATTAAGCTGAGTCTCAGCGATCACAGTGTTGAAAAACTTTTTAAATCATAAAAGATAGTAGAGTTTATTTTCTACTTGACTCTTTTAATGGATTGCTTGTTCCGCTGCAGTTAAACTTGATGTCTATTATATTTTATCAGTTTAACATTGTTGAAGGCTAATGATAATTTATTCTGCATTATCTTAGTCATAATATTTCTTACTGGGCTAGTTGAGCTCACCCTTTCTTTCACTGTTCTCTTCAGGAAATGAGAACGTAGCTGGGGCAAGTCGGGAACGGAGTGATGGTTCGAATGATAGTATTAGTTAGTAGTCCTCACTATTCTATGTAATAGTGTGTTAATAAATGTAATGAGGACTCCTTTTGAGTATGAATACTCTCTAGAAGATAATATTTGTATTCAAACTCACAGTTTATGTTTTGTCGTATTGTACACGACAGTTGTATTAGTAAGTTATGTTTGTATTCTATACTTTGTATCTGACGACCCAAGATGGGTGATGTATACCTAATTTTGGGGGCGTCACAGTTGGTATCAGAGCTTAGGGATATGATCCCTGGCTAAGATGTGAGAATAGAACTAGGAGGGGAGAGACGGGGAATTCCTTCGCTAGTATGACCTACCTAAGTTTATTTGCATGGTATTTAATTGGTCGGTCATAATATAAGAATAATATATGACATATCAATTAACTTTTATTTTGTGGCAGTATCTGAAAATGGCATCTGAGAATGTTGAGAATAGCAATGGAGCACAGGCGACTGTTGATTCACCACATATCAATAATCAGGATAATGTGCATCAGGAAGGTGACAATCCTCATGCAAACAACAACACTGACCAGATGATGAATGATGGAATGTTCAGAAACTTTATGCAGTTCATGCAACAGCAGGCGAGAGCGGCTCCTGTCCAAAATATAGGTGGAAACACTGAAAACTCTCGGACGGTCACCGCTAAACAGTTCAAGGAGCTGGGACCACCAGAGTTTAAGGGAGAGCCAAAACCACTTATAGCGGAAACATGGATAAAGCAGATTACCAAGATATTTGATGTCTTGGGATGCTCCGAGGAGCAAAAGGTTCCCTTTGCCGCCTTTATGTTGCGAGGAGAGGCAGATTACTGGTGGGAATCGATTAAGCGTACTCAACCTGCCGCACTGAAGATGTCTTGGGAGAATTCCAAGAGCTGTTCAACGACAAATACTTTCCTGAAAGTATTCGTCACATGAAGGAGGTGGAGTTCATCAAATTGGAGCAAAAATATGACCGTGTCGCAGTACGAAGCCAAGTTTGCTGAGTTGTCCCGGTTTGTGTCCCACCTGGTGGATAATGAAGAAAGAATGACGCGAATGTTTTTAAGAGGTTTGAAGCCGGAGATACGTCAACATCTTCTTTCTCATAAACTGTGTTTGTATTCAGATGTTGTAAATAGGGCTCAGTTGGTGGAGCGCGATAACGAGACAACGCAACCAAAAGAGAGCAGCCGGCAAAATGATAATACCAGTGAGAGCAGTCATCGAAGCGATGACAACAAGCGCGGAGGGAATCAACAGGCCAGAAATGGTAACCACTTCGGTGGTAATCAGGGCCAAAATAATAAGAATGGACATTTCAAGAAGAGGAGATTCAACAATGATGGAAAGACGTCAGCACCAGCACCTGTCGTTAAGGAAGGAGAACGACCACCTATCATATGTTTCAAATGCGGAGGGGAGGGGCACATCAGTCCAAACTGCGTGATGCCGTCTAAAGCATGTTATAATTGTGGAAGAGAAGGTCATTTAGCTCGATTTTGTCGTTTACCAAAAACAAATTCAGCTAGGATGGAGGCACCAAAGGCCGTCCCAGAAAAGTCAAAACCGGTTGTGCAAGGGAGAGCGTTTGTTGTGAACTCCCAGAGAGCAAGGAACCCGAATGAGGTCATCACGGGTAAGCTTATCATAAACTCTAACGAAGTCTATACTTTATTTGATACCGGTTCTACCCATTCTTTTATTTCTCCTACTTGCGCTCATCGATTAAATTTGATTCCGGAGAAATTAGACTTTGACTTATCTGTTGAAACTCCATTGGGAGAAACCTTCATTACATCCACGGTTTATAAGTCTTGTTTGGTTCAAGTTGGTACCCACACATTACCTGTCGATCTTATTTCATTAAAAATACTTGCATTTGACGTGATTCTAGGGATTGATTGGTTAACTACTCATCATGCAAAAATTGATTGTTTTCGTAAGGTTGTTAGCTTTCATATTCCTAATCGACCTATTATGCGAATTCAAGCAACCAAACCATTAAAATCAATCGATGTCATCTCAAGCCATAAAGCTATTCGTTTATTGAAAAACGGATGTCAAGCTTTCTTAGCTCATGTCACGGATCTAAACAAAAATACGTCAGTTTTGAATGATATTTCTATTGTTAATAAATTCCCTGACGTATTCCCTGAAGAACTTCCTGGCCTACCCCCAGAGCGTGAAATTGAATTTTGTATCGACCTTGAACCCGGTACAAAACCCATTTCCAAAGCCCCATATCGAATGGCTCCTATTGAACTTCAGGAGTTAAAGATCCAACTACAGGAATTGTTAGACATTGGCTTTATTCGTCCTAGTACTTCTCCTTGTGGTGCTCCTGTTCTGTTCGTGAAGAAGAAAGATGGGAGTATGCGACTTTGTATTGATTATCGAGAGTTGAATCATGTCACTATCAAAAATAGGTACCCATTGCCACGTATTGATGACCTGTTTGATCAGTTGCAAGGAGCACAATTCTTTTCAAAGATCGATCTTCGTTCTGGATATCATCAGCTGAAGGTTAGAACTGATGATATTCCAAAGATTGCCTTCAGAACTCGGTATGGGCATTATGAATTCTTAGTTATGTCTTTTGGATTGACTAATGCTCCTGCTGCCTTCATGGATATGATGAACAGTGTATTCAAGGAATATTTGGATCACTTTGTGGTCGTCTTTATTGATGACATCCTTGTTTATTCCAAAAGCCGTGAAGATCATGAGCAAAACTTGAGGCTAGTACTCCAAAAGCTTCGTGAATACAAACTTTATGCCAAGTTGAAGAAATGCGAGTTCTGGCTGGAGGAGGTAGCATTCCTTGGGCACGTAGTATCAAGTCGTGGAAAATCTGTTGACCCGGCAAAGATTGAAGCAATTCAAAGCTGGGAGCAACCTAAATCAGTGACCGAAGTACGTAGCTTTCTTGGTCTAGCTGGTTATTATCGGAGATTCGTGGAAGGATTTTCTCGAATCGCTACTCCATTAACTCAGCTGACTCGGAAAGATACAAAGTTCGGTTGGAGCGAAGAATGTGAGCAGAGTTTTCAAGAACTCAAGAGGAGACTCATTTCAGCACCTGTTCTAACAATACCATCTGGCTCGGAGGGATTTGTCATCTACAGTGATGCTTCGAGCAAAGGGTTGGGATGCGTTCTCATGCAACATGGAAAAGTCATAGCCTATGCATCAAGACAACTCAAGAATATGAGAGGAATTATCCTACTCATGATCTAGAGTTGGCAGCTGTTGTCTTTGCACTTAAAATTTGGAGGCATTACTTGTATGGGGAGAAGGTGGAGATCTTTACGGATCATAAAAGCCTCAAATATTTCTTCACTCAAAAGGAACTCAACATGCGACAACGACGTTGGCTTGAACTGTTGAAAGATTATGATCATACCATTCAATACCATCCTGGAAAAGCGAACGTGGTAGCTGACGCATTGAGTAGAAGATCATATGCAAGTACGAGTGCGATATTGTCAACACAAAGGCCCATTTTGTGTGATTTGCAAAGGATGGAGATAGAGTTAAAGACTCCAGGGACCCATGTGATGATGGCGAATATACGAGTAGAACCGACTTTAATCGATAAAGTTAAAGCTGCTCAAGCTACAGACCTGGAGCTGATGCGTATGAGGAAGAAAGTGCAAGAAGGTGCTATGCCGGAAGCAAGAATCGATGAAGAAGGAATACTTCGAGTCAACTCCAGACTTTGTGTTCCTAACAACCCTGATTTAAAGTATGAAATCATGATGGAGGCGCACAACACACCGTTTGCAATCCATCCTGGAAGTACCAAAATGTATCATGATCTTCGTCATACATTTTGGTGGAGCAATATGAAGAGAGAGATAGCGTTGTTTATCTCAAGGTGTCTAACTTGTCAACGAGTCAAAGCGGAGCATCAAGTACCAAAAGGTCCATTGCAACCACTTGAAATTCCAGAATGGAAGTGGGAGCACATTACCATGGATTTCGTTACCGGTCTTCCTAGGGTTTCTCAAGGTATTGATGCGATTTGGGTCATTGTTGATAGATTGACCAAGTCTGCTCATTTCTTACCGATACGAGAAACTTATACACTTGAACGTCTTGCTCGTATGTACATAAACGAGATTGTAAGACTGCATGGTATGCCAGTATCCATAGTTTCTGATCGAGACCCAAGATTCACTTCACGATTTTGGGTTAGTTTACAAAAAGCTATGGGCACGGATTTACGATTTAGTTCAGCATATCATCCTCAGACGGACGGACAATCAGAGAGGACTATTCAAACTCTTGAAGATCTATTAAGACTCTGTGTCTTTGACTTCAAGGGAAGTTGGGACAAGTTCTTACCATTGGTGGAGTTTTCCTACAACAACAGTTATCAAGCAAGTATTGGCATGGCTCCATTCGAAGCATTGTATGGAAGAAAATGTCGTTCTCCAGTATGCTGGGATGAGGTGGGTGAAGCAACGTTGTTGGGACCGGAGTTGGTACGTATGACTACAGAAAAGATTCAAACGATCCGACAACGTATAAAAACCTCACAAGATCGACAAAAGAGTTATGCTGATCTTCATCGAAAGGACGTGGAATTTGATGTAGGAGATCATGTGTTCTTACGTGTTGCTCCATGGAAAGGAGTTACGAGATTTGGAAAGAGAGGAAAGCTCAATCCTCGATTCATCGGTCCATTTTTAATCCTCGATCGAGTAGGAACTGTGGCTTATAGACTCGCTTTACCGCCAAGTATGTCTCGTGTTCATAACGTTTTTCACATATCCATGTTACGCAAATATGTGGAAGACCCGAACCACATTATTGAGTTAGAACCGGACGAAATAGCGGAGGATTTGACGTATGAAGAAGTTCCTGTTCAAATCTTGGATAAGAAGGAACATATTCTACGCTCCAAGGTTATACCTCAAGTCAAAGTTTTGTGGAGAAACCACGATGTTGAGGAAATGACTTGGGAGTTAGAATCTGAAATGAAATCAAGGTATCCTTACCTCTTCGACATACCAGGTACGTACCCTAATTTCGAGGGCGAAATTTCATAAGAAGGGGAGGTTGTAAGACCCCAACTTTTATAAATAAAGATGAATTTTCTATAAATATCATTTTTGAATATTATGGAGTTAATTTGATATAATGTTATAGTTGTGGGTAATATTTATAAATTTTGCAAAGTACGCAAGTTGTTATATAATATTCGATTGGTCGGGAAATATTCGTTTTAACAGGAAATATTCGTACAACGACACAATCATTGGTAGACCCCACAACGGAATTATTGTCGGATTGAGAAAACGACAAAATTATTTTCTAAAAATAACGGCGGAAGTTTTACCATTGTTACTGTTGAACTACTCGGTAGTAAAAGTACAGTAATACGTGTGGTTGCATAGTAGCACACGGTATTGATTATTAATGCTTATGTGAGAAGTCACTCAGTTTGATTCAATTATTGTCAGTTAATAATATGAATTATTTAGCGATAATGACATTTTGTTTTATTCGTATTATTAACGTAATAAAACAGAAACATCTTTTTATATAAAACAGAATACTTTATTAAAGTTATTCTATAAATAGAATATATTATATTTTATTTAAAAGATTTTTCTTTAAATATGGACCGTCAGATTAAAGTAATCAATCTGGACCGTTCATGGATTAGTTACTATGCATTCTATTTTTCTATAAATAGCAGCTCATTCCTTCATTATTTCTTACGAATTCACTGAACTCTAGAGAGAGAAACTATAGAGAGAAACTATAGAGAGAGAGAAGAAGAGTATTCTGCTACTTAACTACTTTCTTATTTCAGCTCTTCTTTAAAACGGTAAAGGGTGTTATTCTTTCTTATTCATGAAGAGAACTGTTGTTATTCCATTTCTTATTATTCTGTTGGAATAACCTGTATACGCGGTCTACCCTATACTTGGTTACATTCTCCTATTATTCTGTTGGAACATCCTGTCTGTGTGTTTTACACCGAACCTGGTTCCATCTTTATTATTATTCTGTCGGAATATCCTGTCTGTGTGTTTTACGCCGGACCTAGTTCCATTATTTATTATATTGTTCTTTATTATTCTGTCGGAATATCCTGTCTGTGCGTTTACGTCGGACCTGGTTCCATTATTTATTATTCTGTCTGAATATCGTGTCTGTGCGTTTACGCCGGACCTGGTTCCATTATTTATTATTCTGTCGGAATATCCTGTCTGTGCGTTTACGCCGGACCTGGTTCCATTATTTATTATTCTGTTGGAATAACCTGTCTGTGCGGTCTATCGCATGCATGGTGATTTCTTTTGTTATTCCATTCTTTATTATACTCAGTTGGTTAAGTTTTGACTTCTATACTCCATGAAATTTGTGGAATATCCTTGATAATTGCGGTTCATCCAGTATCTTTTCATGAAAATATTTTTAAGTATTCTTGAATTTTACTCCACAATGCAGTATCATGTTGACAATTTGGACGTTGTTAATTCTTGGATAAATTAATTCTTGAACTTGTTTTATTGAATTCTTATATCATTGTCATCATCCTCATGTTTATAAAATGTTGAAAGTCATCTGTGGCCTGTAGTGCATAGATGGACTTGGTATGATTATGACCAAGGATTATTCGGTATAATCATGACCAGGGATGGTTCGAATGATAGTATTAGTTAGTAGTCCTCACTAGTCTATGTAATAGTGTGTTAATAAATGTAATGAGGACTCCTTTTGAGTATGAATACTCTCTAGAAGATAATATTTGTATTCAAACTCACAGTTTATGTTTTGTCGTATTGTACACGATAGTTGTATTAGTAAGTTGTGTTTGTATTCTGTACTTTGTATCTGACGACCCAAGATGGGTGATGTATACCTAATTTTGGGGGCGTCACAATTACCATGGATTTCGTTACCGGTCTTCCTAAGGTTTCTCAAGGTATTGATGCGATTTGGGTCATTGTTGATAGATTGACCAAGTTTGCTCATTTTTTATCGATACGAGAAACTTATACACTTGAACGTCTTGCTCGTATGTACATAAACGAGATTGTAAGACTGCATGGTATGCCAGTATCCATAGTTTCTGACCGAGACCCAAGATTCACTTCACGATTTTGGGTTAGCTTACAAAAAGCTATGGACACGGATTTACGATTTAGTTCGGCATATCATCCTCAGACGGACGAACAATCAGAGAGGACTATTCAAACTCTGGAAGATTTATTAAGACTCTATGTCCTTGACTTCAAGGAAAGTTGGGACAAGTTCTTATCATTGGTGGAGTTTTCCTACAACAACAGTTATCAAGCAAGTATTGGCATGGCTCCATTCGAAGCGTTGTATGGAAGAAAGTGTTGTTCTCCAGTATGCTGGGATGAGGTGGGTGAAGCAACGTTGTTGGGACCGGAGTTGGTACGTATGACTATAGAAAAGATTCAAACGATCCGACAACGTATAAAAATCTCACAAGATCGACAAAAGAGTTATGCTGATCTTCATCGAAGGGACGTGGAATTTGATATAGGAGATCATGTGTTCTTACGTGTTGCTTCATGGAAAGGAGTTACGAGATTTGGAAAGAGAGGAAAGCTCAATCCTCGATTCATCGATCCATTTTTAATCCTCGATCGAGTAGGAACTGTGGCTTATAGACTCGCTTTACCGCCAAGTATGTCTCGTGTTCATAACGTTTTTCACATATCTATGTTACGTAAATATGTGGAAGACCCGAACCACATTATTGAGTTAGAACCGGACGAAATAGCGGAGGATTTGACGTATGAAGAAGTTCCTGTTCAAATCTTGGATAAGAAGGAACATATTCTACGCTCCAAGGTTATACCTCAAGTCAAAGTTTTGTGGAGAAACCACGATGTTGAGGAAATGACTTGGGAGTTAGAATCTGAAATGAAATCAAGGTATCCTTACCTCTTCGACATACCAGGTATGTACCCTAATTTCGAGGGCGAAATTTCATAAGAAGGGGAGGTTGTAATACCCCAACTTTTATAAATAAAGATGAATTTTCTATAAATATCATTTTTGAATATTATGGAGTTAATTTGATATAATGTTATAGTTGTGGGTAATATTTATAAATTTTGCAAAGTACTCAAGTTGTTATATAATATTCGATTGGTCGGGAAATATTCGTTTTAACAGAGAATATTCGTACAACGACACAATCATTGGTAGACCCCACAACAGAATTATTGTCGGATTGAGAAAACGACAAAATTATCTTTCTATAAAAATAACGGCGGAAGTTTTACCATTGTTACTGTTGAACTACTCGGTAGTAAAAGTACAGTAATACGTGTGGTTGCATAGTAGCACACGGTATTGATTATTAATGCTTATGTGAGAAGTCACTCAGTTTGATTCCATTATTGTCAGTTAATAATATGAATTATTTAGCGATAACGAAGTTTTGTTTTATTCGTATTATTAACGTAATAAAACAGAAACATCTTTTTATATAATAAACAGAATACTTTATTAAAGTTATTCTATAAATAGAATATATTATATTTTATTTAAAAGATTTTTTTTTAAATATGGACCGTCAGATTAAAGTAATCAATCTAGACCGTTCATGGATTAGTTACTATGCATTCTATTTTTCTATAAATAGCAGCTCATTCCTTCATTATTTCTTACGAATTCACTAAACTCTAGAGAGAGAAACTATAGAGAGAGAGAAGAAAAGTATTCTGCTACTTAACTACTTCCTTATTTCAGTTCTTCTTTAAAACGGTAAGGGGTGTTATTCTTTCTTATTCATGAAGAGAACTTTTGTTATTCCATTTCTTATTATTATGTTGGAATAACCTGTATACGCGGTCTACCCTATACTTGGTGACATTCTTCTATTATTCTGTTAGAACATCATGTCTGTGTGTTTTACACCGGACCTGGTTCCGTTTTTATTATTATTCTGTTGGAACATCCTGTCTGTGTGTTTTACACCGGACCTGGTTCCGTCTTGTTATTATTCTGTTGGAACATCCTGTCTATGTGTTTGACACCGGATCTGGTTCCATTATTTATTATTCTGTCAGAATATCCTGTCTGTGCGTTTACGCCGGACCTGGTTCCATTTTTTATTATTCTGTCGGAATATCCTGTCTGTGCGTTTACGCCAGACCTGATTCCATTATTTATTATTCTGTTAGAATAACCTGTCTGTGCGGTCTATCGCATGCTGGGTGATTTCTTTTGTTATTCCATTCTTTATTATACTCAGTTGGTTAAGTTTTAACTTCTATACTCCATGAAATTAGTGGAATATCCTTGATAATTGTGTTTCATCCAGTATCTTTTCATGAAAATATTATTCTAAGCATTCTTAAATTTTATTCCACAAAGCAGTATCATGTTGACAATTTGGATGTTGTTAATTCTTGGATAAATTAATTCTTGAACTTGTTTTATTGAATTCTTATATCATTGTCATCATCCTCATGTTTATAAAATGTTGAAAGTCATCTGTGGCCTGTAGTGCATAGATGGACTTGGTATGATTATGACCAGGGATTATTCGGTATAATCATGACCGTAATGTTACAAATGATGTGGTAAAAGTCATCATTGGCCCGTAGTGCATTGATGGACAGTTGTTGGAATGATTATAACCATTAATGAATACACGAATATCCTTGGCCGTAGTGCAGGGGTGATTCGATGATGTGGATTATTTTATTAAGTTGACTCCCAGCGATAACAGTGTTGAAAAACCTTTTAAATCATAGAAGATGGTAGATTTTATTTTCTACTTGACTCTTTTAATGGATTTCTTGTTCCGCTGCAGTTAAACTTGATGTTCGTTATATTTTATCAGTTTAACACTGTTGAAGGCTAATGATAATTTATTCTGCATTATCTTAGTCATAATATTTCTTACTGGGCTAGTTGAGCTCACCCTTTCTTTCACTGTTCTCTTCAGGAAATGAGAATATAGCTGGGACGAGTCGGGGAACGGAGTGATGGACCAGATGATAATATTAGTAGTACTCACTATTCTGTTAAATAGTGTGACAATAATTGTAATGAGAACTCCTTTTGAGTTTGTATAGTCTCTAGTAGACAATAATTGTATTCAAACTCACAGTTATGTTTTGTCGTATTGTACACGACAGTTGTATTAGTAAGTTGTATTTGTATTCTGTACCATGTATCTGACAACCCAAGATGGGTGATGTATACCTAATTTTGGGGCGTCACAGAAAGGGGAGCTCACTATGCGTGTACATGATCAGGAGATTACTTTTAATGTCTTCAAAGCAATGAAGTTCCCAGCAGATGAAGAAGAATGTTTCAGAGTTGATTTGGTGGACCGTGTATTAAATGATGAAGTTTAGAGTCTGGTGGGTTATGAACCATTGAGGAGTGTCATTGCTAAAATTCAGACTTGGAGGATGAGGAATTCGCCAAACTTGTGCAATATCTGGATACCATTCCACAATTCAAAAAATTCAGAACACCTGTCGAGCCATTGACAAAAGCTGGAGAAACATTGGTAAAATTAAAGTTATCCCTTGAGATACCTCTAGATCTTGAATTAAAACCACTTCCAGATCATCTCAGGTTTGCATTTTTAAATAAAGATTCAAAGCTACCTGTGATTATTTCTGCTGCACTAATATCTTTTCAGGAAGAAAAATTGCTACGAGTGCTTAGAGAAATCAAATCAACTATTAGATGGACCATAGCATCTATCAAAGGGATTAGCCTTTCTTTTTGCATGCATAAGATCCTGTTAGAAGATGATAGTAAGCCGTCGGTGGAACAACAAAGAAGGCTTAATCCGATAATGAAAGAAGTGGTCAAGAAAGAGGTACTAAAATGGCTGGATGCAGGCATAATCTATCCGATTTCAGACAGCTCATGGGTGAGCCCAGTGCAGTGTGTACCGAAAAAGGGTGGCATGGCCGTAGTGACTAATGAGAATAATGAGTTAATTCCAACACGAACAGTGACGGGGTGGAGAATCTGCATGAACTACCGCAGGCTCAACAAAGCTACGAGGAAAGATCATTTTCCACTACCATTCATTGATCAAATGTTGGACAGATTAGCAGGTCATGAGTATTATTGCCTTCTGGACAGTTATTCAGGTTACAATCAGATTATGATAGCTCCAGAAGACCAGGAAAAGACTACCTACATATGTCCATATGGCACTTTCGCTTTCAGAAGGATGTCCTTCGGGTTGTGCAATGCTCTAGCCACCTTTCAGAGATGCATAATGGCTATATTTTCAGACATTGTGGAGCATAATGTGGAAGTATTTATGGATGACTTCTCAGTCTTCTGGGACTCGTTTGATCTATGTCTTGGGAATTTGGTGATGGTGTTGAAGAGGTGTGTTGAGACAAATTTAGCGCTGAACTGGGAAAAGTGCTATTTTATGGTACAAGAAGGAATCATACTGGGACACAAAGCTTCGAAGAAGGGACTTGAGTTGGATAGGGCGAAGCTGGAGACTATTGACAACTTGCCACCACCTACTTCAGTAAAAGGTGTTCGCAATTTTCTGGGACATGCAGGTTTCTACCGCAGATTCATCAAGGACTTCTCCAACATAACTAAACCACTATGCAATTTATTGGAGAAGGATGCATAGTTTAACTTTGATGAGGCTTGCGTGTCAGCATTTGAACACTTAAAGAGGAAACTAACTTCAGCACCAGTAATTACTGCACCGGATTGGGATTTGCCATTCGAGCTGATGTGTGATGCCAGTGATTACGCCGTAGGGGCTGTTCTGGGGCAGAGGAAAGAGAAGATGTTTCATGTGATTTATTATGCCAGCAAGACCCTTATAGATACATAATTGAACTACACCACCATAGAGAAAGAGTTATTGGCAGTGGTGTACGTCTTTGATAAATTTTGAGCATATCTAATTGGCACAAAGGTGATAGTGTATACGGATCGCGCGGCAATTCGTCATTTAGTGGCAAAGAAGGATGCAAAGCCCCGGTTGATCAGATGGATTTTATTACTGCAGGAATTTGATTTGGAGATCAAGGACAGAAAGGGCACTGAAAACCAAGTGGCGGACCACTTATCTCAACTTGAGAATCCGGAAAGGGAGGCAGACGACAAGGTTTTAATCAATGAATCCTTTCCAGATGAACAATTATTTGTGGTGAAAGGGGAAGTGCCATGGTTCGCAGATTTTTTAAATTATTTGGTGAGTAAGATGGTACCTTATGACTTGGTGGGTTATCAAAAGAAGAAATTTCTACATGATGTCAAATGGTATATATGGGATGAGCCTTATTTGTTTAAATAGTGTTCTGATCAAATGATAAGAAGGTGCATTCCGTATAGCGAGACCGAGGGGATTTTGCAGGATTGTCATTCTACTGCGTATAGAGGTCACTGTGGAGGAGAAAGAACAACGGCTAGAGTACTACAAGTAGGATTTTACTAGCCAACAATTTTCAAGGATGCCTACAATTTTTTCCAGCGGTGTGATAGATGCCAGCGAGTGGGGAACATCTCGAAGAGAAATGAAATGCCTTTGAATACGATCCTTGAAGTAGAAATTTTTGATGTGTGGGGGATTGATTTCATGGGACCATTCGTTTCATCCTAAGGTAACCTCTACATCTTGCTCGCAGTTGATTATGTGTCAAAATGGGTAGAAGTGGCAGCTCTTCTGACAAATGATGCCAAGGTAGTCCTCAGGCTTTTCCATAGAAGTATCTTCACGAGATTTGGGACTCCAAGGGCCATCATCAGTGACGAGGGCAGTCATTTCTGCAACAAACAGTTCTTTGTTAGCTAAGTATGGGGTGAACCATCGCATTGCTACAGCTTATCACCCCCAAATGAATGGCCAAGCTGAAGTGTCGAATCGAGAAGTAAAAAGAATCCTTAAAAAGGTTGTGAATCCCACGAGGAAGGATTGGTCGTTAAAGTTAGATGATGCAGTATGGGCCTATAGGACTGCATACAAAACTCCGTTGGGCATGTCACCTTTTCAGCTTGTGTATGGAAAAGCCTATCACCTTCCTATGGAGCTAGAGCATAAGGCATTTTGGGCAATTTGGAAGCTCAATTGTGATTTGAAAGCTGCAGGGGAGAAACGCCTACTCCAACTCAATGAGTTGGATGAATTCAGATTACAGGCATATGAGAATTTAAAGCTGTACAAGGAGAAGGTGAAGAAATGGCATGACCGAAAGATCATGGATAGAACATTCGAGTCGGGACATAGGGTTTTGCTTTATAACTCCAGACTTAAACTTTTTTCCAGAAAGCTAAAATCGAGATGGTCAAGGCCATTTACAGTGAAGATTGTATTTCCACATGTTGCAATTGAAGTATTTGGCAAGTTTTCGGACATGCCTTTTAAGGTGAATGGGCAGAGATTGAAGCATTATTTTGGTGGTGAGGTGGACAGACAGAAAGTCACCTCAATTCTTTCTTCGACATGAGATTCAGAGACAGTCAAGCTAATTGACTATAATTTAGCGCTTGATAGGAGGCAACCCATTATTTCTATCTCTATTTTTTTTTTCGTTTAGGTTGTTGTTATTAGTTCATCTTCATTTTTAGTGTGATAGATTATTGTGTTTTGCATAATTGAGTGTGTAGCTGAATTTGCATTAAGAGGTGTTAGATGTAGTATAGAGTTTATTTGGTTATTCCTGCTTACTCAGTAATTCATGCCTTAACAGTGTGTATTGATGTCTATGTAGGTATCCTGGACTAAATTCAACAAAAATCTGAAATACTGAAGATGAAAAGTAGCAGTACAGGAAGCAGGGTCACGCGGCCGCACAAAGATAGCAGCACAAGACCGCGCGCCCGCGCGTTATACATGTCAGACCAGAAATGCCACTTGCGCGCCCGCGCATTATTCCATTTGATAATCCGAGCGGTCGCGCGCGACACCAGACAGTGAAAAATTTTCAAGTTTTAAAAACGTGTTGTGGCTTATTTGGACTCTCATTTGAAATACCAGAGAGCGCACACTCCTTGCTCTCCCACACACGTCTCTTCCTCTCTACTCAATTCCGATCCAAGTCCTAACTCTCCGCCCCATTATGCGATTGACGCTTAGTCTTCATATCCACGATTTCTCCCACGTTCAACTTCTACTCAACCTCTATACTACATTATAAAACTAGGGTTTCCAATCGAGTTGTACAACAATCAGTTTGGGGGTTATTCAAACCAATCTGAAATCTCTATCGGGCAAGCACATCTTCCTCTTCAACATTCAAAACAATGGGTCCAAAGAGAGCACGATCTTCTTCTTCATCATCATCCTCCTCTAGCAGTCAAGGGGAGGATGTTGTAGATCACATCAAGTTCGTCGATTTAGATGCCCAAATGGAATATTACAGAATCGTGGCGAAAACTTTTGTGAAGGAGAGGGGTTTCAAACCTGAAGGGCAAGATGGTCAGCTATGTGACATGATTCACGAAAGAGGATGGCTTGAATTGACTGCCACGCCCATGCCTGCCCCAATGGGTATTTTTAGAGAATTCTATGTGAATGCAAAGGCGACGATGAGTGGGTTATCAGTGGTGTGCAGCGTTCAAGTGGATTTCAGACCACCCGCCATCAGAGCCATTTTCAGAATTATTGATACACCACCGACTGGGTCTGCTAATTGGGTAGCAGGTGCACATATGGAAACGGACTTGGAATTGGTTATTGTTGAATTGTGCGTACCAGGCACAAAGTGGACGTACAAAACTGGCACGAATCAGTCTCGCATATTCCCAGCCGCCACCCTGAATCGATATGCAAAGGCATGGAATCTGTTCATATGTGCTAAGCTAGTTCCTTTATCTCATCAGCATGAGATCACAGCGGAAAGGGCAATCATTCTATGGGGCATAATCACCGGAAAATATATTGATGTGGGCCATCTCATCCATCAGAATATGTTGCGATATCTGCAGGGAAGCACTACTGGGAGCATTCCACGCGCATCAGTTGTAGCTATGCTATGTGCTCATCAGGGATGCCATTCGAAAAATGAACAAATGCAAAACCCAAGCCAGGATATCACCCACGCCACCATCGCTAAATTCGAGGATTGGGCAGGAGATGTACCGCACCCGCGCGGAAGAGGATTTATCATCCAGCCCACATTCCCAGAGCCACCACAGCAGCCCTCTCAGCCAGATGAAGCGGGCCCGTCCACCCAAGCGACCACTATTTCTGGGGATCGCCAGCTCTGAAGGTTGGAGCGTAAGGTTGATGCCATGTACGATAACTTCGCAGCGTTTGCTGCGGGTCTCACGAGGTTGTTGGCGGAGGCATTTGCACTACAAGGGACAACGCTTGAGTGGCCTCAGTTCGGGACAGCTGTGCCATATCCACCACCAGATTCACCACCTGAAGAGGGTGGTGCGGCTGAGCATTAAGGGAGTTTTCTTTAACCCTTTACCTTCATTCATTGGGACATTAAATGTGACGCCACCAAAATAGGTATACATCACCCATTTTGAGTCGTCAAATACATGGTACAGAAACAAATATAACTTCAGTAATACAATTATCGTGCAGAATACGACAACACATATACTGTGAGTTTGAATACAAATATTGTCTACTAGAGAGTATACAAACTCAAAAGGAGTCCTCATTACAATTATCACACTATTTCACAGAATAGTGGGGACTACTAATGCAACCATCTGGACCGTCAATCCATTCCCCGACTAGTCCCAGCTATATTCTCATTTCCTGAAGAGAACAGTGAAAGAAAGGGTGAGCTCAACTAGCCCAGCAAGAAATATTATGACTAAGATAATGTACAACAAATTATCATTAGTCTTCAACAGGGAAAAATCTAATAAAATATAATAGACAACAAGTTTTAGATCAACAACTGCAGCGGAAAAAGCAATCCATTAGAAGAGTCAAGTAGAGCATAAAACCTACTATCTTCTATGATTTAAAAGATTTATCATCAATTTTATTGCTGAGATTCAGCTTAATAAATAATCAACATCATCGAATCATGCCTGCACTACGGGCCAAAGATAATCGTGTTTTCATCAACAGTCATGATCATGCCATAAAACAATTCATATTTGCACCCTTGGCCGAAGAGAATCCATGGCCATAATCATACCAAAAATTATCCATCAATGCACTACGGGCCAATGAGGACTTTTACCACATCATTTGTAACATTACGGTCATGATTATACCGAATAATCCCTGGTCATAATCATACCAAGTCCATCTATGCACTACAGGCCACAGATGACTTTCAACAGAATATAAACATGAGGATGATGACAATGATATAATAATTCAATTAAACAAGTTCAAGGATAAATTTTAAAGATTTATAATTTAATTTATCCAGAAATCAATAACGTCCACATTGTCAACATGATACTACTTTGTGGAGTAAAACTTAAGAATAATACTCAGTTGGTCATGTTCATCTCAACACCTGTTCATCTTTGCACTACGGGCCAAAGATATTCATCAGGTAATCAATCATCTAGGACTGAGGATGATGAAAAATATCTTAAAGAAAAAGAATTCAGTGAGATAAAAGAACAAATATTAGGGATTCGTATTATAATTTATCCAAGTTCAATAATACTCCGAAATAACCAATTTCGAAGCAGAATTCAAAAATAATGATCAAAACATGGATACAATCAAATATAGTAACCATAATATCCATCTTGGATAAAAATAAAAATTTTTATTTTTCGATGAATAGTGCCGTATTCGTGAATAGTGTCGTATACGTGAATAGTGCCGTATACGTGAATAGTAATCCCGACACAAAAAGTTTCAAATTTGATAAAAAGTTCAAACCAATATTTTGGCATAATGATATTGAAAGAAGCAATATCATTTACGAAAAAAATAACATCCCTTACCTCAGAATAACCGTACTTCTGACTGAATTTCGGATATAGTACTGACAGAAACTTGCACTGAATAGCAACTCTCAAAGTATCAAAGTACTCACAAAATACGCTTGAGAATATAGAGAGAGAAAGAGAGAAAACTTATGAATTCTGGTGTAATTTTCAATTCTAACTTAGCCCTCTATTTATAGAAAAATGTTAGCACGCCGAAGTAGACTTGACCTGCAACCTGATGGCTCTACCTGCTACTATTTTCGCCCACCACATTTGAAATAAAATTCAGCACATTTCTTCACCAACTACAAGTGGGGCCCACTCAATTCTAGAATTTTCTGCCAAAATCATTTATAAACCTAATTTTCGAATCAGTCACCTCTTAAAATTCATAACAAATCATACGTTCAATTTTAACGGTTCAAAATTTGTGGACAAATACTCAACTTATATATATATAACATATTCAAAAATCAAAACGATCCAACGGTCAGATTAAAAATTATAACTCACGCAATATATCTAAAAAATACTGATTTGATTTTTAATACCTCAATTCCGACAGAAATACTGATAAAACACCTCAACATTAATTCCTTCAATAATAACCACATAAATAAATCCATCATTTATATCCACATCAAATAAATATTTTCTTATCATATAAATTAATAATCAATTATTCACAAATAATATTACAGAATCACAATTATGACAACCAGGCCGTTCTCAGAAAAGAGGGGGCTTTCCAATAAGGATTTCTCCTTACTGGCGCGCAATTAGGTGACCAAGCCTCTCCTTAGACAGAACTTTCTAGACATTGTCAATAATGCTATCTAATAATATTATTCAAATAATATGAATTATTGATCTGATAATGGAAAATACTGTGCAGTAACAATTATTGAAACAACAATAATATAAAATATCAACGCAGCAATTATTGAATCAATAAAATAAAATATTAAACAGTAACTACTATAACAATTATTGAGTAGTGCCTTCTTACGTAAGGATCAATAATTCAAAAATACTGTGCAAAACCGTGTGCTACTGTATAACCATGTGTATTATTGTATTTTAACCACCGGGTATTCCAACAGTATTAACGTTAACAACTACGCCGTTATTTATAAAAACCCAATTTTGTCGTTATCGTCATCCTACCATTTTTCGTTATGGGGCCCACAAATAGCTGCGCCGTCGTACGAATATTCCCCGACAGAAAGAATATTCCACGACCAAACGAATATTCCCCGACAACAATGAGTATTTTATAACCACTTGTTTATTTTGTAAAATTTGCACATTTCACCCATAACCAAAATATTATATCAAATTAACACCTTATTATTCACAATAATAATTAGAGAAAATTTGATTTTATTCATTAATAAGTTGGGGTCTTACAACCTCCCCTCCTTATGAAATTTTGTCTCCGAAATTTACGTACGTACCTGATATGCCGAACAGATGGGGATACCTCGTCAGATTCTAACTCTTGAGGTATAACCTTTGAGTGTAGAATATATTCCTTCTTATTCAAGATTTTAACATGTATCTCCTTATACGTTAAATCTTCCGCTATCTCGTCCGGTTCTTAATCAATAATGTGGTTCGAATCATCCAAATATTTACGTAACATCGATACGAAATAAACGTTATGAACACGCGACATACTTGGCGTTTAAAACGAGTCTATAGGTCACAGTTCCTACTCGATTGAGGATTTCAAATAGACCAATAAAATCGAGAGTTAAGATTTCCTCTATTCATCGACTCTTGCTCCTAGAATAACGCCCTCTTGAACCTTCTTCTTTACATTCATCAGCTCTGAGTCTGTAGCTTGAGCGGCTTTAATTTTATTGATTTAAAGTCGGTTCTAATCGTATATTTGCTATCTTCACGTAGGTTCATATATTTGCACTCGTAAATGCATACGATCTTCTGCTCAACGCGTCAGCTACCACGTTCGCTTTTCCCACGATGGTATTAAATGGTATAATCGTAATCTTCAATAGCTCGAGCCAACGTCTTCAGCGCATAATACGTTCGCTTTAGGTGAAGAAATATTTGAAGGGTTTTAGAAATGGGTTTTATACTGGGGTCAAATTTAAACGTTGAGCGCAAGTAGGAGAAATAAAAGAATATGTAGAACCGGTATTGAATAAGGTATAAACTTCGCAAGAGTTTATGATTAACTTACCCGTGATAACTTCATTCAGGTTCCTCGACAAACGCTCTTACTTAAACTACCAACTTTGACTTGTCTGGGACATCCTTTGGCATCACTATCCCGCTGGACTTGACTTCACTACAGGACAAAATCGAGCTAGGTGACCTTCTCTTTCGCAATTGAAACACACTTTGGGTTGCTGCGTACAGTTTGGACGGATGTGTCCCTCTTGTCCGCATTTGAAATATACGACCGGTGGTCATTCTTCTTCTTTTGAAATGGGTGCTGGTGTTGCTGTCTTTCCATCATTATTGAACCTCCTCTTCTTGAAATTTCCACTTCTATTATCTTGGTCATGATTACCACCAAAGTGGTTACCATTCTTGGCATGATAATTTTCTCCACGATTATTGTCACCGCTTCGATGACTGCTACCATTAGTATTATTATTTTGCAGGCTGCTTTCTCTTGGTTGGGTTGACTCGTTATCGCGCTCCAATAACTGAGCCATATTTACAACATCTGAATACAAACACAGTTTATGAGAAATTAGGTATTGACGTATCTCGGGTTTCAAACCTCTTAGAAACATTCGCGTCATTCTTTCCTCGTTACCAACTAAGTGGGATGCAAACCGGGACAACTCGGCAAACTTAGCTTCGTACTGCGACACGGTCATATTGTTTTGCTCCAGCTTGATGAATTCCACTTCCTTCATGTGACGAATACTTTCGGGAAAGTACTTGTCGTTAAACAATTCTTAGAACTTCTCCCAAGACATCTTGAGTGCTTCAGGCTGGGTACGTTTTACAGATTCCCACCAATGATCTACTTCTTCACGCAATATAAAGGTGGTGAATGGAACCTTTTGCTCCTCTGAGCATTCCAAGACATCAAATATCTTGGTGAACTGCTTTATCCATGTCTCTGCCTTAAGTGGTTCTGGCTTTCCCAAAAATCTCGGTGGTCCTAGCTCCTTGAACTGCTTAGCGGTGACCAACCGTGGGTTGCCAGTGTTTCCACCTGCATTATGAACATGAGTCTCTCTCGTTTGGTGTTGCATGAATTCTAAAAAGCTCCTAAACGTACCGTCGTTTGTCATTTGGTCAATGACGTTGTTCACCTAAGGATTGTTGCCTTCCTGAAGCACATTATCCTAAGTATTGATATGTGGTGACTCAATGGTCTCCTGTGCTCCATTGCTATTCTCAACATTCTTGGATGTCATTTTTAAATACTGTCACAAAACAAGGGTTAATTGACATGCAACATATTATCCCTATATTCTGACCGACCAAACAAATACTAAATAAACTTAGTCAGGTCATACTAGCGAAGGAATTCCCCGTCTCTCCCCTCCTAGTTCTTGTCTCACATCCCAGCCAGGGATCATATCCCTAAGCTTTGATACCAACTGTGACACCCCCAAAATAGGTATACATCACCCATTCTGAGTAGCCAAATACATGGTACAGAAACAAATATAACTTCAGTAATACAACTGTCGTGCAGAATACGACAACACATATACTGTGAGTTTGAATACAAATATTGTCTACTAGAGAGTATACAAACTCAAAAAGAGTCCTCCTTACAATTATCACACTATTTTATAGAATTGTGAGGACTACTAATGCAATCATCTGGACCGTCAATCCATTCTCCGACTAGTCCCAGCTATATTCTCATTTCCTGAAGAGAACAGTAAAAGAAAGGGTGAGCTCAACTAGCCCAGTAAAAAATATTATGACTAAGATAATGTACAACAAATTATCATTAGTTTTCAACAGGGAAAAATCTGATAAAATATAATAGACAACAAGTTTTAGATCAACAACTGCAGCGGAAAAAGCAATCCATTAGAAGAGTCAAGTAGAGCATAAAACCTACTATCTTCTATGATTTAAAAGATTTATCATCAATTTTATTGCTGAGATTCAGCTTAATAAATAATCAACATCATCGAATCATGCCTGCACTACGGGCCAAAGATAATCGTGTTTTCATCAACAGTCATGATCATGCCATAAAATAATTCATCTTTGCACCCTTGGCCGAAGAGAATCCATGGCCATAATCATACCAAAAATTATCCATCAATGCACTACGGGCAAATGAGGACTTTTACCACATCATTTGTAACATTACGGTCATGATTATACCGAATAATCCCTGGTCATAATCATACTAAGTCCATCTATGCACTACAGGCCACAGATAACTTTCAACAGAATATAAACATGAGGATGATGACAATGATACAATAATTCAATTAAACAAGTTCAAGGATAAATTTTAAAGATTTATAATTTAATTTATCCAAAAATCAATAACGTTCAAATTGTCAATATGATACTACTTTGTGGAGTAAATTTCAAGAATAATACTCAGTTGGTCATGTTCATCTCAACACCTATTCATCTTTGTACTACGGGCCAAAGATATTCATCAGGTAATCATTCATCTAGGACTGAGGATGATGAAAAATATCTTAAAGAAAACGAATCCAGTGAGATAAAAGAACAAATATTAGGGATTCATATTACAATTTATCCAAGTTCAATAATACTCCGAAATAACCAATTTCAAAGCAGAATTCAAAAATAATGATCAAAACATGGATACAATCAAAGATAGTAACCATAATAGCCTTCTTGGATAAAAAGGAAAATTTTCATTTTTTGATGAATAGTATCGTATTCGTGAATAGTGTCGTATACGTGAATAGTAACCCCGACACAAAAAGTTCCAAATTTAATAAAATGTTCAAACCAATATTTTGGCATAATGATATTGAAAGAAGTAATATTATTTACGAAAAAAATAACATCCCTTACTTCAGAATAATCGTACTTCTACCTGAATTTCGGATATAGTGCTGACAGAAACTTACACTGAATAGCAACTCTCAAAGTATCAAAGTACTCACAAAATACGCTCGAGAATATAGAGAGAGAAAGAGAGAAAACTTATGAATTCTGATATAATTTTCAATTCTAACTTAGCCCTCTATTTATAGGAAAATGTTAACACGCCGAAGCAGACTTGACCTGCAACCTGATGGCTCTACCTGCTACTATTTCCATCCACCACATTTGAAATAAAATTCAGTGCATTTCTTCACCAACCACAAGTGGGGCCCACTCAATTGTAGAATTTTCTACCAAAATTATTTATAAACCTAATTTTCGAATCAGTCACCGCTTAAAATTCATAACAAATCATACGTTCATTTTTAACGGTTCAAAATTTGTAGACAAATACTCAACTTATATATGTATAACATACCCAAAAATCAGAACGATACAACGGTCAGATTAAAAATTATAACTCACGCAATATATCTGAAAAATACTGATTTGATTTTTAATACCTCCATTCCGACAGAAATACTGATAAAATACCTCAACATTAAATCCTTCAATAATAACCACATAAATAAATCCATCATTTATATCCACATCAAATAAATATTTCTTTATCATATAAATCAATAATTAATTATTCACAAATAATATTACAGAATCACAATTATGACAACCAGGCCGTTTTCAGGAAAGAGTGGGCTTTCTAATAAGGATTTCTCCTTACTGGCCCGCAATTAAGTGACCAAACCTCTCCTTAGACAGAACTTTCTAGACATTGCCAATAATACTATCTAATAATATTATTCAAATAATATGAATTATTGATCTGATAATGGGAAATACTGTGCAGTAACAATTATTGAAACAACAATAATATAAAATATCAACGCAGCAATTATTGAATCAATAAAATAAAATATTGAACAGTAACTACTATAACAATTATTGAGTAGTGCCTTCTTACGTAAGGATCAATAATTCAAAAATACTGTACAAAATCGTGTGCTACTGTGCAACCACACGTATTACTGTATTTTAACCACCGGGTATTCCAACAGTATTAACGGTAACAACTACGCCGTTATTTATAAAAACTCAATTTTGTCATTAACTTCATCCGACCATTTTCCGTTATGGGGCCCACAAATAGCTGCGCCGTCGTACGAATATTCCCCGACAGAAAGAATATTCCACGACCAAACGAATATTTCCCGACAACAATGAATATTTTATAACCACTTGTTTATTTTACAAAATTTGTACATTTCACCCATAACCAAAATATTATATCAAATTAACACCTTATTATTCACAATAATAATTAGAGAAAATTTGATTTTATTCATTAATAAGTTGGGGTCTTACATTGAATATTATAAGTTTAGGGGTATTGGAGTGGTAGTATAGTTGCATTTAGTATTTGCATGTTTAGTTTACATTTTGCATGTTTATGTTTCATATAGTAGTTTGCTTATCAAAAATTTTGTTTATTATCTGTGTATGTTTAGGTTGCATGTCTCACAAAGTCTAGCTTTATGGAAATTTTGTGTCGCCAGTGATGATAGTGAATTTTAAAGGATTGTTGAGTACTCTGGATAACATGAACCTAGTTATAATGTTTTACACGATGAAATTGATGTTGCTGTTTAGATGCTTTTGGTTTGCATGGGCGTGTTCACAATTACTTGTAGGTATAAGAATTATGTGTTGCATTGCTCAATAAAAAATGTAGTTATAAAAAGGGAAATATGTGGAAAGTGAACTTAGACTGTTTAAAACATTGATATTCAAACTTTGGGAAAATATGGGTATGCTATGTATAAAAAAAACATACAAATAGTAATAACATGGCTAGTCTTATTTCGAGGCCCTGGCTACTTGAGTAAGTAAGCCCGTAGGGGTGTCTTAACACCTAGCGCCCTAAGGTCTTTCATGGTATGGGAGTCGTTGGTTGAAAGCTCGCTAAGGGATAGCAGTGTTGCCTAATAGAATGAGGCATTGCACAATCATGTGAAAAAAAATAGCAATAAACACCGTGAAAAGAGCGAAAGTCGCCCTCGTGAGTGGAAATAAAGCAGTTAAACCCATTGTTACACCTTAGTTTGTTTTGATATGTCAAAACAGTCTTTGTTGCATAAGTACACATGAGTCTTGATTTAGACTGTAATTTTCTATCTTGAGCAGTTTAGCATGTGTATTCTTTGCTTAAATCAAGTTTTGGTGAACATAACACACACACACAGCATCTCTATAGCATATTTGAATTATCTGAGTGTATGATATTATGCCTATAGTTCAGTTTGAATTTGTATTCTTGAATCTGGATAATTCGCTGAGGCATTTTGGACTAAAATTCTGTTATGGCTGGAACAATGTGAGACTGGTTTGCATCACGATTTAGTTACATAGCATATAGTTGCATTTTCAGTGTTTTATGTGTATGTATTGCTTGAGGGCAAGCAATAGTTCAAGTTTGGGGGTATTTGATAAGTGGGTTTTATACCTACTTATCGGATATTAATTCACGCGAACTATGTCTATCTTAAGTACATTTTAATGTGTTTTTAGTTGCATTTTGTTTATTTTGCATTGTATGTACTTAGAACTCCCTTTGATGTAAAAGTGCAGGATATGGCATAATTTGGTGATATTAGATGGCATAAGGCTAATGGATACATGACGCAAGGAACAAGTGGAAATATGCAACTGAGAATGGATGAAGGAAGAGTGACTTAACAAAGATGCAATGGCAGCAAGACAAAGTAGTAGCAGCAGCAGAACCAGAATCCAAACTGCAGAAGCCACGCGGCTACACAGGTCAATACTCGCGCGCCCGCGCGATCACTCGATTTAGCCAGACTTTACACACGCGCGCCCGCGCGAAGAATACAAAGGAGGAGCGCGCGCCCGCGCGTGATGTCTGAGGCTGTTGAGTTATTTTATTTTAATTTTTAATTTTAAGAGTTTGGGTTGGTTAAAAACAATTCTGACTGGTGTTAGACAATTTATTCAGTTAGTTTTACGTGTTTTTCATATTGGAACTAGGGTTTTACACTTTGGGAGAGTTCCAACGTAGAACTAAGCCAAAACTTCATATTTTCTACTTCTTCTTTGGATTTTCAATCATTGTGGAAGACTATTATTTCTTTGTTGGATTTTAATGCGAAATTAAACGTTACTATTGGGTTGTAATCAGAAATTGGGTTTGATGGATTCAATCCTTTCTCTTTCAATTGTTTGTTTATTCTCCATGTTTTGCTTTGATCCCATGATGGCTTTTGGTTCAGTTATGAACTAAACTCCATTATGGGATTCTAACGGATTTTAATATGTAGTTTAATTGCATGCTTGACTGCTGGACTGTTTTGCATATCATAAGAAATTTCTATCATGGTTGGTTTGCATGCATAAATGATTGATCACCATTCGTTTTAGTTACTTGTATGGAATTGAAAAATTACATGCGAGTATGGATTGTAATCATGATAGCATGTGTATATGGGGCTGTTTTGCTTAGCTTTTTATTTCGTGAATCAGATAAACATATATTGTTTCACCGCATGAGTTAAATAGGGGTTTATGCTTAAATTCAATATTATTGTAATTTCACATAGACATATAGTGATTTTGGTTTTATTGACGATTACATGGTGTCTATTGCATGTAGATGTTTTGTAAGTGGGTCATAATATATTGAAAAATAGTTATGTCTACATTAGTGCCCTTGGCTACTTTCCGTTGATATGTGAACAATCTTGCATGATGGTTGTACTTAGATGAACTGTTAAATGAAGTTAGGATCCCATTATCTCCAGATTTGATTTATTCCATTATTATTTTTATTTTAGGTATTACTTGCATTTAGGTTAATTCACAATTCTAAGCATTAGTTTAAGCATATAAAAATAGTGATTTAGTTGATGCATAATAGTTAATTTAGACAACTTTCTCCATGGATCGATACTCGACTTACTCTGTATTGCTTGTTGACACATGTATGCTTGCATGAGTTAGAGTTCTTTTGTTAGAACTAAAAAGAGAGGCAACAACAGCTCCATCAAAATACATCCTCCATGATTGGGTTATATTGTCGTGATAGTTTTGTTGAATTGTCATTACCCCTTCATCAGGGAAATATGTTTCCAAGGGTTTGAAATCCCCAGATGGTGTTGCAGCCAGTTGATCCGCAATTCCTTGACCATTGATAGACTTTTGAGTCATATAGATGATGTCAATTTACTGGAGGATCAACTTCCATTTAGACAGTCGACAATTCAATATGGGTTTGCTGAATACGTACTTGAGAGGATTCATGTGGGATATGAGATGGGTTGTGTGACCATGGAGATAATGTTGTAATCTCATGGAAGCCCATGCTAATGCACAGCAAGTCTTCTCAATCAAGGTATAATTATGCTCACTGATGCTGAATCTTTTGCTGAGGTAATAGGTAGCTCTTTCTTGGCCTCTACAAATACCCATGGCATTGCCATTGATTGACAGGTACATAAACAGGGGAACGTCATTCTTGGGAGGTACCAAGACAGGAGCTTTGACTAGTTGCTCTTTGATGGAAAGGAAGCCTTTTTGACACTCTTCGTTCCTTTTCTTGGAGGAGTTTTTCCTTAACAACTTGAAGATGGGATCACAGGTTGCTGTGAGTTAGGAGATGAATCGGATAATGAAGTTAATTCTTCCCAAAAATCCCCGTATTTCCCTCTCTATCTTGGGCACGGGCATCTCAGTAATGGCCTAAATTTTTGCAGAATCCAGTTCAATGCCTTTGTGGCTTACTAGGAATCCCAGCAACTTGCCTGACTTGACATCGAAGGCGCACTTGGCTGGATTTAGCTCCAAGTTATACTTTTACAACCAGTTAAAGAGCTTTTTGAGATGGTCTATGTAGTCTTCTTCCCTTTGGGACTTGACAATGATGTCATCCACACAGACTTCTATCTCTTTGTGCATTAAATCATAGAAAAGAGCCATCATGACTCGCTGATAGGTAGCTCCAGTATTAATGAGGCCGAATGACAACCGTCTGTAGCAAAAGGTTCCCCAAGGAGTGATGAATGTTGTTTCTCCCGGTCCTTTTCAGCAACCATGATTTGGTGATACCCAACAAAGTAGTCAACAAAGGAGTACATGTCATTCTGAGTTGTATTATCAATGAGTATGTTTGTTTAAATCCCTATAATCCAGGCATACTCGCACCTTCCCTCTAGGTTTAGGTATGGGAACTATATTTGATAGCCACTCAGGGTGTGTTGATACCATGATGATGCTGGCTTAAAATTGTTTCATAATTTCTTCCTTGACTTTCAAACTCAACTCAGGTTTTAATCGCCTGAGCTTTTACTTGACTGGCTTGAATCGCTCTTTAATAGGTAGGCTATGAATGATGATGTCAGTGGATAAATCGATCATGTCTTCATGAGACCATGCAAACACATCTTGGAATTGGGTCAATAAGGTAACCATGCCATTCCTTTGGCTTAGGGTAAGGTCCATACCAATCTGGATCTGTTTGGGGTTTTCTGAGGTTCCAAGGTTAAAAGAGGTGGTTTGATCAAGGTTTGGCTTGGGTTTATCTTCGACCCATTCTTTAATCTCCTCAGGCACCTCATAGTCCTCTTGTTCAATCTCTATCAAGTCAGAGTCCAACTTTACATCAAAGTTGGAGTCCTTGTGAGGAATTGGCACTCCATCAGTAAGTTTAGACAAATCTAACTTTGGAGTCCTGAAACAAAATGCTTTCACTTAATATATGAAATTGTTTGATCATACAGAGTATTAGCATGACATGACAAAAATAACTGCTAATACTATGCAACAAAAGTAAACAGTTATTGCTATCTACAGGGCAGAGGGATTTTATACCCTTTTTACCCTTTTCGACAAATGCAAGGAGTACTGCTCCAATTACCAAGGGTCAAGTCCTGGTGGGCAGCTGTGATGAAGGGGCGGTTATGGTCCTCCTCCTCTTGAATAATGACCATGACATCTGGATAATCATTATCTGGGATGTCCCTATTCACACCCTTTGTATGTATTAGGACGCACATCTTTGATAACTGTCTCTTTATACCTTGTTTGCGCCTTTGATTCCTTTCCTCAATGTCTGGGTCTGGAATTAGGACTTCTTTCCCGTTAGCCAGTCTCAGCTTAGGAAATATTATACCCGCCACAGAGACATGAATTTTCCTTAGAGGCCGTACAGAATTTTTATCTGTAGGTTTAGGAAATAACATTGTAGATGAAGGAACCAGTGTATACTTATGTGGGTTTTTGTGACTTGACCCAGAGGAGTAGCCTAATCTGGCCTTCCTTGTCTGGCTGGGAACTTGAATTGGACATTTTATTCCTTGTTGATTATTTTCTAACCCTTGTCCTGGTTGGAAACCCAAGGATATCATCTCTTGACTGGCCGACATTACCTCGACGGAAACTCTGGGTTTTAGAGCTGGAGCCCCGGTAGGTTGATAGTGAGTGTTGCTCACCTCAAGGGCTTGGAAGCTGACAAGCTCAACTTCTTCATAGAAACTGATTAGAGGTCTATCACTTTGGGTAGGATACTCTGGTTCAGTATTGACAGTAACCAGATTACTGTTGATGATATACTTAAGTTATTGATAAAGAGTGGATGGGATAGCTCCCGCAATATGAATCTAAGGTCTTCCTAACAGTAAATTATATCTTGTAGTGATTTTGAGCACTTAAAAAGATATGTAGAAGGTATATGGACCGATTTCCACTAGTAATTCAATCTCTCCGACAACATTTAGCCGAGATCCATCAAAAACTTTGATGATTGTGTGGCTGCTTCAGATCCTGTTGAGATTGATCTTTATTTTTTCCAATGTGGCATAGGGGCAGATGTTTAGGGATGATCCTCCATCTATTACTACTCCTCTGACCACATATCTGGAAGACATCACTGCTATGTGCAGTGGTTTGCAATGACCCATCCCTTCGGGAGGTATGTCATCATCAGTGAAAGATATCACATTGCTATTGAATATGTGATCTACCAGATGATGAAATTTTTCCACATCCACTGTCTTTGGCAAGTTGGCTTCTTCTAATGTCTTCATTAAGACCTTCTGATGATCTTCTAAAGAGAATACCAAGTCCAGAATAGATATCTGTTGAGGTGCTTCTTTCAAACTTTGCACCATCTTGGCTTTATTATGTCACATCTTGCGGAGGAATTCTTCGATTTTCTCCTTGGGCACTTTCCTCTTAGATCTGATGACTGGCTTTATCACTCGTTGAGGGAGATACAGCAAATTTTCTTTGGATACCGCAACAGTTGTGTTAGACGTTGATCCTTCAGCCTCTCTATAGTTCCATGGGACTTTCTTAAGGCCGATGATAGGCTACTGTGGCCTGAATGGCAATATGATTGGCTTTGGTGTAGCCACCTTCAAAGGGTTTTCAACTCCTTTGAGCTTGATTGGTTGAATTGTAAGGGGTGTGGCAGCCAGGTCTCCCTTAGAGGATATGACTATTATGACTTCCCTCCATCTTTGTGGTCTTCGAGGAAATGTATACCAACTCTCAAGTGATACTGTGTCATTGTCTGCCATTTGCAGGTCACCACTGTCATTCATATTTTGGATAAGATGACGAAGTGCCCAGCATTCTTCAGTGTTGTGACCACGAGAATGGGAGTGGCATTGACATACTCTAGTAGCATCAAATCTTTTTGAGCTCGAATTGACTGGAGGTAGCAGTGCTGTAATCTTTCCCTCATTAATCAGCATCTGCAAGATTTCTTCCATCGGTTGGCCTAAATAGGTGAACTCCCTTTTATTGGAAAAGTCCCGATTGACTTGGGCTCTTGCTTTTCTTGCAAACTTTTCCTCCAAGGTTTCACTCTCGTGGGTCTGTGATGGAGTCTTTGTGATAAGGGAGAGGAGACTTGTATGCTCTTGATTGAACAACTGTCGTGTGACTTGGTGTTGATGTATCACCAGTTCTGCCAGTTGATTGACCTGTTCATCAATAGACTTTAACTCCTGTTCCATCATGAACTGGAACTTCGAATAATCCTACTTGTCGAAATTATCCTTACTGGTTTGGGGAGAACCACCCACGTATTTGAGGTACTTGGAGCTCTCTCCACTTCCCCTAACATCATCTTCCTTGTGTTGAGGGAGAGGATTATCTTGAACGTATGGTTGTTCGGGCTTTATCGCCACGATCTCACCACTGTCTATTAAGTCCTGGATCTTATGCTTAAGGGTCCAACGATCCTGAGTGTCATGGCCTGGAGCTTTATAATGGTAAGCACACTTTTTACTTGTATTGAAGCCCTTTCCACTTGGATTGGCTGGTGGAAGGAGATGAGTGATTTTCTTCTGAGCTGTCAGAAGTTTGAAAATATTTTCGAGTGAGTCCCCTAAGGGTGTGAACACTCTTGAGCGTCTGACTTCTCCACTCTTTGGTAAGGGAGGATTTAATGATTGTGCTTGAAAAGGGGAATAGTTTCTCCTTTGAATAGGCAAGCTTTGATTGACTTTTCAGATTGGATATGCTCGGCCACGACTTTTAAAGTGGCGAGGTCTTGAATCTTCCCAGATTTTAACCTCATTTCTGCCATTTCTCTGTGTTTAATCATTTCTGAGAATGGTTTTCCTATTCCAGCTAGGACCCTCTCATAAAATGGAGCTTTTTAAATATCTGTAAAGGTTATCACCATCTCAATCTCTGTCATGGATGGGATTACTTGAGCAGCCAGTCGCCTACATCTTTGGGAATATTCTCTGAATGACTCATTGACTTGCTTCTTAACTTTGGTAATTTGATATCTGTCTGGAGCCATCTGAGTTTGAAAGCTGTATTGACTAAGGACAGCATGGGCTAACCCCTCCCAACTGTGAATTTTGGAGTTATCAAATCTAGTGTACCATATTCTGGCTTCTCCAATCAGACTTTTCTGAAAGAGCTTTTTATTCTCGGCATAGGATCCGAGCTCTCCAATGAACACTTTTAAATGGGTGTAAGGATCTCCCAATCCATCATATTTCTCAAAATCGGGAGTCTTGAATTTCTCCGGATAATGAACCTTGGGAAAGATGCAAAGGTCTAAATAGGAGACACTTCTGTGCATTCTAATCCCTTTGATGGACTGAATGATCTCTTCCATTTGTAGAACCTTCTTCCGAATATCATCGGTGTCTAGATCTTCTTTTAGATGGGTGATTTCAGGAGTTTTGTAGGACTTCTCAGTTTGAGACTCAGGTATTGGGACTTCTCTGTCTGGACCCTGGATTCCTCCATGTGCAGAGGGTTCTGTTTGCATGGGTATTTGTAGACCCTGAGTTGATTTGTTTAGCTCTTTGAGAAGAACAGCCAACTGTATTATTTGATTCCTTAATTTTTCGAACTCCTCATGAGAGACAGGAGTAGGATCATATGGGGCACTTGTAGCCATATCTGGCTGTGGGCTTATTGCCTTTTTGGACTTTGAACGAGTAACGGGATCAATCGTTTCCCTATAAAAAGACTATGTAGTTTAGTCTGGGAAAACGGGGAAATGTTACATGCTATGTAATGTGTCCGTTTTTTAGGAGTGTTTTAATGTTCTCCTGCAAAACGGATGTCAGTCGTTTTGATGGCAGGATAGAGTGACAGGTCTTGATATGAAAAAGGAATGCATATTTTACATACTCCTTTATATTTTCCATTACATTGAGATTGACATGGAAATGAAATTACAAGTAATTAAAATTACTGGTAATTGAAAGGGGAAGGTATGAAGAGTTTTCCCTCCGCGTTTGGTTTATCGGAGGTTGACATATCTTAGGCTACTCTCGCGGCTTTTTAGCATGAAGATCCCCAGATCATCGCAATTTACTAGATGAGAATGATGACATGTGCGAAGCACTAATATCATAGGCAGATATGGTGTGAAGCACTAAAGTGCAGTAAATAAAGCATTAGTATACATCCATTCAATGTAAATGTAGTATTCACACATAAGCAGATAATTTTTTTTAAAAGCTTGAATAGCGGCTTAAGCCCTCTTACTGGAGTCCCCAGCAGAGTCGCCACCTGTCTACGTCGGGACTTTTATTTGTCCCTTTCTGTTCTTATCTTTTGGTGTTCTCATTTTTAGGTGAGATTTGTTTGAAAAAACAAGTTTGAAAAGGCCCGACATGTATATGTCGACGATTTGACTGTTAGAGTCGCCAGTTGTTAACTTTAAATGGTTGCACCAACTCAACCGAGAAAAGGTTTGCACAAAGACCCACTGATTTGACACTGTTTAACTTATTTGGGAAACCAAAAACTCGTTAGGGTCCGAGGGCTTGATTAAGCGGAGGGAATGTGTTAGGCACCCCCCGACTTTCGTGATAACACGGTTACCGCCACTTTTCATTAACTTTTATTTGTAAATGTGTGTGTGTAGGGCCTATGTGCAATTATCTGAAAGTAGTGCTATGCCTCATTTGCACCTATATACAAAGGGTTTGAATTTTTCATAAAAGTTCAATTTTAACAAGATATAGCAGTGATGTTTTGGAAAACAGGTTTTCAAACCCTTATGCTCAATAGTAATTGAGACCTTTAATACTTCTATTTTATTATGTGTTCGGCTTGATTGCTTTTATTTTCGAGATGCGAGGCATCTTTGAGAAAATAAGATACATAGCAGTACCGAACTCCTTGTGAGTATGAGAGTCATCTAAGGATATTTAGACACCGTAGATAATTTACAAGCTAGCTGCAGCTGCAAAATGTCCATCATAGGAACCGAATCTAGATTCAGAAGCTGAATCTATGATCACATGATTCATAGGCTCACATGAAAAGACAATATGTACGAAAGCTAGAAAAAGAACTAAATTTGAGTAAATCTAAACCATTCCAGCCTCAACGATTCCAGTTTAGTCACTTTGAACCGATTAAAGTTAGAAGTAGCCAGATTGAGGCAAATCTAACCCGCAGGCTGAAAGATTAAATATCTACATTATGAAAGCAATTAAAGCAGATATTTATATAAAAACGGTATATATATATATATATATATATATATATATATATATATAAGTAGTAGAAAGCTTAAAAATCTAAAAAATCTTATAGTGGGCTGCAGAGAAGACTTCAGATAGCTTTTGACACCTGAAAACTCTATTTTCATCGATTAAACTTCAGTATGTTACAAAAAATGAGCTTACAAGTACTTAGAAAGAAGAATCACTCAGTTTAGAGCACTCTAGTAGAGGTTACAAGCTGAAATAGACAGAGTTTTCTCTTCTTTTCTCTTTTTTTTTCAAATGAACTGCCAAGAGCTCATATTTATAGACGAAGGAGCTGCGGGTTAACCCACAATAGGTATGGGTCTACCTGTGACTGCCCGGGTTGCCCTGGGCTCTGCGGGTCCCGTCGTCTTAAAGTACGTGCACTTGGGCTACGCATTGTCCGCTCGAACATTCATAACTTTCAATCCGGGCTTTTGATAAAAGAGTGTTGTAGCTTTTCGGGAAGCTAATGTCGAGAGCTACACAATGACATGGGATTAGAGGTTGTACGAAGCTGGGAAGATGGGCCCATGACCAGATCTCCAAGTCTTCAAAGTCTATCCGGTGTACAGTCACTCGGGATTTGAGCAATGGTTCTTGTGGGACACCTTAGTATATAGTGTGGATTGAATTGTGTTGAGATGATGTGAATGTGAAGTTGAGGTGGCAAAATGACGATTTTTCCCCCACCGGGGTTATCTACGGCTTTTGCGCAGATGTAGCTATCGTTTATTAGGGTTATCTCTGAGATTGGGTTGTTGTTGATGCTGAACGTCCTCAAGATTATCTCTAAGGTTGGCTTGACCTCCCGAGGTTATCTCCGGGGCTAAACAGAGTACCCCGGGGTTGTCTCCAGGGTTGAAACTGAGTCTCTTAGGGTTATCTCTGAGATTGACCTGGATCACTGTGGGTTATCTCTAAGGTTATAACTGAATCTCCCAGGGTTGTCTCCGGGGTTAAAACTGATTTGACTTCCAGAGTTATCTTTAGAAGACGATTTTACCCTCCTGCAAGGTTAATAATAGGAATGCAAAATTTTGAGTCTCTACAATAACAAGACTGTTCGATTTCTCGGGACATTACATTTTTCACTCCTTATAAGGATTTCGTCCCCGGAATCACTATCAAAAAACTTATGTTATAAAATCAATGACTTTTTTTACAACCTTTATTAAAGGTATTATTCTACTTATACCCATATTTTGCGAGTGTTAATATCCATTCTTAACTCATCAACTTCCTTTTTCTAAAGATAATCGTCTGACACAACCGTCATAAGTTAAACATCATGATTAACTATACTTCTAATCATGCAGGATATCACATTCACCCCTTCTTCTAAAAATTTCGCCCTCAAAATTTTAACATACTTATCTTTTCAATCAATTGAGCTTCTTACTCATTTCTCCTCTGAGAATTTCTTCTGTCATCACATATTACCACAACTTCTCTTTGAAGGAGAATAACTAGGAAATAAAAATATTCCTTTAAAACCTTTCATATAATGTTGAGGGTTCATAAAGACCATGAACACTTATCTAGGTTTAACAGTATTCCACCGCAACCATATTTAAAATATTTTTTAACCAGTACGTTTATAATCACAAAGAAGGTAAACTACCTCTTCAAGTATGTTAGGTGATCAGTCGATCGTATAACGACTAGATGCATTAATAGGTTGCCCTTTTTTCTGGGGTTTCCTACCTCATACTTAGCATAAGATTCCACACTAAAATAATTTGGCTTGGCATAATTTCTCGAAGAAGACTCGATTTTCATAAACATGATTTCATATTCGTCTAGCCAAATCAAATAGCTTAGAATATACCAACAATTTGGACATGAATCGAAACATTTTTCTAGCCAATTCATTTTGCATCGACTAATCTTTCAAGAGTTCAAAATACTGCAAATCGTTTTATAATGTTATGATACCGCACTGTCTTAACATTATGTTGAGAATTTCATAATTTTGTGACTTTGTCATACTATATCACACCATAGTGGGCTGATGATCCTATGATCATGTCCAACACTAGGCTAGATTATATTGAAGACTCCATCTTTTATAATCTTGGCATCAAAGACATTAATGATATAGAAAATACATTTTGATATTTTAAATCAATTTTGTTTAGCCGAAACGATTAGCATAGACCTACAAATAATAGATCTTTTAAAACGCATTGGTTCAATAATTTGATCCAACATTTTTCTTTTTAAAAATGTAAATATTAGCACGAGGTCAATAAATTTCAAAATCTAGCATAGCTATAATATTTGAAATATCCATTTTTCTTCATACACTTCATCTTTCTTCATTATTCCATTATGTAACAATTTTATCTTTCTTTAGCACTATCAATGCTTAATATACTAAAAATGATTAGTTCTCAGTCTAGAACATTCCTATACTAGTTCATCAAAATTACCATAATTTATGTGTTCAGAAACTTTCCACAATAATATGAGTTTAAGAACTTGCCTTAGTAATATGTAATCCAAGAACTAATCAAGGATTGTCCATACACTTAGGGCTCAAAAACATACCATATAATTATGAGTCACAAACTTACCATAAGCATGAGTTTCAAAAATTTGCACCTAATCTTAGTACTTTCTAACTATCCAATATACACATGAGAAAAGACTCACCTTTTCAACATATACATATTGATAGCGCGACATTAATATTTCAGTGATTATCAATGTAATAAACTAAGTAGTCGTTAAACCAAGCACAAATCTCTGTCCATACAAAGGTTTTTACAACTCAACTATCAAATGAGTCCTCAATTGAAATCCCATAAAATTCTAACTTTTTCTTTACTTAATACGAATTTTCTTTAATTCGTATTTCATCCTTTATAACTCTTCTGAGTTTTCTTATAGTATTTCATAGTATCATCTCTTTATAGCGTCAGGCTATATCTTTACAATTGTTTAACATATTATATGTCATTTTACAATTCAATCTGATCACACCGTGATCTTATTTTATGATCGTTTAACATTACGATCTTCCATACTCTATGATCGCTTCATTTTATGATCTTTTTTCCTTTCTTTTTAACCATTTATTTATCATCAACTTTCATTTTTATTACTGGAGTCAGGAAACTCCTAATTCTCATCTTTTATACCCTTCAAGATTCTTCTTTGAATCTTCTTATGTATTTCTTACTCTATTTGAGTTTATCTCATTACTATCTTCCATAATTTCTCTCAGATTATAGCCTAAGGTTCCCAACCTAAGTTTTATAACCTATGAGCTCTGATACCAACTGTAACATTCCCAAACTCGGTCTATCTGCAAACCCGAGTTCAGTGCGTCATGAGTGCTTCTCATTCCATACATATATCCTTAAGATATAATTAAAAACTCCAAAATATAACAATATATTTATTCAACTCCCAGATTCTATTATGTTAAAATTTGTATTACAATACAAATAATGATAATTACATTATTCTTTAATTACAAGTGTGACTTTCATTTGCCACAACAAATACATAAAAGTTCTAATAATAAATTATAAGTCTCGATTTGATCTTCTCTCTAGTTTCCACTGGATCATTCAGTTCTTCCTATCTTCGCTGAAAATGTTTTTATTTTAAAAGAAAGTGTAAGCATTCGATTGCTCAGCAAGTTCTAGCAGTTGAATAACATTAAAATCAAGAATCAAATATTCTTTTCTTATAGAACTTCAATAATTGAGAAGAGTTATGAAGCAACATGAATAACAGGAAACAATTCTGATTCTTATCATTTTATAACATCAATAACATTTATCTTCACATAAAATCATTTATTATAACATCTATCTGCACATAACATCATTTATTATAACATTTATAGGACTTAACTCATCCTACACAACTACATATGTGAAAAGAATCACCTTTTCAACATATGTATACACAAACATAACACATAGCACACATCGAGTTCTCAACAGTTATCAATATAATAGGCTGAATGGCTCCCCACCAAAAATTAATGAATTAGTTTCCCGTCTCATCTACACTATCTTTCACATCGAGTTAGATCGGTTACTAGTTCAACTTCAACCTTTTCCCATAATAAAGGAGTTGTTTAACTCAGATACTGCACATCAATGATTGAAAAATACGATTGTACAAACAAATTAACCTAACTTACCATCTTTACCTTTTTCTTGCTGAAATATTTAATACAGACTCATTCCTTATATTGTTCATGTCTAAATAGAACTCTTACAACTTGAATAGTTCAATCATAGAATAATTCATCTTAAAAGCACATAAGTGCAAACAATTGACACGTAACATAATTCATGATACACATCTTGCACAAATATAACACATTTGCACATAGAATATAACTTACTCAGATACAACGTTTGAGTAAGTTAAAAAAATTAGCATTCAAATCAGAATATGAATGAAGTTAGAAAACTTTCCTTAAGCACTACTTACAGTTTACGCTATACTGATCTTGGAAATCCCTATATACCACATAAGGATATTACATCAATTAGTTACGTAATTTCGTTAAGTATCGGCTTACATTAACCTTATACATTTACTTTTATGTCCATATTATTAAACCCAGATCTCTTTCATTATTCATTATATTCGTTATCATTCATTATGAATTTCTTTTTTTTTCAACGTTACGATATTCGGAGATGTCATAACCCTTATTATCATCTTCCATAATAATTTATATTATATTTTCCTTTTTTCTAGCATAACTTGTCCGAATCATTAAAATTATAATGTTCGTTAAGTTAATTATCGTTTATACGGCTATCCAATAACTGAATGTCATACCTCATTATCATTTCTAGATGTCTAGGTCATACAATCTTTTGTATGTCGAGAACAATCATCCGACGCGAATACTATGCGTTCATAGCTTTTAGGCGCTTTACATTGCTTCTAGTTCATATCTTACAATGTTCGATTTATTTTACTCGGAACACTTTACAATTTAAATTAACTTGGCTTCTCAATGTGTATACGTCCTTCAATAACTTCGTAACTCTACGATCAAACCATACACTCGTGTGTATGCTTAATCACGTTCATCTGATGCGTACATTAAACATCTTCATATGTTTAAGTGTGTTACACTTATGTTGTTCATCTCTTAAACTCAAATTCAAGCTTTACTTAAGGTTTGAATCACTCATTCTAGTGATACATTAAATGAACTTTACGTTCATAATCGTTCCGTACATTTTGCCCACCCTTTAAGCAATTAAAAGCTACTCTCTGGGTTCTCCCCTGCACCGACGTTGCGGCGTCTGAATGCAGCACAAAAGTCGGCGTTACGACACCCACTAACAGGACCTCCTAGCCGAATTAGTGCTTCCTCCCAAGGCTTAGTTGCTCTGCGGCGCCAGGCCTAATCCTTTGAAAAAATTTGTAGTTTTTAAGCTTAATTGCAACACTACCTTTGAAATTAATCCGTTCTTACTCAGAATTAATCATTTTTTAGCTTAATCGTTTCTACTCGAAATTAATCCATTCTTAAGGCTTTGGAAAGCTTACTATGTCCTCTTCAAATTCCCTCAAGCAGAATAATTTTCCTGAGTTTCTAACAAGACTTAATCATGGCTCAAAAGTCCTCCCTCACTCAATTTTTCAACTTTGCGTTTATCGTTTATTTGTCCGTAACTTACTCATCCCAACCCGGAATGAGTTCGTTCTTGAGTCCACAACTCACGTTTTCAATATTTTCTAACATTTTTCTGAAACCCTAATTATTTAAGTTCATTATCTGGCATTACAATTTCTTCCAAAAATTATAACGAACTATGATTTCAACTATTAACGTTTTTTACTAAAATTTTCACCGTAACATCATTATAACATATTTTTACTCCGTTCCAAAGGGAACATTTCTAACACTTTTCCCAAGTCTAATATCTCCTAACCAAACATATAAAAACTATACACAATGGTTTTAAACTTTTTCATCAACAACAAGCTCTGACATGGTTTTAAATTTGTCCATCAATAACTCGTTCTTCATTCATTTTTCAAGTTCTTCGTTCTTTGTTTTAAACTGTTATTGTAATTACGATTCACTTTAAACATGCATATTAATTACCAAAGCACTTCATATAACATATGAAAGCTTAAAAGAAATAGAAGAAAATAAGATTCAAGTTCTTATTACTTCCATTTTCCTATGGTTAAACAATATTAATCATCACTTATAATATCTTATACTTCCATTTTATTAAGCTATATGATTTTACATATGAAACCTAAAGAAAATGGATTAAAAGATAGGTTTTGGCATTACCTTTTCTTCTTTATTCTTCTTCCTTATTGACAAAGCTTGCAAGACTGCTAGCTTTTCTTCTTCCTTTCCTCCTTCCATCCGAATTATCTCTCTTTTTCTCTTAATATATGAGCTTTCTCTTCAATGTGTTGGTGTAAAATAAACTAACACTTGAAGAGAGAGTTTCTTGCTATTTATCAAATTTCAAAGCTTAGGGTATTGTGACACCCCCAAATCCGGGTACATCGATTCCACGGGATTTGGTGTTCACTGTACAAGCATCATCTATCTATCTACCCATAAATAATATCAAACCATACAATTGACAGAAATTATAATAAAATCTCTTCCCTTAAGGGTTACATCAACTGAATCATAAATAAATCCCAGGTTAACTAACCTTAAAACATCTGTGCGGAATTCTAAACAAATAAGTCTTAAACAACAACATAAGTCTTAAACATAATACATCATCATTTAAAATAACAAGTCTTCATCACTTGCTAACTTTGCCCTTGCCCTTACTAGTGGAGGGTTCATCGCTTCTTTCATTCTTAACTGCAATGTTATTATTAAGCAAGAGTGAGCACAAATGCCCACAAGTATAAAAAATGAAACAACCGTATAATAACATGTGAATAATCAACGACATCTAAATAAAGCTCAACTTTTGAATCAAGAATAAATAACATGAATCAAAAGAATTCTAAGGGTCATAAGACCTTGAACTATGTCCTAGGTTAACAAGAAATATACTTGAAACCTTTAACAGTCATAAGACTATGGACCTTATTCTCGTACTTAGGGGGATCAGCCCTTAGTACCATACTGTGCACAATATCTTAACGCTAAAGCGTAATTAATCCCCTATACAGGGTTGTTCATCTCAGTTTGACATTTGAGTCCGTACCAAAGGAAGTTTGGTTTGGATAATTTCATCAAGGGTTCTGAAATTTAGAACGCTCATCAACTATGGACTAGTTGAATCAATAAGGTTCACTAGTCTAATAAGGTTCAACAATAACGATATTCAATTTGAATAATAATCTCAAACGTATACAATAGAACAATTATTGTATAACTGAATCATGCTTTGACAATATAAATAATCTGTAATATCATACTTGAACTTGAATAATAGAATGATAACTTATTCAAGGTAATTAATAATCTTGAAAGATATTAAAAGTAGGGTTAAGAAACTTGCTCGACATAAAAGTAACGTTTAAGTTTAAATAAACTTGCTCAATAGAATGGAGTTAGGGATAGGATACTTGCCTCGTGCGTAGATTACACTTTAACTAAGCACGTTCTTTGAATTAAATCCTACATACCATTCATATACACAATACCAGTTAATTATAAATTAACTTATCAATATAAACTCATTCTCGTTGTCTACTTTAATTATTGACTAAACTTAGTCAAATTATCACGTTGTCACATAATTTATACTTCATGAATTATCAAACTAATTATGTATTTAATAATTCAATTCACATATAATATTTTATTACATGTTAGACAACTATTTTATCATCTCATAATACCCCTAACATGATTACATGTTCATTACATCAATCCACTAACACTAGTTAGACTTTAACATTTTAAAAATATATTTCTGACATTTTTTGGAGAGTGGCGCTGCGGCGCCACTATTGAACTAAGGATTCGCGCTGCGGCGCCGTGGCGCTGTGACCGGGCCCTTGGCGCTGCGGCGCTGCGGCGCCGTGGCTCGAGTCTTGGCGCTGCGAGCGCTGTGGCGCTGCGGCGCGAGAAATCAGTTCTAGAGCTGGCGCCGCGGCGCGAGACCCCAGAAACTGAATCTCAGTTCGCGAAGAACACAGAGTTCAGCGAAATCAACACATTTTTAACACTAATTTCACCAATCACATATACCCACATGTTATAATTCATGTATAATCATAACCCAACATATATAAAGTGATTTTAACCTATTAAAACATATAATCACATATTTAAATCATGTAAAATTGGACTGTTCTTGATGTTCTTGAAGTTTTTGAACAAAACACATAATTTAGCCGTACGGATTCGTTATAACACCGAATCCGTTCGTTTAAGGCTTGATCTCTTCGTATTAACATGCTCAATAATATAAGGGTGTAAAATTTAGGGATAATATATCATCAATACATCAATTATCACATATATGGCCATATGGCCATATCACGTACTCTGTTTATTTTGAAATAACATATGTACGACATATTCTCTTCGTGTTCCCACGTAGCTTCTTCAACTTTGTGGTTCCTCCAAATTACCTTAACAGAAGGTATAACTTTATTTCTGAGAACTTGTTCTTTTTGGTCGACAATTTGGACAGGAATTTCTTCATAAGATAAGTCTTTCTCAAAATGCAGGGATTCGTATTCAATTACATGCTTGTAATCAGGTTTGTAAGGTCGTAACACAGAAACATGGAAGACGTTGTGGATATTCTCGAGTGTTGGAGGTAAGGCTACCTCGTACGCAACTTCTCCAATTCTTCGCAGTACCTCAAAGGGTCCAATAAATCTTGGGCTCAATTTTCCTTTCTTTCCGAACCTGATCTTTCCCTTCCAGGGAGAGACCTTTAAGAAAACATAACTACCTGGTTTAAACTCGATATTTTTACGATGTGGATCAGCGTATTTCTTCTGTCGATCTTGAGCTGCTACCAGTCGTGCTCGGATCACTTTGACTATTTCTGCCGTCTGCTGTACCAATTCTGGCCCTAGCAATTGTCTTTCACCAACTTCATCCCAATAAAGCGGAGTTCTGCACTTTCTGCCGTATAACGCGGATCCCTATCGGAAACAATAGACATCGGCACTCCGTGCCTCGAAACAATCTCTTTCACATATAATCTTGCCAACTGATCTAAGTTAAATCTGATTTTGATAGGAAGGAAGTGCGCGGATTTCGTCAGTCGGTCAACGATAACCCATACTGCGTCGTAGCCTTTCTGAGTCGTCGGAAGGCCAACCACGAAGTCCATCGTAATATGTTCCCATTTCCATTCTGGGATCTCTAATGGTTGTAGCAATCCACTCGGTCTCTGATGTTCTGCTTTAACTTTCTGACATGTCAGGCATTTCGCAACACATTCTGCAACATCACGTTTCAAATTCGGCCACCAAAAATGTTGTCGAAGATTTTGGTACATTTTTGTACTACCAGGGTGAATCGAATATCTTGAACTATGAGCCTCACTCAAAATTTCTTCCTTAATTTCTTGTACTGGCGGAACCCAAATTCTGCTTTCAAATCTCAATATTCCTTCCTTATCCATCTTTAATTTCGGTTCGGTTCCTTCAGATATCTTCTTTGTCTCCTTTTTACATTCTTCATTCTGAAGTTGAGCCTCCTTAACTTTATCTAGTAGGGTTGTACCAGATTGCATATGAAATAGCTTCTCATCAACCTCCATAGGACACTTTACTTCTAACTCCAGTTTCTCCATTTCTGCAATTAACTCCTCCTGATCAGTCAACATCATTAATTTCTCACGACCCTTTCTACTTAAGGCGTCGGCAACCACATTTGCCTTACCCGGATGGTATAAAATCTCACAGTCGTAATCCTTAATTAATTCCAACCATCTTCTTTGACGCATGTTCAAATCCTTCTGTGTAAAAATATATTTCAAACTCTTGTGGTCCGTATATATCTCACACTTCTCTCTGTAAAGATAGTGCCTCCAAATTTTTAAAGCAAAAACAACTGCAGCTAATTCTAGATCATGGGTTGGATACCCCTTCTCGTAATCCTTCAACTGTCGTGATGCATACGCGATGACTTTACCGTTTTGCATCAGCACACAACCAAGTCCTTTATGCAACGTATCACTAAACACCATAAAATTGCCTGTATTATCTGGAAGAGATAACACAGGTGATGTACTCAACCTCTTCTTCAATTCTTGAAAGCTCTCTTCACACTTCTCCGTCCAAACAAATTTCACAGCTTTTCAAGTTAAATTCGTTAACGGAGTTGCGATCTTGGAAAAATCTTGTATGAATCTTCTATAATATCCTGCTAATCCAAAAAAACTTCTTACTTCTGACGGCGTTCTCGGCTGATCCCAGTTAATCACAGCTTCTACTTTGGATGGATCTACCGAAATTCCATCTTTATCGATTACGTGACCAAGAAATTGTACTCGCTCGATCCAGAATTCGCATTTCGAAAATTTAGCATACAACTTCTCCCTTCTCAATACATCCAACGTTAACCTCAAGTGTTCTTCATGTTCCTCTTTGGTTTTGGAATATACCAAAATGTCGTCTATAAATACCACCACGAATTTGTCCAAAAACGGCTTGAATACACCATTCAGTAGTCCCATAAATGCTGTAGGAGCATTCGTAAGACCAAACGACATTACTAAAAACTCATAATGACCATATCACGTTCGGAACGCTGTCTTCGGTACATCCTCTGGCCTCACCTTCAGTTGGTGATAACCACTCCTCAAGTCAATCTTGGAAAAGTATTTTGCTCCCTTCAATTGATCAAACAGATCACCGATCCTTGGTAATGGATATCTGTTCTTAATCGTGACCTTATTTAATTCTCTGTAGTCAATGCAGAGCCTCATCGATCCGTCCTTCTTTTTCACGAACAACACAGGCGCTCCCCACGGCGATACGCTCGGTTGAATGTACTTTTTGTCCAACAATTCTTGTAGTTGTACCATTAATTCCTTCATCTTTACTGGCGCCATTTGGTATGGTGCCTTCGATATTGGAGCAGTTCCGGGCGCCAAATCAATCACAAAGTCTACTTCTCTATCTGGTGGAAGTCCTGGCAAATCGTCTGGAAATACATTGATGAAGTCCCTCACAATCGGTATCTCCTCTACCTTCGGGTTCTCTTTTCGACTGTCAACTATGTAAGCTAAATATCCTACACAGCCTTGTCTTAATAACTTCCTGGCCTGCAACATCGTCAGACAACTCGCTTGTCTAGGCGACTTGCTACCATAAAACACAACCTTTGACGGAGTCATAAGGTTAATACGCTTCTTTTGGCAGTCAATTACAGCCCCATAATTGGATAGCCAATCCATACCTAATATAACGTCGAATTCCCCCAATCGAATAGGGATAAGATCTACGTTCATGATATTACCCTTAATATCCACTCTACAGTTCTTATGTACGTACTTAACAGGGATTATTTCTCTATTCGCAATTTCTATGTTCATGGGGTAATCCAATTCAATCTTAGGCAAATCTAAATTATTAGCAAAGTCATCGGATATAAAGGAACAAGTAGCACCCGAATCAAATAAAACGTAAGCATTAATTTCATTGATCGGAATGATACCTGACACCACTTTACGAGACTGGATTGCATCCTGCACCGTCATATTGAAAGTTTTGGCGGTTGGTCGGTTTGTTGCAGGTGGTCCGGTAATGGTTAAGGTATTTCCACTGCTATTTCCCCGGTTTCCTCCTTGTCCTGATCCTCTCGATCCCTTCTTGGAACAGTCTCTTGCTAAATGATCTTTCGAACCACAGTTGAAACAAAGCACCCTTCTTTGGTTTTGGACAATTTGGTGCTATGTGGCCTTCCTGACCACAATTGTAGCACACTCTCTTTCCCTTCAAACAAACTCCTAGATGTGCCTTGCCGCAAGTCGGACATGCTTCTATCTTCTTTTTCTGCCCTCCGTGTTGACTTCCAGCTGTCGAGTTATCCGTCCACTTCCTCTTCTGATTATTATTATTCCCAGTATTACTTCCACCAGTCTTGTTATTACCTTCATTCTCACTCTTTTTCTTTTTCTGTTCTTGGTTGTACTTAGTCACTGCATCACTTCCTCCTTCCGCGAGAATGGCCTTTTCCAAAACTCCCGCAAACGTGTTAAGTTGAAACATTGATACCTTGCTGTATACCCAAGGCTTCAGTCCTTATTCGAATCGTCTGGCTTTCCTCTCATCAGTGTGTACTTGATATGGGGCAAACCTTGCCAACTCATCGAATTTAGCCGCGTATTCAGGCACGCTCATGTTTCCCTGTTTCAGTTCCAGAAATTGCACCTCTATCTGATTCTGCGAACTAGCTGGGAAATACATTTCGAAAAACATCTCTTTGAATCTCTCCCACGTAATTACACCTTCACCTCCTCGCATCTTGTTTGCCTGCCACCAGTAGCTAGCCTCAGATTTCAGCATAAATGTCGCAAAAACAGTCTTCTGATCTTCTCGAACCCTAGCAACGTCGAAAACCTTCTCCATTTCCATCACCCACGTTTGAGCCTCGATCGGGTTTCTGGAACCTTTGAACTCTGGCAGTCCCACCGCCTTAAAATCTTTAAACGTTGTGCTAGGTGGAGCTTGCGGTTGGTTATTCATGACTCCAGTTAGTAAATTAACTAGCTGTTGAACTGGATTAACGTTAGCATTATTATTATTATTGGTTGACCCTTCCTGAGTCGGTTGACGTTGTTGTCTTCTCCTTGGCGGCATTTTTCTGTTAAATAAACGTTTATTAGAACTTTATTTATTTCTCTACATAGTTAAGACATTACTTAACAATTTAACATATCATTTAACACATCATCTCAAACAACTTGATATCTTTTCATTCAAATAAAAAGTTTTAACATTAAACTATAGCATACTGCTATTTACATCATCTATCCTGGAATAAAGAATCCACAGGATTTAAAACATTCAAATATTAACATATTCCTTAGTTCATAAACACATCGGAATTTACATAAAACTATATAAGTCTTTCACATAAATAAACAGATTCTATTCCTGTCTTCCAAGGTGCTCAATACCTTACCACGCTCCTCATTCATGATACGAGACATCGTCCTGCGATCCAACATATACGATGAAAGTCCTTCAAACTGGATGGGGTACCTTAACACTCGCTCTTGAACCTCATCCATCGCATGATTAAGTGTGGCGTACGTGTCTTCAAGCTTTGCCTTCTTTGCACGACTATCATTTTCTGCACGATCAGCTCGATATGATTCTCTTACCCATCCTTCCTCTGCTATTTTCAGTCTTCCAGAGGTTTCCTTCAGTTCCTTCTTCAGCTTCTCTATCTCTGCAGTCTTACCTTCGGTTTGACCCTTCTCATGAGCCAGATCCCACTCAACATTTCCCAAACGTGTATGAAGGGTCACAATCTCTCTATCCTTTTCCTCTAAAGTAGACTGCTGAACAGTCGCTCGCTCAGTCAATTCCTGAACCTCATCTTGTAACTCCACGTTACGATCATATAGTGTGTCATACATCTCAGCATCAATAGTGTACCGTGGTAACTCCTCTTCTTCCTCTTCCTCATCAAACTCCTCCTCAGGATCAGTCTCGGGCTCATGCTCCTGACCAACAACGGTGATCAATGGAGATGACTCCCTCTGAACTAACTGTTCCCTAACAACATGTATGTCTCGGGTCTCCTCCTCTGTATGTACTATAGGTAATCGGGGTTCTTCCTCCCCAGCTTGACTAGCTTCTCCAACATTAGTCATCCTGACAACAAAATTTTAAGTTTTAGTTACTAAGTCATACTATCTAACGCATACTTAACACATAAACACATAATATATTTTATTATCTTCAATGAATTACAAAAATTCATTTCTTAGAACTCGATAAGAGTTTTTTCTTTACTATCTTCTTTCTATAAGGTTACTACCTAAGGTTGTTCCCTCACCTAAGGTTCATAACCTACAGCTCTGATACCAACCTGTGACACCCCCAAATTCGGGTACTTCGATTCCACGGGATTTGGTGTTCACTGTACAAGCATCATCTATCTATCTACCCATAAATAATATCAAACCATACAATAGATAGAAATCATAATAAAATCTCTTCCCTTAAGGGTTACATCAACTGAATCATAAATAAATCCCAGGTTAACTAACCTTAAAACATCTGTGCGGAATTCTAAACAAATAAGTCTTAAACAACAACATAAGTCTTAAACATAATACATCATCATTTAAAATAACAAGTCTTCATCACTTGCTAACTTTGCCCTTGCCCTTACTAGTGGAGGGTTCATCGCTTCTTTCATTCTTAACTGCAATGTTATTATTAAGCAAGAGTGAGCACAAATGCCCACAAGTATAAAAAATGAAACAACCGTATAATAACATGCGAATAATCAACGACATCTAAATAAAGCTCAACTTTTGAATCAAGAATAAATAACATGAATCAAAAGAATTCTAAGGGTCATAAGACCTTGAACTATGTCCTAGGTTAACAAGAAATATACTTGAAACCTTTAACAGTCATAAGACTATGGACCTTATTCTCGTACTTAGGGGGATCAGCCCTTAGTACCATACTGTGCACAATATCTTAACGCTAAAGCGTAATTAATCCCCTATACAGGGTTGTTCATCTCAGTTTGACATTCGAGTCCGTACCAAAGGAAGTTTGGTTTGGATAATTTCATCAAGGGTTCTGAAATTTAGAACGCTCATCAACTATGGACTAGTTGAATCAATAAGGTTCACTAGTCTAATAAGGTTCAACAATAACGATATTCAATTTGAATAATAATCTCAAACGTATACAATAGAACAATTATTGTATAACTGAATCATGCTTTGACAATATAAATAATCCGTAATATCATACTTGAACTTGAATAATAGAATGATAACTTATTCAAGGTAATTAATAATCTTGAAAGATATTAAAAGTAGGGTTAAGAAACTTGCTCGACATAAAAGTAACGTTTAAGTTTAAATAAACTTGCTCAATAGAATGGAGTTAGGGATAGGATACTTGCCTCGTGCGTAGATTACACTTTAACTAAGCACGTTCTTTGAATTAAATCCTACATACCATTCATATACACAATACCAGTTAATTATAAATTAACTTATCAATATAAACTCATTCTCGTTGTCTACTTTAATTATTGACTAAACTTAGTCAAATTATCACGTTGTCACATAATTTATACTTCATGAATTATCAAACTAATTATGTATTTAATAATTCAATTCACATATAATATTTTATTACATGTTAGACAACTATTTTATCATCTCATAATACCCCTAACATGATTACATGTTAATTACATCAATCCACTAACACTTGTTAGACTTTAACATTTTAAAAATATATTTCTGACATTTTCTGGAGAGTGGCGCTGCGGCGCCACTATTGAACTAAGGATTCGCGCTGCGGCGCCGTGGCGCTGTGACCGGGCCCTTGGCGCTGCGGCGCTGCGGCGCCGTGGCTCGAGTCTTGGCGCTGCGAGCGCTGTGGCGCTGCGGCGCGAGAAATCAGTTCTAGAGCTGGCGCCGCGGCGCGAGACCTCAGAAACTGAATCTCAGTTCGCGAAGAACACAGAGTTCAGCGAAATCAACACATTTTTAACACTAATTTCACCAAATCACCTATACCCACATGTTATAATTCATGTATAATCATAACCCAACATATATAAAGTGATTTTAACCCATTAAAACATATAATCACATATTTAAATCATGTAAAATTGGACTGTTCTTGATGTTCTTGAAGTTTTTAAACAAAACACATAATTTAGCCGTACGGATTCGTTATAACACCGAATCCGTTCGTTTAAGGCTTGATCTCTTCGTATTAACATGCTCAATAATATAAGGGTGTAAAATTTAGGGATAATATATCATCAATACATCAATTATCACATATATGTCCATATGGCCATATCACGTACTCTGTTTATTTTGAAATAACATATGTATGACATGTTTTCACAATACTGATGTTATGGTTGACAACAATATATAATTAAATACGGTGTGATATAACATAACACATATACAACTCATAATCAATACTCCTAACTCAATTACACAGGTTAAACCAAAACTTTGAAAGCCATTTTCTTATAAAAACTTAATGACGTAAAAATAGAATTTCAGAAGGAGAAGATTACCCAACGCGTAGTGTGGATTTTAGTAAGAGATGAATTCCTTCTCAATCACTGACTCACAATTCTCCTCAACAATTATCAGATTCTCTCTAACTAGTTTTATCAGACTTAGAAAATGAAAGAAAAACATAAGACGTCGTATTCAAATAGACCGATGCGCATTATGGTCAGTTACCCATCATGGGTTAACTGACCATAACTCCTTTTAAAGCCATGTTTGTCTAGTTTGAAAAGTTTTCAAATACTATTTAATTTAATAAAGTTATATCATATAGTTGAATAAATGTCACATAAATAAATATCTCATTAATAAATAATGTCAATTTATTAATTCTCTAATTAATAATTAAATTAATTAAATAACATTATGCTTAATTAAATAATTCATTTAATTCAATAAGCTCACATAATCACATACTTGAATAATAAAATTCTCTACATTAATTTAATAACTGTAACACATATGATTAAATTAATCTACCACAATTGCATCAATTAATTATTAAATCTAATAATTAAATCCTTGAAAAATATTTATTTAATTCAATAAATATTTAAAATTAATTTACAAAATTCTCGTTCGTCACAGGTATAATAGTCATTTTTCATCTTAGGGGCATTTTGGCCACTTGGTAAATAATATCTTGGCTTTTTACCATTTTACCCTAGCATATTCTTGGAACATTCTTTTCTTAACTCTTAAGTTTCCTTAACTTAACAAGACCTAACTAACCATGGTTAAATATTAACTAATGTGTGATTAATTGGTGGGAAAGTAGAAAAAATATCTACCCACTTTTGTTGACCAAGACAGTATAATTTTCATATTATACGAGTATTGTACTATGTATTATTCTTGTATTATACGTCGTATTATTAGTGTATTCTACTCGTATAATAATTAGTATTATACTTGAATAATAATTCATATTATACAAGTATTCTTTTCTTTAATCTTCTTAAATTCAATACACAGTCGAAAAACTACATTTCCCGTTCTTCAAATATTTCGTCTTTCCTCGTTATTCTTACATTAGCGCGTTCTTCAAAAAATCAAAAAAATAAGGCTTAAATATGAATTAGTACCCTAAACTATAGACCATATTCCACTTCGGTGATCCACCTTTCAATTTTTTCAATTAGGTGATTGAACTATCAATTTTTTTCAATTGCAACAAATTGAGCCGCCACGTCAGAAATTGCTGACATGGCCCTCGAAGTGGAGCCATCACCTGCTGATGTGTAACTAAAAAAAATTATTTTAATATTTATTTATACATTTATTATACATCAAGGGCAAATTCGTCAAATCATTTATATAAATCATTTAAACTAAATAAAAACAACAAAACTATCTAAAATCTATACAATTTCAGATCAAAAACAACAAAAAATCAAAAACAACAAAATCTAAAATCATCTAAAATCTTCAATAGCCAAATATTGAAGATCAAGAATCAAGATCTCAATATCTGCAATCCAATATTCATCGGCTACCCACAGATTCCAAAAGCCGCCTCTTTCTCTCTCTATAAATCGTTGATCTGTGTAATCATCGTCCGGTAAGTGAGTCGATGAGCTTGGATCTGGAAGCGAGTCGGTCTCGATTAGACTAGTGTGAGCAATCAATATGTTGCGAAACTCATCCTCGAGTCGAGCCATGGAGATCTGGATTCTCAAATCCAAAATAAGATCAGAACAAATAAAGCTAAAAATATGAGAAGCAGCAACCCAATCGAAACATAAACAGAGAAAACATGAAACCCAGAACCAAATCCAGAACCAGAAACCAAATCACCATAAACGTATAACCCAAAACCTGAAAAGAAAACTTGAAACAAATCCAGAATGAACAACCATAGTAGAGCAATAGTAGAGCAGATCCATTAACAGATGGAAGATGAACTAATAGATAAAACAGAGAAAGACGATGAATTAATAGATTAAACATATAATAGATTCAAAACAGATCCATTAACTGGGTCAATCCCCAAATTATCGCCGAACCTTGTACAACTAGCCACGGTAACCGACTCCGGCTCCGGCACCGTCAACGACAACTGAAGAGGCTGCTGATTCTCTAAAGCCGGCGAAGAATTTTGTTGGTCTTGATCGACGAATTTGATGAGCCACTCTTCTTCTTCTTCTTCTTCTTCTTCGTCTTCACTCACCCACTTCTTCACTCTCTTTTTCCTCTTTATTTCTTCTTCAAATTTCAGATAGGGGAGAGAGAGAGAGATCTGATAGGGTTGTTAGCTATCAGATCGATCTTCAGTTGTTAGCTAGGGTTTTTAATCTGATATAAATATATTTTATGTTAATGTTAATTTGTTGTATGACCATTTTGCCCCATATAACATTAGATTTATTTATTTTATGAATAAAAAATAGTTTTTTTGCCACATAAGCTGTTTAAAGCCCCACCCAATTAGCCACGTCAGCAATTTCTGACGTGGCGTGTTCAATTTATTGTAATTGAAAAAAAGTGATAGTTTAATCACCTAATTGACAAAATTGAAAGGTGGATCATCGAAGTGGAATATGGCATATAATTTAGGGTACTAATTCATATTTAAGCCAAAAAATAAAAAATATTTTTCGGTATATAGTGTTTTCGGGGATGTTTTCCCAAAACATGGTCAAACAATTCAAAAGGCAATAAAAATATTTTTCGTCGTTTTTATTTGGTCCGATTTTTGTACGTTTTTTGCGAAAAACTTTTATTTTATAATACAACTTTTCACAACATATTACCAGCAGATCTTGAAACAGAATGTCATTACGACGTACCAATCTCTCTAAAAAGCCTAGGGTTTAACCCTAGCTCGTATTGTTCTTCGGGTGAATAGTATTTTTACACAAACTTTCTCATAAATTTTTTATTTTTGTCTTTGAAATTTTTACTCGTTTATTCTTGCACATAACCAAAATCCTAACGTTTAATAATCATTATAAGTCATAAAACGACCTTTAAACATATAACACAAAATATTATTAATAAAAAACTTACTTTATTAAATAATATTTCTTAAGTCTAATAACAAGACCATCCGATTTTTCAGGACATTACACACCTTCTCACCATACATATATTATGAGATTATAAGGAGGGGAGATTATAAGACCCCGAATTTTATGAAATAAAAGTATTCAAATTTTCTTATAATTATTATTCTATTCAGTAAATGATTAAATTGATAAAAGGTTAAAGTTAAGGGTGATATGTGAAAATTTTACAAACTAAGCAAGTTGTTATAAAATATCCGTTGTGTCGGGAAATATTCGTTTAGTCGGAGAATATTCTTTTTGTCGGGGAATATTCGTACGACGAAGCAATCATTGGTGTACCACATAACAGAATAACTGTCGGATATAGAAAGCGACAGAAATAATATATTTATAAAAATAACAGCAAAATTGTTATCGTTAAATTGTTAAAAATACCCAATGATAAAAATACAGTAATACGCGTTGTTGCATAGTAGCACACGATATTGCACAGTATCTCTGATTATTAATGCTTACGTAAGAAGTCACTTAGTGTTTGATTCAATAATTGCTATAGTGATAATTGTATAGTATCTCATATTATTGATTCAATTATTGTCACAATATTATCTGCATAATATTTTATATTATTAAATTAATAATTGACACAACACAGTTATTCGTATTATTATTTGCATTATTGACAATGTCTAGAAGATTATGTCGAGGAAAGGGGTTAGGTTATTTAATTCCACATCAATAAGGAGAAATCCTTATCGGAAAGCACCCTTTTTTCCTGAAAACGATCTGGTTGTCAATATTGAGAATCTATAATATTAATTAGGAATAATTGTTGAAAGATTGAAGAGTTGTAAATAATTGATGAATAAAAATTATGGATAAATATGACAAATAAATATTTGTCCAATTTTAATATAAATGGAAGAATTTTAGCATGAGACAATTGTTAAAAGTTTGACATATTTTTCTATGGAACCATAATTATCTTCTCCAATAAAATATTCATTCAAATATATTATTATAATATATTATAATAGTATAATTTTATAAATTATAATTATTTAAATAGTAAAACATGTGAAGAAATGATAGAAGTGAGAACCTTATTTTCAAAATAAGTATGCTGCTAAATCATCCGCGTGTATATTTTGTCAGAAGTGGTGTGCTAGCACTTTCTTATAAATAGGTTGTTTAGTTAAAAAATAAAACTCACACCAGAATCAGAAAATTCTTTTTCTATAATATTAAGCGTATTTCTTGTGAGTATAAGGATATTTTGAGTGTTGATAACAGTGCAAGATTTTCTCAACATAATCTCCGTTATTCCAGTTAGAACTACTTTTCTATTGAGGTAAAGGATATTATTTTTTTCGTAAAGGATGTTATTTTCTTTCACTACTTGTAAGGGGTATCATTTTCTTTCATACTCCATATTATGTAAGTGATATTATTTTATTTCATATTACTATTCATACGGTACTATTTATGAGTACTATTCACGGGTATTATTCATGAGTACTATTCATAACAGAATTGAATTTCCTTTTCTTTGTCTAAGTTTTCTTTTATGAATCTTATTCTTGAAATTGAATCCATGTTATGATCTTCATGTTGACAATTTGGACAATCTTGAACTCTGGATAAATTAAATTAGAAATCTCTAATATTTATCTTTGATCTCACTTGATTCATTCTTTATGTCATTGTCATAATTCTCAGGCTAAAATTATGTTAAAAGTTATCTTTGGCCCATAGTGCAAAGATGAACGATTAATTAATGAATATCTTTGGCCCGTAGTGCAAAGATGGACAAGTGTTTGGCATGATCATGACCACTGATGATACAAATGAATATCTTTGGCCCATAGTGCAAAGATAGATTATTGTTTGGCGTGATCATTGCTTTTACAGTTAAACATCTTTGATCCGTAGTGCAAAGATAGACAATTGATTGGTATGATTATGTCCATTGTTGTTACATTTGAATATCTTTAGTGTAGGGCATAAAGAGGATATGATTATTGAGTGTCTTTAGCCTTTATGGCAAGGACATTGAGTGAAAGTTCTATTAAGCCTTTGTGGCAAGGAGACACTGTTGATTTACATGATTATAAGCATGAATTATGAATTTAACTATAATCTTTTGTGGTTCAGGTGAAGACAGGTGATGAAAGTTCTTTTTATCTTGGGTACAACAAAGAACTGGTGATGGGTATTACAGGAATGAAATATTAATGATGGGCTTTTAATGTGGAGGAGATTGTAGACATTATGTTCTACTTAACTCTTCTAATAGATTGTTGATTCCGCTGCAATTGTGGTTGAAAACATTTATCATCTATCATATGTTCTAAGTATCTGATTTATTACTGATGAAGGTTATTGATAATTTAATTATCTTTAGTCATAATATTCTTTACTGGGCTATTTGTGCTCACCCTTTTACTTCATAATTTCTTTCAGGTAGTAAGAGCGTAACTGGGTCGAGCGGGGATAACAAGGGAATAGTGTGATGGTCCGAGACTATTGAAGTTTCTCAATATATTATAAAATAGCATGACAATATATAATTGTATTGAGGACTTAAAATGTGTGTCGTATTTTATACGTCATTTTATAGTTAATTTTGGTGAACAACAATAGGGTGATGAGAAACCGACTTTGAAAGCGTCAAAAATGCACCCCACTATATTGAGGAGGACATAATTGTACTGAGAGCTAAAGGGTGTGTTGTCACTATCATACACGATGTTTAACCACATACATATTCGTGTTATCAGAAGATATGGTTGTGCACATCTACTTACTGATTATATCTATGAGCACTACCTATATAATTGTGGAGTATGGTTGGAATATAATCCTCAGTTTGAGACAATGGAGATAATTATATGGCAAGAAGATACACACCATTGGAATGAAATTGATAGTAATGTTCTCGTTCTTCTTTGGGGTCTATTGGGTCAACCGAGGTTAATTCTCAAGTCTTATGATATCTATTATAACTTAGATGCATGACCTCCCATGTATAAAGTCTTCATTGAGCATTTTTCAAAAAATTTAATTCCTAAAACAATTATCGGCTGTACCTTTATGTAAAGTATCATTGGTTTGGAGTGTGAGTACTATTGTTTATATTAAAACTCGCAGCTTATGTGTTGTCGTATTTTGCATGACGGTTCAATAGTTGTAAATAGGAAGTTTGTATTTGGATATGTGGTAAGTATTTGGCCACTCAGAATGGGTTGTGTGGACCAATTTTGGGGTCGTCACAGTTGGTATTAAAGCTTAGGGATATGGTTTATGGCAGAGATCTGAGACTAGAACTGGGAGGGGAAAGACTAGTAATATCCTTCACTAGTGTGTGTCCTACCTAAGCTGAATTTTCTTACTTAATAAGTTGACAAATTATGATATGTCAATTAACCTTTGTTTTGAAGCTGTATTCTAGAATGATATATGAATTCCAAGAGATAAGCAATGGAGAAATCATGATACATAGAAAATGATCGGGAAGATACAAACTGAAATGAAAGCAATGTATTTTCACTTCTTCGAATTACCAAGTATGTAAATTTCGGGGACGAAATTTCATAAGGAGGGGAGATTATAAGACCCCGAATTTTATGAAATAAAATTATTCAATTTTTCTTATAATTATTATTCTATTCAGTAAATGATTAAATTGATAAAAGGTTAAAGTTAAGGGTGATATGTAAAAATTTTACAAAGTAAGCAAGTTGTTATAAAATAGTCGTTGTGTCGGAAAATATTTGTTTGGTCGGAGAATATTCTTTTTGTCGGGGAATATTCGTATGACGGTGAAATCATTGGTGGACCACATAACGAAATAACTGTCGGATATAGAAAGTGATAGAAATAACTTTTTTATAAAAACAACAGTAAAATTGTTACCGTTAAATTGTTGAAATACCCAATAACAAACATACAGTAATACGCGTAGTTGCACAGTAGCACGCGGTATTGTACAGTAGCACGCGGTATTGCACAGTATCTCTGATTATTGATGCTTACGTAAGAAGTCACTCAGTGTTTGATTCAATAATTGTTATAATGATAATTGTATAGTATCTCATATTATTAATTCAATTATTGTCACAGTATCATCTGCACAATATTTTATATTATTAAATCAATAATTGACACGACGTAGTTATTCATATTATTATTTGCATTATTGACAATGTCTAGAAGATTTTGTCGAGGACAGAGGTTAGGTTATTTAATTGCGCGTCAATAAGGAGAAATCCTTATCGTAAAGCACCCTCTTTCCTGAGAACGATCTGGTTGTCAATATTGGGAATCTATAATATTAATTAGGAATAATTATTGAAAGATTGAAAAGTTGTAAATAATTGATGAATAAAAATTATGGATAAATATGACAAATAAATATTTGTTCAATTTTAATCTAAATGGAGGAATTTTAGTATGAGACAATTATTAAAAGTTTGACATTCTATGGAACCATAATTATCTTTTCCAATAAAATATTCATTCAGATATATTATTATAATTGTAAGACCCCAACTTTTATGAATAAAGATTTAATTTTCTCGAAATATCTTTTTGAATAATAAGGTGTGGATTTGATATAATGTTATAGTTGTGGGTAATATTTACAAATTTGGCAAAGTTAGCAAGTTGCCATAAAATATTCGTTTGGTCGGGGAATATTCGTTTTATCAGAAAATATTCGTACGACGGCACAATCATTGGTGGACCCCACAACAGAATTACTGTCGGAGTTAGAAACGACAGAAATAACTTTTAAAAAAAATAAAGGCAAAAGTTTTACTGTTAAACTGTTAAATTACCCGGTGATAGAAGTACAGTAATACACGTGGTTGCACAGTAGCACCGGTATTGCACAGTATATTTGATTATTAATGCTTACGTGAGAAGTCACTCAGTTTTATTCAATTATTGACACAGTAATTGCTGCATAGTATCTCACATTATTGATTCAAGTATTGTCACAATATTTTATATTATTAAATCAATAATTAAGACGACAAAGTTATTCATATTATTATTTATATTATTGACAATGTCTAGAAAGTTTTGTCGAGAAAAAGGGTTTAGTCACCTAATTGCGCGTCAATAAGGAGAAGTCTTTTTCGGAACGCCCCTTCTTTCCTGGGAATGATCTGGTTGTTAATATTGTGAGTTATAATATTAATGATGAGAAAAATATTATAAAAAATATGTTTTGTGAAGCCAAGTGAATTGAGATAAATAGAGGGGATTTTTATGAAGTATTTGTTGTAAATTTGGCTTATTATATAGACCCCCACTTACCCATTTTTCAAAATCGTCAGTAGAAAGTTATCACAATTTTATATATATATATATATATATATATATATATATATATATATATATATGTGTGTGTGTGTGTGTGTGTGTGGTTCCATCCACAGCAACCGGTTACTGTGGAGCAACCCCTTTTTTAGCATGTTAAAATTTTGACTGAAGCATAAAAAAAAATTCAACAGGCCAAAAAAGGGGTTGCTTCCACAGCAACCGGTTGCTGTGGATGAAACCCCTATATATATATATATATATGTCACGAGGGGGGAAGTCACGGGGGTTACTATTATTATTATTATATATATTATATAAGTTTTATTTTTTATATAAAATAGAATATATTATATTTTATTGTGCATAGTGTTGCATAATACTGCATAGTGTGTGCATAGTGCTGCATAGTAAAATCAAAATTTTTCAAAAAGTTTCACCTGTGAAGTTTCTAAATTGTTCACCCGTGATTTTTTAATTCAAATAGTATCATGTCATTCTCCTATAAATATGATGCTTAGTTTAGAAATGAAAATCACACCAAAATCAGAGAATTCTTCTTCTATAATATTAAGTGTATTTCTTTAGAGTTTAAGGAAGCTTTGAGTGTATAAAACAGTACAAGTTTTCTTCAACAATATCCCCGCCATACCAGTCAGAAACACTCTCCTTTTAAGGTAAGGGATATTATTTTAGTTCAATATTCGTATGAAATAATATTTTCTTACATATTCTATAGTATGTAAGTAATATTATTTCGTTTCGTGTTCCTAGTTTTACACACATATTGATAAGTTTTTTTCTATACTCCTTGAAATTAGTAGAATATCCTTGAAATTTGCGCTTCATCTAGTATCTTTTCACGAAAATATTATTCTGAACATTCTTGTTAATTTTAAATATTTTCATGTCGGGGTACTATTCGCAGAGTACTATTCCCGAAGTACTATTCACTCGGGTTCTATTCACCTAGGGTACTATTCATGACAAAAATTGATTTCTTTTCTGTGACGCCCCCAAAATAGGTCCAATCCACCCAACCTATTCTGAGTCGCCAAATACATGGTACAGAAACAACTACAACTTCATTAATACAATTGTCGTACAAAATACGACAACACATAAACTCTGAGTTTAAATACAAATATTGTCTTCTAGACAATATTCACACTCAAATAAGTCCTCATTACAATTATTGATACACTATTTTACAAAATAGTGAGGACTACTAAAACAACTGTCTTCAACCATCACTCCATACCCCGACTAGTTCCCGCTATATTCTTGTCTCCTGATAAGAAAAATGGAGCAAAAAGGAAAAGGGTGAGCTCAACTAGCCCAGTAAAGAATATTATGACTAAAATAATATACAACAAATTATCCTTAGTCTTCAACAGGGAAAAATCTGATAGAATACAATAGACAACAAGTTTTAGATCAACAACTGCAGCGGAAACAACAATTCATTAGAAGAGTTAAGTAGAGAATGAAATCTACTATCATCTATGAATTTAAAAGTTCATCATCGATATTTTATCCCTGTAACATCAATCGATATACATCTTGAATCAAATAGTCATCTTTGCACTACAGGACAAAGATATTAATCAGTCGGTCATGTTCATCTCAACATCTATTCATCTTTGCACTACGGGCCAAAGATATTCATCAAGAAATTATTCATCTTTGCACTACAGGCCAAAGATATTCAGTAATATCATCATTTAGGACTGAAGATGATGAAAAATATTTTAAAGAAAACGAATCCAGTGAAACAAAAGAACAAATATTAAGGATTCGTACTTTAAACAATCTGTTCAAAAATACTTCATAAATAACCAGAGTGGAGTAAAATTCAAGAATGAAGACCAAAACATAGATTCAATCAAATATATGAATCATAACAGACAATCTTGAACACAGAAAAGAAAATTTAATTTTTCTGTGAATAATGCCGTATTTGTGAATAGTGTCGTATACGTGAATAGTGTCGTATACGTGAATAGTGACTCCGACACTAAAAGGTAGAAATTTCACAAAAAAACATCATCATGTTTTGTGAATAATACTCGTGAATAGTAACTCATGAATAGTAACTCGTGAATAGTAATCCCAACATAAAAAAAGTTCCAAATTTAATAAAAAGTTCTAACAAATATTTCGGCATAATGATATTGAAGAAATAATATCATTTACGAAGAAAATAACATCCCTTACCTCAAAAAGATAGTACTTCTGACTGTAATACAAGATATAGTGCTGAACGAACTTGCACCGTATAGCAATACTCAAAGTATTAAAATACTCACAAAAATACGCTCGATATTATAGAGAGAGAAAGAGAGAGAAAACTTTAGTTTCTGGTGTGATTTTCAATTCTAACCTAAGCACCATATTTATAGGAAAATGCTTAGAACACCAAAGTAGAAAATTTAATATAATAATATTATATATAAACAAATTTCCTACGCCCACTTCTTGAATCTGAATTCAGCAACTACATCACATGCAAGACCCACAATTAATGACAAAAACGTTTTTCATATAAAAAAATATTTAAAACTTCCAAAAATTAATTATTTCGGAACTTTAGAACTTCAATAATTCATAATAAATAGCCTTTTTATCAGAAAATTTGAATCTCGCGACTTTTTATAGGATATTCAATTATCTACAACTTTGCAGAAGAAAATTTTCCTAAATTCCAAACAGAAATTGACCGAAATCAATATACGGACGATTTTACAGGCTGTAATTAAATTTCAGTCAAGAAATGGGGTCCACCGACACACAAAATATGTGTTAATCATTTAATATAATAAAAATATTCTTCCTCCTCATATACTCATATATCCCACATTTATTGTAAAAATATCATCATTATTATATAATATAATAAATTATTATTTTATCAAAAAAGATAAAATATCAATTTTTTAACAATTGTCACTTTAAAATTTTCTCCATCTATATCCACATAAAATTAATATTTTCCTCATCATATAAATCAATAATTAATTATTCACAAATAATATTACAGAATCACAGAACTGGCAACCAGGCCGTTCTCAGGAAAGAGGGGGCTTTCCAATAAGGATTTCTCCTTATTGGCGCGCAATTAGGTGACCAAACCTCTCCTTAGACAGAACTTTCTAGACATTGTCAATAATGTTATCTAATAATATTATTCAGATAATATGAATCATTGCTCCGATAATGAAAAATATTGTGTAGTGACAATTATTGAAACAACAGTAATATAAAATATCAACGTAGCAATTATTGAATCAATAAAATAAAATACTAAACAGTAATTACTGTAACAATTATTGAGTAGTGCCTTCTTACGTAAGAATCAATAATTGGTGCAATACCGTGTGCTACTGTACAACAATGTGTATTACTATGTTTTAACCGCCGGGTATTCCAACAGTATAAACGGTAACAACTACGCCGTTATTTATAAACAACTTATACTTGTCGTTTTCTTCATCCAATCACTTTTCGTTATGGGACCCACAAAAGGCTGCGCCGTCGTACGAATATTCCCCGACAGCAAGAATATTCCACGACCAAACGAATATTCCCCGACAACAATAAATATTTTATAATCACTTGCTTATTTAAAAATATTTACGCATTTTACACATAACTAACATCATTAATTAAATAAACCCTTACTATTTCAAAATAATAAATAAAGGAAATTCCATTTTATTAAAAAAAAATTCGGGGTCTTACAACATCCCCTCCTTGTAAAATTTCGTCCTCGAAATTGACGTACGTACCTGGTGTTTCGAAAAGGTGAAGATACCTCGCTTTCATTTCTGTTTCCAACTCCCAGATCATTTCTTCAATATCATGGTTCCTCCACAAAATCTTAACTTGCGGTATGACCTTTGTGCGTAGGACATGCTCCTTCCTATCCAAGATCTTGACAGGTACCTCTTTGTACGTTAAATCTTCGACTATTTCGTCTGGTTGTAACGCAATAATGTGGTTTGGGTCGTCCACATATTTACGTAAAATCGATAAGTGAAAAACTTTATGAACACGCAACATACTTAGCGTTAAGGCGAGTCTATAGGCTACAGTTCCTACTCGATCGATGATTTCAAATAAATCGAAGGCTTGAGCATTTTTCCTTCATTAACTCTTACTTCTAGAATAACGCATTCTTGTACCTTCTTCTTTATATTCATCAGCTCCAGTGTGTAGCTTGAGCGATATTAACTTTATCAATTAAAGTCGATTCTACTCGTATATTTAACATCATAACGTGGGTATTCGGAGCCTTTAACTCTATTTCCATCCTTTGTAAGTCATACAAAATGTGTCTTTTTGTTAAAAACATCGCACTCGTAACCACATACGATTTTCGACTCAACACGTCAGCTACCACGTTCGTTTTTCTAGGATGGTATTGGATGGTATGATCGTAATCTTTTAACAGCTCGAGCCAACATCGTTGTTGCATGTTGAGTTCTTGGAAGCTCTTCTCACATTCCTCGCTCCATTAGAATTTTGTATCTTTACCAGTCAGCTGAGTTAATGGAGTAGCGACTCGAGAAAAATCCTTCCACGAATCTCCGATAGTAACCAGCTAAGCCTAGAAAGCTACGTATTTCGATTACTGACTTAGGTTGCTCTCAACTGTGACTCATATCTCAATCTTGGATATCATGTCACAATGACACCTATCAGTTTACCACCGCAAGAATATGACATCCTCTACGGAGAGTCTGGCTTCGGTGTATTTCACAAAGGAAATCACCAGATAGAGGCTCAGGTACCAAATTCTATAGTTGAATTTTTAACTCCTGAAGTTCAATAGGAGCCATTCGATATGAAATTTTAGAAATGGATTTTGTACCAGGTTCAAAGTCGATACAAAATTCAATATCACACTTTAGGAGTAAGCCAAGAAATTCTTCAGGAAATACATCAGAAAATTTACTAACAATAGCAATATCATTCAAATCTGACATATTTTTATTCAAGTCCATGACATGGGCTAAGAAAGCTTGACATCCGTTTCTCAATAAACGAATGGCTTTATGGCTTGATATGAAAGTGTTTGACTTCAATGATTTGGTTGCTTGAATTCGAATAACAGGTTGCTTAGGAATATGAAAACTAACAACCTTACGAAAGCAATCAATTTTGGCATGATGAGTAGTTAATCAATCAATCCCTAAAATCACATCAAAAGCAAGTATCTTTAAAGAAATAAGGTCAACAGGTAATGTGATGATGCCAACTTGGATCAAACAAGATTTATAAACAGTGGATGTAACGAAAGCTTCTCCAACGGAGTTTCAACAGATAAGTCAAATTCTAATTTCTCAGAAGTCAAGTTCAAACGTTGAGCACAAGTAGGAGAGATAAAAGAATGGGTAAAACCGGTATCTAATAAGGTATAAACTTCGTAAGAATTTATAATTAACTAACCCGTGCTACCTTCATTCGGTTCCTCGCATTTTGGGAAGTTACAAAAAGCGCTCTCACTTGAACCACCCATTTTGACTTGTCTGGGCTAGCCTTTGGTGTCATCATTACCGCTAGAATTGACTTTCGCTATAGGGCATATTCCACCCTTAATTGCTTCTTCGCATTCCTGATCCATGATTTGAATCATTACTCTCCGATCTATATTGAATTGGGGTTGACCGCTCTGCACGGGGTAATTCCGAACTCGATATTGGATTCTCCCAATTGCTGTCCAAAAAGCGAAATCCATTTCATCCATTTTGGCCTTATTAGATCGGACGTCTTTTTCTACAATATCAACGCGTCGTGCGGCTTTGACCCATGCATCTTCCATTCTCATTCATTCGGTTGCTTCTTCTTTCATCAGAACTTTGTTCATAGCATTTTTAGATTACAGCTCTAATATCTTATACTCTGCCAAAGAGTGCTTCTGTTCAAGCATCGCACATCGGGTAACACAATTTTGAATTGTTGCATCTCTTTGCTCCACGACCGCCTGCCGTTCTTCAGTCTGCTCTTCTAACTCATGAATACGATTTTGTAATTCTAAATTTTGATCATAAAATTCTTCTAATAAATTCTCCTCAAGTTCATCTTCTTTCTCTTCTTCCTCACTCTCAGCTGCTACCTCTGTGACTATCTCGGGTGCAACTATTAATTTTTCACTCACCACATGGATATCTCTAATTCCTTCTTCGTTTGACATCACATTATCCTGGTTGGTGATTAGAGGTGTCTCCATGGTCTCATTCACTCCATTGTTAACATTTTCAGCTGTCATTCTCAAATACTGCCACAAAACAAGGGTTAATTAAACAAATTTACATATCACATATTATCCCTATATTAAGACCAACCAATAAATAAGTTTAGGTAGGACACACTAGCGAAGGATTTACTCGTCTCTCCCCTCCTAGTTCTATTCCCCAATCTCCGCTAGAGATCGTATCCCTAAGCTCTGATACCAACTGTGACGCCTCCAAAATAGGTCCAATCCACCCAACCTATTCTGAGTCGCCAAATACATGGTACAGAAATAACTACAACTTCATTAATACAATTGTCGTACAAAATACGACAACACATAAACTCTGAGTTTAAATACAAATATAGTCTTCTAGACAATATTCACACTCAAATAAGTCCTCATTATAATTATTGATACACTATTTTACAAAATAGTGAGGACTACTAAAACAACTATCTTGAACCATCACTCCATACCCCGACTAGTTCCCGCTATATTCTCGTCTCTTGAGAAGAAAAATAGAACAAAAAAGAAAAGGGTGAGCTCAACTAGCCCAGTAAAGAATATTATGACTAAGATAATATACAACAAATTATCCTTAGTCTTCAACAGGGAAAAATCTGATAGAATACAATAGACAACAAGTTTTAGATCAACAACTGCAGCGGAAACAACAATTCATTAGAAGAGTTAAGTAGAGAATGAAATCTACTATCATCTATGAATTTAAAAGTTCATCATCGATATTTTATCCCTGTAACATCAATCGATATACATCTTGAATCAAATAGTCATCTTTGCACTACAGGCCAAAGATATTAATCAGTCGGTCATGTTCATCTCAACATCTATTCATCTTTACACTACGGGCCAAAGATATTCATCAAGAAATCATTCATCTTTGCACTACAGGCCAAAGATATTCAGTAATATCATCATTTAGGACTGAAGATGATGAAAAATATTTTAAAGAAAACGAATCCAGTGAAACAAAAGAACAAATAATAAGGATTCGTACTTTAAACAATCTAAGTTCAAAAATACTTCATAAATAACCAGAGTGGAGTAAAATTCAAGAATGAAGACCAAAACATAGATCCAATCAAATATATGAATCATAACAGACAATCTTAAACACAGAAAAGAAAATTTAATTTTTCTGTGAATAGTGCCGTATTTGTGAATAGTGCCGTATACGTGAATAGTGTCGTATACGTGAATAGTGACTCCGACACTAAAAGATAGAAATTTCACAAAAAACATCATCATGTTTTGTGAATAGTACTCGTGAATAGTAACTCATGAATAGTAACTCGTGAATAGTAATCCCGACATAAAAAAAGTTCCAAATTTAATAAAAAGTTCTAACAAATATTTCGGCATAATGATATTGAAGAAATAATATCATTTACGAAGAAAATAACATCTCTTACCTCAAAAAGATAGTACTTCTGACTGTAATACAAGATATAGTGCTGAAGGAACTTGCACCGTATAGCAATACTCAAAGTATTAAAATACTCACAAAAATACGCTCGATATTATAGAGAGAGAAAGAGAGAGAAAACTTTAGTTTCTGGTGTGATTTTCAATTCTAACCTAAGCACCCTATTTATAGGAAAATGCTTAGAACACCAAAGCAGAAAATTTAATATAATAATATTATATATAAACAAATTTCCTACGCCCACTTCTTGAATCTGAATTCAGCAACTACATCACATGCAAGACCCATAATTAATGACAAAAACGTTTTTCATATAAAAAAATATTTAAAACTTCTAAAAATCAATTATTTCGAAACTTTAGAACTTCAATAATTCATAATAAATAGCCCTTTTATCAGAAAATTCGAATCTCGCGACTTCTTATAGGATATTCAATTATCTACAATTTTGTAGAAGAAAATTTTTCCAAATTCCAAACAGAAATTGACCGAAATCAATATACGGACGATTTTACAGGCTATAATCAAATTTCAGTCAAGAAATGGGGTCCACCGACACACAAAACATGTGTTAATCATTTAATGCAATAAAAATACTCTTTCTCCTCATATACTCATATATCTCACAATTATTATAAAAATATCATCATTATTATATAATATAATAAATTATTATTTTATCAAAAAAGATAAAATATCAATTTTTTAACAATTGTCACTTTAAAAATTTCTCCATCTATATCCACATAAAATCAATATTTTTCTCATCATATAAATCAATAATTAATTATTCACAAATAATATTATAGAATCACAGTACTGGCAACCAGGCCGTTCTCAGGAAAGAGGGGGCTTTCCAATAAGGATTTCTCCTTATTGGCGCGCAATTAGGTGACCAAACCTCTCCTTAGACAGAACTTTCTAGATATTGTCAATAATGTTATCTAATAATATTATTCAGATAATATGAATTATTTCTCCGATAATGGAAAATATTGTATAGTGACAATTATTGAAACAATAGTAATATAAAATATCAACGTAGCAATTATTGAATCAATAAAATAAAATACTGAACAGTAATTACTGTAATAATTATTGAGTAGTGCCTTCTTATGTAAGAATCAATAATTGGTGCAATACCGTGTGCTACTGTGCAACAACGCGTATTACTGTGTTTTAACCACCGGGTATTCCAACAGTATAAACGATAACAACTACATCGTTATTTATAAATAACTTATACTTGTCATTTTCTTCATCCAATCGCTTTTTCGTTATGGGGCCCATAAAAGGATGCGCCGTCGTACAAATATTCCCCGACAGCAAGAATATTCCACGACCAAATGAATATTCCCCGACAACAATAAATATTTTATAACCACTTGCTTATTTAAAAATATTTACGTATTTTACCCATAACTAACCACATTAATCAAATAAACCCTTACTATTTCAAAATAATAAATAAAGGAAATTCTATTTTATTAAAAAAAATTGGGGTCTTACATTTTTAGTTCAAATTATTTTGATACAATATTATTCTTGAATTTTACTCCACAAAGCAGTTATCATGATGACAATTTGGACATTCTTAAACTCTGGATAAATTGAATTATAAATCTTTAAAATTTATCATTGCTTTCACTTAATTGAATTCTTATATCATTGTCATCATCTTCATGCTTATATTATCATCATCCTCTGCATAGATGGACTGTTGATTGGTATGATTATGACTATGTATCGGTATAATCATGACCCGTAATATTACAAATGATGTGGTAAAATTTTTCATTGGCCCGTAGTACATTGATAGACAGTTGTTGGCATGATCATCACCACTGGTGATAATAATGAATATCCTTGACCCGAAATGCATGGATAATTCGATGATGTGGATTATTTATTGAGTTGTGTTACAGCGATAAAATATTGATGATGAACTTTTAAATCATAAAAGATAGTAGATATCATGCTCTACTTGACTCTTCTAATGGATTGATTGTTCCGCTGCAGTTAAACTTGTTGTCTATTGTATTCTATCATTTTTACACTGTTGAAGGCTAACGATAATTTGTTCTGCATATTCTTAGTCATAATATTCTTTACTAGGCTAGTTGAGCTCACCCTTTGCTTATATTGTTCTCTTCAGAAAATGAGAATATAGCTGGGACTAGTCGGGAAATGAAGTGATGGTCCAAGCTGGTGGCTATAGTAGTCCTCACTATTCTATGAAATAGTGTGATAATAAATGTAATAAGGACTTTATTTGAGTTTGGATATTGTCTACGAGATAATGTTCATGTTAAAACTCTCAGCTTACGTTTGTCGTATTGTATAAATTAAGTTTGTATTTAAATTATGTACCATGTATTTAGCGACTCAGAATGGGTTGTGTATACCTATTTTGGGGGCGTCACAATAATAGTATAATTTTATAAATTATAATTGTTTAACTAGTAAAACATATAAAGAAATGGTAGAAGTGAGAAGCTTAGTTTTGAAAACCTTATTTTCAAAATAAGTATACTGCTAAATCATCCGCATGTATATTTTGTCAGAAGTGGTGTGCTAGCACTTTCTTATAAATAGGTTGCTTAGTTAAACAATGAAATTTACATCAGAATCATGAAATTCTTTCTCTATAATATTGAGCGTATTTCTTGTAAGTATAAGGATATTTTGAGTGTTGATAACAGTGCAAAATCTTCTCAACATAATCTCCGTTCTTCCAGTTAGAACTACTTTTCTATTAAGTAAAAGGATATTATTTTTTTCATAAAGGATGTTATTTTCTTTCAATAATTATAAGGGGTATCTTTTTCTTTCATATTCCATATTATGTAAGTGATATTATTTTATTTCATATTACTACTCATACGGTACTATTCATGGGTACTATTCACAGGTACTATTCATGAATACTATTCACAATAGAATTGAATTTCCTTTTCTTTGTCCAAGTTATCTTTTATGAATCTTATTCTTGAAATTAAATCCATGTTATGATCTTCATGTTGACAATTTGGACATTTTTGAACTCTGGATAAATTGAATTAGAAAACTCTAATATTTATCTTTGATCTCACTTGATTCAATCTTTATGTCATTGTCATAATTCTCAAACTTAAATTTTGTTAAAAGTTATCTTTGGCCCATAGAGAAAAGATGAACGGTTGATTAATATCTTTGGCCCGTAGTGCAAAGACGAACTCTTGATTGATATCTTTAGTCCGTAGCACAAAGATGGACAGGTGTTTGGCATGATCATGACCACTGATGATACAAATAAATATTTTTAGCACGTAGTGCAAATATAGATTATTGTTTGGCGTGATCATTGGTTTTATAGTTGAACATCTTTGGCCCGTAGTGCGAAGATAGATAATTAATTGATATGATCATGACCATTGTTGTTACATTTCAATATCTTTGGTGTAGGGTATAAAGACGATATGATTATTGAGTGTCTTTAGCCTTTATGGCAAGGACATTGACTGAAAGTTCTATTAAGCCTTTGTGGCAATGAGAAACTGTTGATTTACATGATTATAAGCATGAATTGTGAATTTAACTATAATATTTGGTGGTTCAGGTGATGAAAGTTTTTTTTTATCTTGGGTACAACAAAGAACTGTTGATGGGCATTACATGAATGAAATATTAATGATGAACTTTTAATATGGAGGATTTAGTAGACATTATGTTCTACTTGACTCTTTTAATGGATTGTTGATTCCGCTACAATTGTGGTTGAAAACTTTTTTCATCTACCATATGTTCTAAGTATCTGATTTATTACTGATGAAGGTTATTGATAATTTAATTATCATTAGTCATAATATTCTTTACTGAGCTATTTGTACTCACCCTTTTACTTCACAATTCCTTTCAGGTAGTAAGAATGTAGCTGGGTCGAGCGTGGATAACAGGAGAATAGTGTGATGGTTCGAGACTATTGAAGTTTCTCAATACATTATAAAACAGCATGACAATATATACTTGTATTGAGAACTTAAAATGTGTGTGTCGTATTTTATACGTCATTTAATAGTTAATTTTGGTGAACAACAATAGGTTGATGAGAAACCGACTTTGAAAGCGTAAAAAATGCACCCCACTAGATTAAGGAGGACAAAATTATACTGAGAGCATAAAGGGTGTGTTGCCATTATCATACACGATGTCTAACCACATACAAATTCGTGTTATCATAAGATATGGTTGTGTACATCCACTTGCTGATTATATCTATAAGCACTACCTATATAATCTTGGAGTATGGTTGGAATATAATCCTCAGTTTGAGACAATGGAGATAATTATATGGCAAGAAGATGCACACCATTGGAATGAACAGGATAGTAATCTTCTCGTTCTTCTTTGGGGTCTATTGGGTCAACCAAGGTTAATTCTCAAGTCCTATGATATCTATTATAACTTAGATGCATGGCCTCCAATGTATGAAGGCTTCCTTGACCATTTTCCAAAAATTTTAATTCCTAAAACAGTTAACGACTGTATCTTTATGTAAAGTATAATTAGTTTGGAGTGTGAGTACTATTATTTGTATTGAAACTCACAGCTTATATGTTGTCGTATTTTGCATGACGGTTCAATAGTTGTAAATAGAAAGTTTGTATTTGGATTATGTGGTATGTATTTGGTGACTCAGAATGGATTGTGTGGACCTATTTTTGGGGCGTCACAAAGTATCTCTACTTAACCCTTTAACATACATTTAGACTATATGGACCTTCCATCTCGTACTCAGGGGGATAAGCCCTTTGTACAATGTATTGTGCACAAACATTTTAACGTTATCGCGTATTATAATCCCCTATAATAGGGTTGTTCATCTCAACTTTGACATAAGAGTCCGCACCAAAGGAAGTTTGGTTTAGATTAGCTTCAAGGATAATTTGAATTTTCAAACATTCATCAATTAAGGATTAGTTGAATCTTTAAAAGATCACTAGTCTTATAACAGTTCGATAACAATAATGATATAATCGCAAAATGAGATTTCAATAATATTGAAAAACATTAATTTCAAATGAATAAACCTCATACACTGAGATATTACTTCATTAATAATAGAAAGTTTTAGCTAACATAAGCATTTGAATAAAATCATAAACCTTGCTTTTGCTTGAATAATAGTAAGCTAAGGCTATAATCTTGCTCAATAAAGAAGTAATGCTAGGGAACTTGCGTAATAATAACAAGCTAAGGAATAAAAACTTGCTCGATGTAAGAATAATAGGGTTTAGAAACTCACACAATGTAAAAGTAAAGTTTAAGAACTTGTCTCGTGCGTAAGCTATAAAATTACAATTCACGTTCACATACATATACCATTAGGATCACAACATTCATTAGTTATACTAACATTAACCTTATAGGTTTAATTCCCACTTTAGTTAAACTTATTAACTTTGTTTAAGTTCTGATCATTATCATCAATCAAATAATGCAAATCTGAAATCCTTACAAGCATACAAGTCTTAACGTTTAAAAAACATAACCAAATCTCACAGACAACAAGTTTAAGTCCACATATAACTTGTTGATTTTCAACTTGAAATCACCATATACATGTTAAAAATCTATTATAGCATCTTGTTATATGTTTATCACATTATCATATTCATTGGACTGGGTTAGATTAGGTTTTAAGGACTGAACAAATAACAAAACAAAACTGTCTCTGTTCAGGTTCAGGCACAGCTGCGACGTCCTGTCCTTAACTCCGGCGCAGGTGCGCAGGTGCGTAGACAGAAAAGCTACAGACTACTCCCTGCACTGATCATAAGCCAAAAACTCACGAATTTTTTTATTTGAACATCAAATTAGACATACCCAGAAGATATGAACTTCACATAATCAACAACAAGCATGCATAACATGACTCTAATTAACAAAACAACACGAATAATCGAATTAGAAGAATTAAAACCACGTTTATGCTCAAAACTCATATTTCAACATATTTAGCTAATCATCTCACCACAAACTCGTTTCTTGACCAAAATGATTTATTCAACTTGCATTCTTTTTGTTTCTAAATATACTAATATAATCAACTATCAATTCACAGATTATCACATGATTAAATCATCAATTTTGACTCCAAAAATAAGCTATAATGTACATATTATAACAAAACCCAACTTTACTTTAAAACATACTTATATGGATTTGATATACCAAAAATCGTTTATAAACACCATACCACCAGATTATATATACTAACTAACACATATAACCAATTTCCTTAAAATTAGCCATAGAAATTTAACTTTTCAATGAAAACTCAAGAACACACAAACTAGAGTGTAAAGTTAAATTATTTACCTTTAATTCCTTGTTTACACTAGCAAAGATGATTAGCAAGCTTGTTTCCTTGATTTCCAAAGTCTCATCTTCTCTAATTTCTCAATTTCTCTCCCTAGTTCTCTCTTTTCTCTGTTCTTTGCAAAATAGGCTAAGCCAAATGAATAACACGTAAAACTAAAATTGGCATATACATAATGCGTAATATTTAGTTTATCAGTTACACAAATAAAGTGTTTCATCAGTTAAGATAACCAAGAGCCACACGACCATGTTTGGCTATCCCACTTCAGCACTCTTTCTATTTTATTTTTATAACTATTTTAATATATAGTATCATGTATCACACTCCTTAATTAAATTATAAATTCAATTAGACTTTAATATAATTTCCATTACAAATCATAATTTTATTTAACAAATTAATAAATCTCTAATTTAATTATTAAATTAAATTAGAACTCCACCATTACACAACATTGTAATTATTTAACAATTCATTTAATTTAATTATCTCATTAAATTAAAACTTCAAGCTATAAAATTATTAAACATTGATTTAATTAATATATCACACTTAATTAAATTAATCCACAACAACTTCCATCAATTACTTATTTTACTCAATAAATAAATCAACCAAAATATTTATTTAATTCAATTATATTTTAAATTTAATACAAAATTATTGATCGTTACAATAAATAACTTCATAGTCCTTCTCATCTTCTTTGGTCAATACGTTAGCTATCTTAGAAAAATCTTAAATAAATTCTCGATAGTGACTTGTTAACATTAACACTACATACCTTTGTCGACTTCCTCAACTACTTCTGTGATAACCCAAAAATTTATGAGACTTGTAAATAAGATCTCGAATAATTAAATAAAGGTTTAAATAATAAAACCTAGATTTGAAAATAGAGAAATGATTAATTTTTTTAGAAGAACCTATATAGTTATGTTAAAGTTTAGCAGTAACTAAACTATAATGTTACGGTAGTAATGGTTATGGGATGGAATCCTTGTAAGTAGGAAATAATGTAATAACTGTAAGCATGAAAAAGATGATGTTCGAAGTAAGCGGGACCAAAACGAGTTAAGTAGTTTACCTAATTTACGAGCCCGAAAGTGTGATCAAATGAGAGATTCCAAGAGAGGGATTATTAAAGCCCAAACTCAAGACTATGACAAGCCCTAACAAACTTGGTAGGAGATCCAAGACCTTGGCCCAAAAATGATGGCCCAAAATGAGAATGATGACTTAAGTAAGTGAATAGTAGAATGATGTTATAAATGAAGAATTTTGTGACCTATTTATAAATAAGGTACATATGGAAATTAAATAACTTAAGTGTTATATTGAATTAAGAGATAGTCCAAGTATTAGATTATAGGGTTCTTTACAGAAATATACAACAATTAGAAAGTAATTACACAATTAGTGCATCAACAAAATAATTACACCATTAGTGCATCCACAAAATAATTACAAAAAGAGTGTAACAAATTCAAACCATTCAATTTCACATTAAATAAGGAAACCTAAAATCAAGGAAAAATAACCGCCATAATTAATAATTCAAATTAAATTTTTGGGATCTAAAAACAAAAACAAATCCATAATTCAAATCAAATGGAGGGAAAAACAAAAAAATATCTTCTTCATACTAATCTTCATCTCCCTCACCGCTCATTATCTTCATCACTGCTTCCTCTCTCTTCCCCTTCATCATCCTCCTCCGCCGCGAATCTCTAGAAGTCCTTGGTTGCGCCGTCGTTACATCGCCCTCTCTTCCCCTTCATCATCCTCCTCCTTCGCCACAAATCTCCGGAAGTACCTGAGTTACTGTTCTGATTTTTTTTTGACGATTTGGTTACCTACAAAAACTAAAATGGTTACCTTTGTATAAAAGTTTGGCTACCAACTACATCACATTCAAAATAAATTTGTAACCTAATAAAACTGAATTGATTACCTTTGTCTGAAGGTTTGGCAACCAACTGCATGAAGGTTTGACTACCAACTGCATCGCATTCAAAATAAAATTGGTAACCTAAGAAAGATTGGCTACCAACTACATTACATTCAAAATAAATTGGCAACCTAATAAAACTGAATAGGTTACCTCGGTATGGAGGTTTGGCTACCAACTACACTATGGAAAAAAAAATTCAGTAGACGGTTAATGGAGGCGGAGGTGGTGGAGGCGAAGGAGGAGGCGGTGAGGGATACTCCACTATATTTCTTTTGAGATTCAAGCAAACTTTGTATATACTGCAAATTAAAGCAAAAGAGATAAGGTCCATGAATCTCATTCAAACCATGCTCTGCATTGCCGCTTGCGAGTTCGTCGGCGACGAAAGGGGTTCTTGCCGAATACTCTCTCCTCGCCTTCGCCTTCGCCGGATAGTCTCTTCTCTGCTACCTCCGCATGAGGAGACTATGGTTGTACGGACGACCTAACATTCTGGGACACAATTCCAAAACTAAAGGTGGCAAAACATATATATATATATATATATATATATATATATATATATATATATATATATATATCCACGGCAATCGGTTGTTGGGGAGCAACCCATTTTGGCCCAGCCGCTACAACCTGTAGCGGCTTATAAAAAAAAATTGTCTAAGGCCGCTACAGGTTGTAGCGGCTGGGCCAAAATGGGTTGCTCCCCAACAACCGGTTGCTGTGGATGAAATCCCTATATATATATATATATATATATATATATATATATATATATATATATATATATAGCACGAGCTGTTGAAACTTCCACAGTGATCCTTTCAATAAGCGGCAGTTCTTTCTCATTTAACATTTTCTGTGATCAGTCGAAAGTAAAGACAAAGTGTACAGTGTATATTGAATCAACAATAATCCCCTAAATTAAGAAATTCTAATTGCATACTAATTCCCTAAAATAAGGAATCCTAATTGCACTAATATTGTAAAAAAATATGAAAAGTGTATTAATTATATAAATATTTTATGAGTGCACTATTGTTGTAATTATTTTAAAAAATATAATAGAATATGTAATTCTTCCTAGATTATATACTAGTGGACTAGCCTAAGAGAATTAAATTATTATCTCAAACTATCTATTATCTTAACCTAATTATAGCAAGTTTAATTGGGTTATATTATTAAACCAATGAGAGTAATTATTTAAAGTCATAAGTAAGTGGACTAGAAACCCTAATTAAATAACAAGGGTAAGAAATCTAAGGTGGTGGGCATATGTTGGTGGAAGTGGCCCAAATATATTGAGCCCAAATGTGTAAATTGTTTAGCCCAAACCCTAGCCCAATTGGTGTGGATTTTTCTAGATGATATAATGTAAAAATAAAGCATTAAAGAAAATAAAAAATATGAGGCAAATAAGGGGCACAATAGTTAATTAAGTTTTTATTTCATTTTCCAAGTTTGTTCAACAACTTTCATATAGCCTAATGTTCCCTAATGCAGCTAGCAAAATAAATTGAGATCCACAAATTTAAGATGGGCAAAGAAAATTGGAGATTTGCCATAATGATATGTATACATATATAAGTTGTATCTAGACAATTTGGAGGCTATAAATAGAAGATATTACAAGTGTTAGAAAAGTTTTAGCCTTCCTTTATTTTTTTAAGTTTTCAAAGCTAGATAGCAAAACAAAAAAGAGAGAAAGGAAAGGGGAAAGGGGAAAGGGGAAAGGGGGAAGGGGAAGGGGAAGGGGAAGGGGGAGGGAGGGGGGGGGCTGCCGAATCCAATGGAGAGGAAAGAGGGGAGGTCTTGTTCATGACTTCAAGGTTCATAACCTACTTTGAAAGAAGAAGAATAAGTGCTTCTAAATCAAGGTTTAAAAGTCTCCTAAACTCAAACCCTAGCTAGATTAATGTGTATTTCTGATCGTTGTTTTAGAATAAATGATGAGTTTATGTTCTTAAGCCATATGATAGTAGATATATGTGTTATATGATGTTTTATGGTTAGAGGTAGCCATTTTAAGTGTTGATAAGCTTTGATGAAGAAGAAAAATTGTTTTTGGCACAAAAACCCTAGAATTTTAGTCCACTTTGGATCACTACCATTTTTAATCTATAACTTATTTTTGAGATCCGTCAAAGACGTGAGTTAAATATATGAGTTATCTAATGAACACAACTGGAATCACTGAAAAATGTTAACCGAGTCAACCGTAGTGCAATTTTTACCAAAACAGTTTCTGCTGGGAAAAACCAAAAACCCTACTGTCTAGTTTCTTTCGAGAAGTTAACTAGTTGCTGTCCAAAAATGAGCTTGTTTTGACTTCGTGAGACGGAGCTATGGTCTATCCAAGAAGGTGCAATTTTTTAAAGAAACTATTATAACTCGAGATCTAGAACTCAAGAAATTATGAAATTTTTACTGGAATCATTTTATGATGATATAAGGCTACAGTATAAATTTCGGGTTTTTTGGATAAAATGATTTTTTAAAATAAATGTTGTGATTTTGGACGGAAATGATCTATTTAAAAATGGGAAATGAACTTAAAAAATTACAAGAAAATTATTTTGTAACTAAAATATAATATATTACCTTTTTTCAGAAGATAAGAAAATAATAAGTTGATTAGGTATTTTAATGCCTATGAATGAGTTAAATATAATTGAGAAAATAAAGTTATATTAAGTCACAAAATTCTATAATGTGATTTTATTGACTAATGATCATTAAGATGATGTGTTAAGACTTTATAAGGGTAATTTGGTCATTTTCAAGAAAATGATATAAGAATGACATGGTGTGTTTGTTAAATAAATTAAATAGTAAGAGATAAATAATTAAATTAAATTGTTTATAAATGAATAAAATATTAATAATATTAGTAAATGATTAAATTATTATTAAATAATTAATAATATTAGTAAGTGATTAAAATATTATTAATAATATTAGTGATTGATTAAAATATTATTAAATGATTAATAATATTAGTAAGTGATTAAAATATTATTAAATAATAATATTAGGAAGTGAATAAAATACTATTAAGTGATTAATAATATTATATGAGAGTTTAAGATGATGATTAAGTAATAGTAATATTATTAAAGGATGATAATATTTCTAATGGTTTAAGGTGTTATCTAATGTTTACTTATGCGACTAAATTTAGATAATTTATTATAGAGCAGTAGTATTATAAGTTAGGATGTGTTATGCTAATTGATAGATCAATCTTATTAATGATAGGTATTATCAGAGCAAATAAGTTTTTTAACTCAAACTTAAGTTATTATTTTTCAAGCATGTTGGTAGATAACTATTATTAATTATTCCACGTATTTGCAACTACTGTTTTTTTTTATTCTTTTTCACAATAAATAGAAAATAAAATAAAGCCCACATTTATTAGTAAAAAGCCATATAACTCCAAGGAAACACTAATCTTCAGATTCAGATCTTTCTTTTTTTTCATCTTTTAGCAATACACACAGATCTTCTTCATTATTCCTTAGAACACACAGACATCATCAGAAACTGAAATCCATTTCTATCTCTCCTCAATTTTTGGAGAGAGAAACCCACAAAATCCATGGCTATATCAGCCACGTGGCCAAAGGGAGTAGTAGTAACAGTCCCAGTTCTGGTTCTCTCAGTTGCCGCGGCTGCCATTTTCTTCTTCTTCCTCTTGTCTTCTCTCTCTACTCCTTCCCCTCCTCCTTGTTCCTGCCCCACCACCTCCGGAAGAACAACTAGCGCCGCCATAGTGGGTGGCGGCGGGGAGAGGATCTCGACGAGGGCGGAGGATGTGAAGTGGGTCAAGGATCAGATCGAAGCGAATGGACTGCATATGCAAGACAATGTGCTTCGGAAAGGGATTAATCCGCGTACTCGGTCTCAGCAGCTCCAGGATTTGATTCAGTAAATACCCAAATCCCTATCTCTATGAATTTGTTTGTGTATATATTTCTTTTTGTTTGTTCATTACATACAATTAATTTATGGTACCCTGTTTTGATCTGTCTTTATACATTGGGCACTGGGTCTATATCTGGTTTTGGTGAAGTTAGCCTTTGGATTGCATTTGTATAGCACATTTGTTGCATTGTTGGGTGTAAAATGCTACTCCCTCTTGTTTCACAAAAAGAGTTCCATTTAGTTTCTTTCCTAGTCAATTTGCGAAATCCTAAGACTCGAATTGATGACTATTTAATTAAGTATAGAATTGTTATTTTGAAAATTAAAATAAATGGGAATTACAATTTGAATTTTAGGATTGTGCAAATTAACTAGGATCAAAGTGAATAGGGTGTCTTTTCTTGGAAATGAGGGAGTAACTCTTTGCTATAAACATGCAACTCTTTTCTATGAATTAACCAAAGGCTATCTTGACCAATTTCGAATCTATTGGGAACTGGGTGCGAGATCAATACTAATGTAAATTTGGAACTGGGTGCGTGATCAATATTAGTGTAATCAGATCGAAAGAAATCATGCCTTTTAGTTTCTCTGTTCTTGTGATGATTGGTGAATCTACCTTTCCAAATTGAAAGCCACACTGCCTCGCGAAAATTTAGATTGATAACAAAATCCCCTTCTTCATTAAGAAAGGGCTGACCAACAAACAGTTCCACATACATTTTCCGTTGGATTTTCAAATTTTTATTTCTTTGCTCTTCAATATATTCATGATTTTGTCTTTGGTAAGTTAAAATTGAGATTTACTGAAAGCAGTATTGGAGTTTGAAAGTTATTTAGATACTATTTCAATCAAATCCCAAATCTGGAAGATGATTGTCTTCATGCTCCAGAGTTAAAAAACTAGAGCTCTTCATCATGTTAACTGATTCAAATCAAATTTGTGTTTGGTTTCATTCATCTGACATAAATAAGCCCAAAATAAATCTAACTAATTTTCTACCTTGTCAAATAATATATATTAAATTATCTAATAAAATATATATCAAACAGTGTGAACTATGCAGAAGATAAGAACATTACCTCTTTCAAAGTAGGCTTATGAATCTATTCCATGAATTTACAAATTCTCTCTTATGACCGTCATAAAACTATGTCACCCGAGATTTTGTATTCCAAGACTAAACTTATTTGTAATCTGGGATGAGGGAGTAACAATCATACTCACCAAATTTTAAAGTCATTATCAAATTATGTGCCAGATAATCTTCTTATATGTGTTTTTTATAGTGATTGAAATTTAAGTCTTAGTGCATTGTTTTAGTATCATGGAAGTTGAATAGGCTCCTGAAAAATCTAAATAAACAGCACTCTTCATCTATGTGTATGTGTGTGTGTGTCTTTGTGAGAGAGAGAGAGACTGCTGTTTGTGTTAAGAGTTTAGTTTTTGCTCTGTTAAATCATTTGATATTACGTTAAAAAGCCTTTAGTTATATTGATTGTTGAAGAACCACTTCTCTATATAGATGTGAAATAAACAACGCTTTTGATATCTGCATGCCTGAGTGAGAGAGAGAGAGAGCCTGTTGTTTATATTAATCGTCCAGTTTCTTTTATAAAGTCACTTGGCATAAAATTGGGACAATCTTGCATTGCTATACTGACTGTTGCAAAACCGCTTAGATGTGAAATAAACTGATTGTGTATGGATGTGAGGTATAAGTTTCCCCCCCCCCCCAAAAAAAAAAGGTCGAACTTAGATGAGTCCAATGAGTTTAAAATGACCTCTAGTTGCTCATCGACGCTCACCAGCTGATCAAGCTCAATATATCGCAAGCCTAAACACTATTAAATGGGGTGAGTTTGACATTATTTTGTATACCTAGTCAAAACTGCACTAATCACAAGTTTGATGCATTTTGACCTGTTCAACAACAGATATATATATATATATATATATATATATATATATATATATATATATATTCGGATCTTAAGTTCACCCCTTATCTAACTCACCCGAGTTCACTCCCGTTTAGCGACGGACCCGGCGATGGTTCGGTCATACAACCGTCGTCTATACTTTTAGCGACGCTATATGTTGTCCGTCGCTAAAAGTATAGACGGCGGTTGTATAGTCGAACCGTCGTCGAGTCCGTCGCTAAAGGAGGGGTGAGCTCGGGTGAGTTGGATAAGGGGTGAGCTTAAGATCCGGACTATATATATATATAAACACACAGAGAGAGAGAGAGAGAAAGAGGATGAGGAAAATTATATAGTTTCATTTCACTTTCTAATTCAATTAGAAGGTTTTACGAGGAAGAAATAACTTAACGATAAAGAGTATAAAGGTTTGGAGCAGTCTTATAACTGGATGGAGCTGGCACACTTGAGCTATTATATCAAAAATCTCTTATTTTCCACTTTCTTTTGTAGACCAGTACGGTGTATATGTCAGTTCCAGTCAGTCTGCAGCATGCATTCCCATCATTGGTCAATAGCTTGAGACAACAATATCAATGACCGGAGAGAGAGAGAGACTGTTTGTTTTCACGGTTTCACCCTCCTGTACTAAGATACAGAGTTCTAGCTTAATAGAGAACAAATAAATATGAATGAAGTATGTGATTACATTTGTTTTATACACCGACTGATAGCCTTTTGTATGGTAGAGATTTTGGACACATCCGGAGACATTTAGTAGGACATAGTTTCTCTTCCATGTGGATTCATGAATTGCAAAACAAATACTTCCTTCGTCTAAAATTAAGAGTTTTTGAGTCTCGTTTTTTCTTTTCTGTGGTGAAACCTAACTTTCTCTTAACGTAGATGTTTTTATTTGAATCTAGTTACAAAATGAATAAGGAAAGCGACAACTTTTTGTAAAATATGTAATTTATTAAAATTAGAGTCACTTTGGGAGGGAGTAATTTATGAGAATACATTTTAAATTATCAGAATGATGTCTACTTCCTCTCCATAACAAGGATTTCTTTCTGGGTGTATGTGTGTGGTGTGTCTGTGTAAACAACACTTTGTTCTTACACTAGATTTGAAGGAACCGGAGTTCCTTGTCCATTTCAGTGCAGTTCTCTCTATCTCTCTATCTCTCTCTCTCGCCACTCAGACACACATAAAAATTTAAAATTTAGGTTGTCGGGAATTCAGTCTTTCGGTGTACTCATTACCAAATTTCCCATCTTCTCTCTGTTTGTCTGTTTCTATCTCTCTGATTGAGATCTGGATTTTTTAGTTTGAATTAATTGAATTTATGTAAAACTTGTTTTTGAAACTAAATAACTTCTCTTTTTTTCTTAGGTACAAAGGGATATCACATTATGAAGGTGAGGAAGCAAATAACCACACAGCTTTTCTATGCCCCGGGGAACTCCTTGTGGAAGAGCACCACAGCAATTATGGAGAGCCCTGGGCAGGTGGGCGAGACGTGTATGAATTCCTTGCAAAGTCTGCCCACTTAGCACCGGAATCACGTGTACTCGAGATTGGATGTGGCACACTTCGCGTTGGCTTGCATTTCATTCGATACTTGAACCCAGAACACTTTCATTGTCTGGAGAGGGACGAGCTTTCTCTAATGGCTGCATTTAGGTATGAACTTCCATCCCAAGGTCTATTACACAAGCGTCCTCTGATTGTGAGAGGCGAAGATATGGAATTCAGCAAGTTTGGACCTGGAATCATGTATGATTTGATATATGCAAGTGCTGTTTTTCTTCACATACCTGATGATCTTGTTTGGGTTGGATTAGAGAGGTTAGCGAGTAAATTGAAACCAATAGAAGGTCAAATTTTTGTGTCGCATAATATTAAGTTCTGTTCACGGTTGGGAGGAGAGGAGTGTACAAAGAGACTAAACAGTCTAGGGCTCGAGTATCTTGGGAAGCACACACATGATAGTTTACTTTTCAATCACTATGAGATTTGGTTTGAATTCAGGCGGTCCAAGTCATAATTTTTGTGAGTTCAATCATCATGGTATTGTGCATCTGAAGCTATGAGGCTGCAAATGGGGGAATCTAACTGCTCTAGGAATTGCCTCTTATTATTGGGCCCGAGTATGTTGGAAGGTTTTAGTTCCAACGTCATGTTGATATACGCTGGTAGCAAAGACAAGGCTGACTGCTTCACATATGCTCTCACTATGGATCATTGATTTGGCAACGACTCTGGGACCTACATTCTATTTTTTCGAAGAAGCTGTATGTAACTTTGATTTTTTAGGTATTCAGTGTTGTGGGTGAAAGAGTTGTGTTGTATGTGCCATGAATTATGTAATATCTTCTCCCGGAAAAACAGATCCATGTAGTTTCTATTTTTTATTTAGAATGCTAGTTGCAATGCAAACAACTTAAGTGCAAATTTCTGCCGGTTGGTGATCACTTTTATGAAGTGCAAAACTTCTGATGATATGATGTTGATATGTTTTGATTATAGTCAAGTTTATATGTTTCTAGTTAATGACTTGGCTCCATGTGCATTCTTTCCCATTTGTATCAACATGTTGGTTTGATAACTGTTTTTGCTTTCATGTTTTTATTTTTTATATTTCTGCTTGTACTTACCTTCACTAGTGAAAACAAGTTTGATAATTATATTTTAGTATTAATTTAATTTAATTTTATTTTATGAATAGGTAGAGGTTAAAATTTGGTTGTTGACAAGATTCGATGTCTAGACCTAATTAGAGTTGAAATGGTTATTTGTTGCCAAAATTGAATAAGCAACTTTTGTTTGCTACCCTTTTTGCAAAGTTTATTTCATTTCCACTTTTTTCAAAACAGAAACAGTTTCCAAATGCTATTTTTTTGATTTTGATTTCAAAAAAGTAGAGATAAGTTTAAAATTAGAAACAGTTACAGAACATAAAACTTTTGCTAATTTGGTGCAACTATTAGGTCGCTTGTAGCTCTATTGCTGCTGTTTCATCCATCATATGGATTCAAACGGATGTCAATAATGTTTTCTTTCATGGAGACTTGTTTGAAAAAGTTTCATATGAATGTAGTAGTCTACTCAAACAAGTTTAAAAAATGTAAACAATAAATCTTATACGCCTTCTGTCTCCAAAAAACATAACTAAAGGTACAAATATTTTCGTCACAAAAAAGATGAGATAAAGTACATAAAGTAAATGATAACTTTATGGGAGAGCAAGAATCGATTTTGCAACCGAAACTGCACACAAAATCGCAAAAACCGCACCAATGATTTCGATGGCATATTATGATTTTTCCAGTAGGAACCGCACCCCTTACGGTTGCGGTTGCAGTTTTGGTATAGAAACTGCACCCCTTAAAGAAGTGCACCCGTTTAGAGTTTTAAATCTTTAATATTTCTCATATTCTTGTGTATATTTTAGAGTTTTTGAGTTCTATTTAAGTATGATTGTAAATTTAATTTTAAAATATGTAATTTTGGATGGTTTAAGACTTTTAAGTTATAAACAATGGTTGTATTGTAGTAATGTATGCATCTTTCAATTGAAGGAATTAGAAGTTTTGAATTAATTTATGATTAGTTTTCAATAATTTATCTTTTTGTAGTTGGATATTATTTGTAGTAGCAAGCTAGTAATGTTAGAAATTTATATGGAATTTAAAAAGTATGGTATTTTAATGAGTAAAATGCAAATGTGAAACCTGAACTTTAGATGTTTTTGGGTATTGAGCCCCTTTTTATTAGTCAACGCGAAACGAGCCACTTTCTGTCAAGAAATTTGGATATTGAATCTTCAGGTGTCACATGTGTGTTGACTTGCCTACGTGGCATCGCTGATGTGTACTTAAACCTCAAGTGTTACATGTGCGTTGACTTGCTTACGTGACACCACTGATGCGTACTTAAACTCAATTAAATCCAAAAAAAAAAAGGTATGCTAAACTCAATTAAATCCCAAAATAATTTTGTTCCACGAATTTGGGATAGGAGTCACATGTGCGTTAGCTTGCCTACGTGACATCGCTGATGTGTACTTAAACTCAATTAAATCCCTAAAAAAAGATGTGTTAAACTTGATTAAATCCAAAACAATTGTTGTTCCACGGATTTGATCCCAAAACCTCATAATTGAGATTTTGGCATTGAGACCACAAAAACATAAATAGCCTAGTTACTTAGATTGCCCAAAGAATAAATTATATACTAAATTAATAGATTTTTCCCAACAGAATATTAGAAAAGACAAACTCATATTTCTCTTTCACACTTTTCACTTTACTTTACTATTTATGCTTTCAGTCGTTTTCTCTCATCCTCTCGCCTGCACAAACAGAGAAATTAGGGTTACATCCTTAATTTGGTGGTTTGTACTAGTGCCATAATTGAAGGATATGAAAGAATATTCGGGGATGGTGTAAATGTCTCAAAATTCTCCTTTATTCCCCTTTATTTGTCTATTTTTTCCATAGATGTCGCCCCTTTATTCCCCTTTATTTGTCTGTTTGTTCTTCTTTTTGTTTTATTTATTTATTATAAGGTCTCATGTTATGGTCCTAGTATTGTCTAGATAATTATTATATCTTGTTTATATTTGTATTTGTTGTCTTTTGCTCCATAGTGAAACATATTTTGTCTTTATCCATGTTATAATAATAATTTTTTTAAATACATGTTTATTTATTTTTATTGTAGATTCTTGGTAGTTGAACTCCACCATAGGAGTTTATTTGGGTTACATCCTGTTTTGCATTATGATGGAGGGCAAATTGACAAGTTTAAAATCTCTTATTTTCTACTAACATTTGAGAAGTCGAAGTCAATGTGTGAGGGTTTTGGGTACAATGACATTATATGTTTATATTACAGATTGACTAGAACTATTTTTTGTGGGCATTATAAAAATCTTTCAAATGATGATGACCTTAATATATTGTTAAATGATGTTGTAGATCATAAATATGTTGAGATATGTGTTGAGCATGATTGTGAAGGGGATAAATAGGTTGTTAACACTAAGATCTGTCCATGCACTCAATCACCAAATAACTAGTTGAATCCTGTACATAAATGAAATCACACTGAGAAAGCTGACAGCTTGGGCCGTCGAGAGATAGCTCCGGTGTGAGAATAAGTACAGACCGAAGAATAGATTAACAATGGAGGTTTAATACTTTAGTGGTCAAAGAGTAGTTGCCTATGAATTAGGGTATAGCCATGTATTTATTGTTTATCACACCTCCTTATCGCTCTGTCCCCGAATTGGAATATGACTCCTTATCATGGTAGTTATGATCCTCAGATAGAAGTTAATCTCCTTAAAAAAGGAAGTCGAAAATAATCTGGACGGTTTCCTTAGTGTAGACACTCGAAATTTTGTTTTCCCTATACTAACCCTGCAGGAGGGCAAAAACGTCATTTCACTTCGGAGAAAACCTCGAGGTAGGGCAAAAGCATCATTTCACCCCGGTGATAACCTCGAGGAGAGATCAAGGTGTAATAATGTCCAGACACAGAGCGAACCGAACAAGGATCGCAAAGCTGAGGTTGTGCCCTATAGGAGGACAAAAGCGTCATTTCACTTCAGAGACAAACCCCGAGGTAGGGCAAAAACATCATTTTACCCTGGCGACAACCCCGAGGAGAGATCAAGGTGCAACGATGCCCCGACAAAGAGCAAATCGAATGAGGATCGCAAAGCTGAGGATGTGAGCATAAGACGTCGCCGCAACAACTACTAAACCGCGAGCTATCGAAGATAAGCCGATTAATGACTCTTGGGAGACGGAAGATACCTTTTAGCTACTTGTATCATCTTCCTGAACTCCTAATCAGTCAGAATCGAACGCATTTTGCAGCTTTTCGCAAAGACTTTCTGAGATTTTTGGGTATAGAGCTCAACTTTCATCGGAGCAGGACCAAAAGACACGAACTTTGAGATAATGGGACATGAGGGTTCAACCTCAGGTGTACCTACTCCAATCGCAGGTACACCTGCGGCTACCTTCGATTTCCATAAGCAGCAGCAGAAGCTCATAATCCACAAAATATACACGAAGAAGAGAGAGAAGCTAGAGAGAGGAAAAGCTCTGATCTTGCATCTTTCTATCATATGTTCATTTTTTAATCTCATATCATATACATATTGTAAGTATTGAGTGATATAAGTTGAATCCAAGCCAAAAGAAGCTAGTTCACGCGTCCCCCAAGGTGAAAAATACTCATTTTAGTCACTTTCTTTGTAACTGTTGTTATAAAATACAAGTTTTTTTTTGTAGATATAACAGTTTCTACCGATTAAATTTTTTGCTTTACATATATATTATACATTGGGAGGTAGAAACTGAGTTTCTACCAGTTATATTGTGTATATTAGTTGTAAATCAGTTATTTGACTAGATCTAGCCAAATCTAGCATTTTTAGCAGTTATAAAGCATGATGCCATAACCCATATGCTAGATTGGATCATATCTATGGTAGATCTAAGTGTTTTACTGCTTTTGGTCGGTCCCAATCACTCCGTAGATCCCTAGATCTGTATCTAGAGGTGAGGAGATCCCAATGGCTGGATATGAGGATTTTAACTGATGAAATCACCTAATATCAAGTCTAGGATGTTGTATATACATATTTAAGCATATCAATGTGAGCCTAGGAATCCTGGGGTTTAGATCTACTGAATGGATCTTAACTAGATTCACATAATGGACTTTTTGGTTTAAATGTAATGTTTAAATACTGCAAATCGCTGTACATGTAATATTGGATCTTAAAACGAGTTTGAGGAGTTCGTCCCAAGAATTTGGATTTAAGATCCCATGATAGTGAAAATCATTTTATGAGTGTTTGGATTCATCACGATGGCTTTCATGCCCGATGATGATCTGACCTCTTTTTGGCGCTTTATTGCTTACATAATCATCTAAAACGATTTTCCAATAAAATCACAAAGAGCTTTCATGCAGAATAAAGTGATTTGGGTAGATCACCTAATAAACATAAAGATAATAAAAGGAAGTATCAAAGTCCTCAATTCCTAGTCGGGCAAAGGATTTGAAAACCCTTTTTCAAAAGATCATTTCAATTTCCATATCTTGTTGAAAAATGAACCTTTTGTTCTATCAAATCCTTCGTAACTAGGTGCAAAATAGGTATAACACTACTTCCAAATAACTCAAAATAAAGCACAGACAAGACTTTAAAATAAACATACACACACACACTTTATGCATAGGAAATTAATAAGATGCGATAACCGTATTTTCACTAAAGTCGGGGGGGGTGCCTAACTCCTTCCCCTCGCTTAAGAAAGCCCCTAAATCGTTTTCAGGCCAATGCTACGGAGTCACATATTGGGCCATATTGTAAAAACTTTTAAATTCGGATGAGTTGGCACATCCATTCAAACCATATCAACTGGCGACTCTGTCTCATTCGGCCCAATCATATAAAAATCAAATTTTGGTAAAATAAATCGACTAACTGTCGATCTTTTACTAAAACCTCACCCTTTAATCAAATTAATTGACAAATCGAAATAGAAAAGGTAAGAACAAAGAAAAGTCATAATATAAGGAAAATAACAATCTGAAGGATTTATTATTTTTTTCTTTCCCGGCGTCGATAGGTGGCGACTCCACTGGGGATTACAGAGGGCTTAAGCCACTTTCAAATCTTTTTGATTTCCATTCTGCATGTGCATTCTTGTGTGAATGATCTTTGTGTGTGATGAATGTCTCAAATCTTTAAGTGCTTTATAATAGTGCCTCGTACAATGTCATCATATTGCATCCGGTGAGGATGATGAATGTATGAATAGAATTCGAGGAGTATCCCAATAATTCCTCCCTCGACTCGAATCCTCGAATATTTCAACTTCATATTTGAATAGGATTCGAGGAGTTTCCCAACAATTCCTCCCTCGACTCGAATCTTTAAACACTTCAACTTCATCACTGTCACTGTTGTCTTAGTCGCCACTATCATCCGTAGGTCATCATCCGTATCATCTACAAAATCCATATTATATGCATATTCGCGTCATCCGCACCATTCATACCATCCGTACTATTTGCATCATCATCGTCATCCGTAACACCTGCAATATCTACATCTGCCATATCATCTGATTATAGTCACCACTACCATCATCATATTCTTCTTCTTCTTTATCATCATCATCAGTATCAGTGTCTTCATCATCATCTCCATCATCTAGAGACTGCAACGGTGATCCTCCATAACTGCAAAATCTCTTATTCATCAACATCATTATGAACACCAACTCCTTTAGTCTTCACTCTCTTTATTTGTCACACCAATGCGACTAATTCCCCTTTTACCATGAATTCAATCAACCTATTGGGAATTAAGTTAACGTAAAACACACAATTAAATAAGTGTGGTCCCTTCGTCTAAAGGCAAACCCATCGGTTGTTTATTACTGGACTCCTATGAATGTTTTCATTGTGAGGCTCAAGAAAGGCACCACTAAGATCCACTCCAATTAAAAAAATTAATGTTTTCATCAAGTAAATTGCGAAGATCTGGAAACCAATTTCAAAAAACCGTGAGAGTAACCTAAGATAGGTCAGCCTCTGATAAACCAAACGCGCATGATGTTTCTTCATGCCTTGTTAAATTCCTGAATATACAAATGTCATCCATCTTAAAACTGTCATTTGTATATCTTTCTTATCTTGCCATCAAGATGACTAACCCCTTGTTTTACAGGAAAAGATTAAAAACCCCTAAATTGATGCATATCATATCATGCATCCATATCATCTGCTAATATCAAGACTAAACAAGATACCGATTTTGTGCAGATTGGTCCTAAAACTCAATCCCAAGCCAAGAAGGCAAGATCACTTCCAGCCAAAATTGCAGAAAGTAGTTCATCAGAACCTATGCATGTATCTCGGATAGAGTTTGAAGAGTTTAAGAAGCAGATGGTTGAGATGATCGTACTGTTAAAAGAACAGTGTAGAATCACTTAGGAGTCCAAACTGAAAACTCTAACTGAACCCTCTATGCAAGGAGAGATGCAAGTATCGAGAAAGGACAATGATACACAGATGTCTACACCAATATCTCCAATCAATTTCAATTCCGCCAAAGAGGACACAGATAAGAATCTGATAAAGGAAGTAATAAACCTCCGAGAAGACAGAGAAACTAGAGATATCCAGAAGAAAGTCAAACAAATGGAGGATGTTATCCGATCTATTAAGGGAACAAGATCCCATGGGAGCGTGAATTTTTCTAATCTGTGTATTTTCCCAAAGGCAAAATACCCCGATAAATTCCAAGTCCTAGAGTTCAAAAAGTATAATGGATTAGGAAATCCCTACATCTATTTAAAGGTCTACATAGGTGAGCTGGGATCATATGTCGAGGATGAGAACCTCATATTGCAGTTGTTCCAAAAGAGCCTTACTGGTGAAGCCTAAACTTAGTACGCTCGGATTAACAACTCCAAAGTTAAGGGTTAGGTGGATCTAGCCCATGCTTTTCTCAACCAATATAGTTTCCAATTCCAGATGGCCCCTGATCATTACCAAGTGACCAAGGTTAAGAAACTGAGCAATGAAACGTTCAGGGAATACGCACAGAGGTGGAGGCATATGACCACCCAAGTTAGCCCGCCAATGGATGAAGGTGAGATGGTAATGACCTTTATTAACATCCAAGAAGCCCCATATTATGAGAGAGTCATAGCAGGAATAGGCAAATCCTTTTCTGAGATGATCAAACACAGGGAAATGACTAAAATGGGATTAAAATCTGGCAAAATCAAGGACCTTACAACCTTAGAGGCAGTGGCAGAGCATATACAATCGGGCAATTACTTGAACACTCCGAAAAGGGTACCTAAAAGGAAGTAGGAAGATGTCTCTTTAATCTTGCAAGGGAAATCAACAAGCAAGAGAAATAATCCACGTATACAGAAGCAATGCATTACCCTGTAACTATAAACACTCAAAATCCTACAGCGCCAAGAGTCGGGGAAAATAAGCGAAGAAGAATATTCACTTCCCTGGGGGACTCACTAGAGAATATATTGACATTGCTGGTAGCACAGAAGAAGATCACTGAGCTCGCTCCACTTTTTGACCCTAATGGAAGATAATTTAATCCCAGTAAGAAATGTGCATATCATTTCGGATCATCGGGGCATGACACTCAAAACTGTTGGACCTTAAAGCATAAGATACAAAACTTGATTGATAGCGGGGAGATTGTGGTAAAAGTGCTAGAGCAACCCAATGTTAATAACAACCCCTTACCTCAGCATGGTGCAGAGAGAGTCAACATGATCAGTTCAGGAGGTCGGTAAAATCGCAAATATCTGAGAAATTTAGGAGAAGCTCCTGTGATGACTGATTCTTCCATATATGGGGTTACCCAAAAGAAAAGTATACGATGGAACAGAGCTTGGCCTCAATCAAGGTACAAATAGACCAATTAGCAGAGCTAGTTGTGTACCAATATCAGTTGACTCGTCAATTGATCGATCAAGTCCTACGAGGGCAGATCAACATTCCATCTCCTAAGTTTATCCCCTTTCCAAAAAGAGATCAGAATCGTCTCCATGATCAGAGCAGATGGAAAGAAAAGATAGCTAGGGAAACTAGATTTCATTCTCATCGAGATTTAACAGCCAAGGGAAAATTTACCCCATTGGGGCAATCTAAGGAAGAAATCCTGCAGATGTTGATCAATGAGCGAAAGATAACAGAGTTTTCACCACCCCTATTAGTTCCCAAAGGCACAATAGTTATCTAGAAGTGGGGGTTGAATAGATATTTTAAAATTCTTTTTCAAAATTCTTTGTCAGATATTGCTAATCAATTTCAGCAAAATATGTGATTTGTTTGTTCCCCTTTAAGATAAATAGAATTAATAGTTAACAGGCAGTTATATCAAGTATAGTAGTTAAAGCAAGAATATAAAAGACATAGAGAATTTAAGTGGTTCAGAGCATTCAAAGCTCCAAGTCTATTTTTCTACTCCTTGAGTAGGAAATCCACTAAGGATGTTTTTACAATCTTCGAATCACTTAGATTCCTTCAAGACCAGCAGTCTTGAAACTTCTTAGTTCACTTAGAACTCTTCAAGTCCAACAAACTTAGAACTTCTTAGTTCACTTAGAACTCTTCAAGTCCAATAGACTTGGCACTTTTTACTTCACTTAATGATAGTTGAGTTCTTAAATGGCGTTACTCAGTTGCCGTTAAGCTTGTGTTCGAAAGAACTGAGTAGCTGAGCAAGCTTTCTTTTCAAATCGTAGAGTTGAGCATTGTGTGTTCTTCAACTTTTTGTTGTATGCTTGCTTGTTTCTTACTTCTGCATCTGATTTGAATATAAGGTGCCTTTAAAATGTATCCATTTGAAGGCATCCATTGAAGCATTAATTATATTTGATATTTCTGAGCACTGATGGTGACTTTTTGCAAATCTTCTGTTTAGCCGTCTGGCCCACTGACACAGCAGACTGCTAACTCACCTAACACCTGAAAAGGTGTTTTCGACTGACATGTAGTACTTTTCTTAGCTTCTTCAATACGTATCTTTGTTATATACTAAGGATGAGTGTTGTGTCATTGGGATTCCTGATTATCTCAGCGTTTATAATTCATTCCACATTTGTTGTAATTTATTCTTAAACAAATGGATAAGGCTCAATGCTTCTGATGCAGATAGATGACACACTACGATTATGATCGTGGTGTCTTGCAATATTAGCGCTTGATCTGGTACTATTAGATGAGAACACTATGATTTCTCTTAAGTACTGGTAGACTACGATCTTTGCTTGATTGATTTGCAGACTCTACACTTTCGAGAGCACACTACAATTCTGTTGGGTTTCGGCACATAAAACACAACAGAAATAAACAATTAAAAGACAATTGCGAAACCCTAAAACAGGATCCATGCAAAAAATAATTAATTCAGTGGTTAGAAATTACACCGATTAATAAAGCTAGAATCGATGCGATCAAATCTCCAACACAATTCAAATGAACTGCGTCTCTACGGTATCCACACGAACGCCCTGCAAATTGTCGTACGATCTTCAGAAAAGGAACCACGATACTAGCCACCAAGGATGAGGATTTTTTCGAAACTATTTTCTCTAGTCTCTCTCTAAGAGCGGCTAGGGTTTTTATTTTTTTGATGTAATCCCTAAAATGGCTGATATATATCATATATATAGTAGTTAGGAGGAATTAATCAAAACTTAATATAATTAAAATTCAAATATATATATATATATATATATATATATATACATCTTAATTAAGTCATACTTAATTAATATACATATATACAAATTATCCTTTTAATTTAAATCCGTGATTTAAAATACTATCAATCATATTGATATATTTAAATCCTTACAATTTAAATTAATTCCCTTTTAAATTGCGTTCTATGTGTATGACCCTATAGGTTATTATTACATTGGCAATAATTTTAAAATCATATTATAAAATTATAAACAGTGAGCGGCATCTAGTAATGCATCACTGCTACCCAAGTAATAATAAGATCGATGATTCGATGCAACCTTTTCGTGACCAATGTTTCAATGTAATTTAATCCTTTTAACCTTAATATCCTAGATTAAACTCGAGTCATGGAATGTGTCATACTCTTCATAATTTAATCTGAGTTTTTCTTGATCAATGAGTAGACTATATGAAATAAATCACTATTTGAGCATGGCCATGCATTTCATAGTCATACTCAATCAAGAGGCCTATGGATATCACCCCTAATACATAGGAGGGTTAAATTCTATCTAGATCATTCATATTCCTCACATGATTCATGATGTACCCAATAATCACCTTTATAGTCCACCTTATTAAAAGTGACCTTTGATGATATCAAAGCACATAAATTCCCGTGTAGTAATATAGTGATTTCAGGTCGGAGGATCATTACATCATTGTCACTATGAGAATCGTTAATGACACTTCGCATAATGCTCCATATAGAATTCTCATGGTGGGTCTGTCCAGTACATCGTTCTCTAACACGTACCTATGCATTGACTTAATATCTCATATATTTATGACCAATGAGATTTGGTCATCAGTCAATTTACATACTAGTCTCAATGCATCATTGTTGTCCCATCAACAATGATACTCGACTAGGGACATTTAAGAACAATGATACTAATTATAATTATATAATCTCATGTTCAAGTCACATACTTGAAACTATATAATTTGTATCACTATTTTAAGGAATTTTATTATGTTAACATTTATATAACACAGTAAATAAAACTATAATAAAATCATTCATTTATTCAATCAAATATAATATCACAATGTTAAGTAATTATATCAAATAATTGGCCTCTAGGGCACAAACTCTAATAGATTCTTGAGTTGACTCGGCATGCATTTGGACCACTCTACGATTCTGAGAGAGGCCCTCCAAAGCAAACAGACTATGATTTCTCGATGCTCTACGATTTTGCCTTGGCTTCTACAATCTCTTGACTAGCTTGACAAACTACGATTCTGTTGAAACCTATCTATTACATCTCAAGACATAGATCAACCTAATAGCTTTGATCTTTTCTTCTATACATTCATTTACAGAATGATAAACATTAAAGCTCAGATCAACCAAACAAGTTTGATCTACCACTAAGTCCTTGTACATGTATTTCTAGAAGGACTTTACATATAAGCATGAATATTTACTTTCAACATCAAATTTAAATATGTAATTTCCCAACAATCTCCTCCTATTTGATGTTGACATAACCAAGGAAATTTGTATCACGATCATCAATTTCTAGATGCAGTTGCTAGAAAGTAAATATGACTTAATGTTTCAGTGAACAGCTGAAATCTCTAGAGAATAAGCATGAATTTATTGATGTTTGTAAAGACATATATTACAATAAATCTTAGTTATATCAATAAGAAATGAGTTCCAACTTATATTTATTTCTTCTGCCTTTTACTCCTTTGAGGATTGACATGCTTTGCATCTCTCATTCTCCTGCTGGCTTTGTCTCTCCATGCAATATCTTCCAGCTCGCTTTGACTCGGCCTTTTTCCATGATCATATCTATTCATAAAGGCAAGGTCTTCAATTGGCATATGTAGGTCAGTAGTGGTTACCCCTTGTGAGCTGGGAGATGGCCCTTGACTCCTTAGCGATTGCGCCATGATAATTTGTTGTTGTTCAGGTCGTGGAGTCTGATGACGAGGTTGTCTTGAGGGAGGGCTCCTTGAAGATTGAGTAATGAATTTTCCTCTACCTTTGCCTTTTTCTTTCTCTCCTTCCCCTTTATTCTCCCCCTTTATGTTAGCATCAAGGGTTCAAATGTCTTCAGACAGTCGATTCATGCCTTGGATGAGCTCGTGGAGCTGATTCCTGGATTGAGCTATGTCTTCACGGTTCTCTTGGACCAGAGAATCAGTTCGAGATGTGTTCTTTTGTAGAATGGCCATGATAGTTTCTGTTTGTTGCATTTGACCCATGGAAAATGCTTAGAATTCTTTCATTGAGGTTCGTAGACTTGAGATACTTTCCATCATAAGTTTATTTTGAGATTCCTAAGTCTTCAGCAAAAGGAGAACTACTTCCTTGTGCTTCCTGGCAACCTAAAAGTGAATTTGATCCCTTTCATTAATACTTTGGATCATTTCCTTGATGATCTCCCTAAGCTTAGTTATAAGCTTAGTACTCAGATTGCTTTGGAGGATGTTGGCAGCATCGATCAAATGAGTCAGCCTCATATGAACAAACTCAGAGTGAACTTCAAGATCTTCTTAAATATCCTTGGTCACCTTCTGGGATGCATTAGACAGCTCCGTTTTGGTAGGAAGATCTGAGAGAAGCTCAAGGAGTTGCTGAGTATTTGGAGGAGAGGCTCTCGTATTTTGATTTTGCAGATTGTAGAGAACAAGATCAAGATCAAAATAATTATTGGTTGATGAGGAAGGAATATCTGATGGAGGAGCAGGTGTGTGAGGTTGAGTTTCAGGAGGAGGTGATGTTGGTGCTTGTTGAGTGGGTGACTCTACGATTGGAGTAGGAACAATATTTGTAGAGTGAGAGATGGTAGGAGATAAGATCAATATAAAATTAGGCATATTTGGTTCATCAGTTATAGAATGTTGGGATTTTGTAGCTGGAAATTGATTTAGTGGATGAAGTATCACTTCCAACCATCTTGGCAATTCGTAAAATTGGTTGAAGGTGGATGGAGGACAGTGATTAACCCTGAAAGAGATGGGAATTGATTGTACCTCATGCCCATTTTCTGAAGAGGAACCGTTAGTGATCAGCTTTTGAGTAAAAGTGAGGTTGCCTGGGAATCCGTGAGCAAGCACTGAGATTGCTGGATAAACTTTGAAAGTCCAGAACATATGATCCCAGGAGTTGAGAATTTGGGCTCTGTGATAGGGCATCATAGGCAAGTAGGAGAATAACTGATTGTAGTTAGCTCTTCTGTATCCATCATAGCCTACTACAATAATTTCAACTTCGTCGTCCTCTTCTTCTTCCCGGTCTTCATTTTCTTCATTTAAAATATCCACCACATCAATCATCTCCACTTCTCTTCTCTGTTCTTCTGCTCTCTCCACCTCCATAGCTTCAACCCTCTCCATTTCTACAGTTTCAGAAGCTAAGATCTCTTGAGGAACTGAGGGAGGTTCATGATAATCTCTTTACAGCTCCTCCTTAGCTGTAACCTTCTCTGACGCAAGGACTTTGCGAGGCTCCCCCTCAATCTGATCCTCTATATGTTCCAGTTCTTCAGGAAGCTCCCCCTCAACTCGTGTTATATTCTCCTCAATAGCTTCGGGTAGCTCTTTTTTGACAACTATTCTTCTGTCTTCTTCCTTTAAGATTCCTTCATTGACTAGAATGTATCTCTTGACAAGCTTTCTCTTTATCCTCCTAGGCTAAGCCATAGCCTCATCACTCTCTTCAGCTTCAGCTCTGAAAGTTTGTTCAGGCTGAGAAATTGTTGCAGCATCCATCAGTGATAGGTTGGTAAGTCTGGACTCTACGATTGGTAATGACTCTACGATCGAGGTGAGTGAATACTTCTTTGATTTATTGTTGCATTTTCCCTTCTTAAGCAGCTGAGAGATGGTAGCTCTGTCTTCTTCTTCCTCAAAATGATGCTCTTTCCTCTTCATTTCCTTTAGAGTCTCAGTGCCTGAACTCTCCTATGGTGCAGCAGTAGTTGAGCCTTGAGGCTCTTCTGTTGTTTGAGCCTTCATTTTTCTCTTACCCTTGCTTTTTCTGATCAAAGCGATGGATTCCTCTTTATTAATTTCTTCTTCTTCATCAGTTTCCTTCACAACTGACATGTTTCCTGGTAGCCCAGATTCCCTTGCTTCACCAGTCCTTCCACTGGATTCAGACACCATTCTGATATTTTTTGCAGGATTTCTGTTGGGATTGATAGATTCTCCTTCATTGTCCCCAACTTTGTCACCTAGAGCTGATTACAGGATTATGCTTATGAACTGCCCATAGAGCATCTTTCTAGAGCTCTTTGATTTCTTTGAACTGAGTATCCACTTCCCAATCCAATCGATAAGTAGGGCCCCATAGTTGAGTTGAATCCTGAATCAGATTGTTGTCATGAGCTTTAGTTGAACTTCATTGACATATTCGTGGCCAGAGCTTTTACAGCATATGCACTTCCCAACATGTCAGTCAGAAACTCATACTTCTGGGGAAACTCTTTCTTCTTATTTCCCTTGATGTTCTGAAACTTTGTGTGACGCATCTTCTTCAGACCTTCATGAAAGTCGATGACCTCCATAGATAGAACTCCCTTTGATTTGAAACCTAGGGCTAGGTTTATAGCTTCAGTTTTGAGTTTAATTTGTTCCCCCCTTAACCCTTGTAGTGATGATGTCGTTCTCAAAGACTCCATTACTGTAGAACTCTTTTACCAGCTTCAGGTATATCCATGTGCTGGTGCTCAGAGCTTCTTCAAGACCAACTTTCTTCAGAAGAAACAGAATCTTGTGAAACTGAGGGTCAACTGTCTTGAATTCGTTGAAGCAGAGTTGGTAACCAGAGATAACATTTGAAGTAGCCATTAATTTTCTTGAACTGAGGTTGGTTGAACATTTTTGAAAGCTAGGGTTTCTACTGGTAGAGAGAGATGAGCTTTTTGAAATTCTGGGGTGAGTTTTCAAAAATCTTTGTAAGCTGTATTTGTAACTTCCCTCCTCACAATCTACATAGTGGGGCACGTGTCGAGTTCTGCCGGGCTCCACGATTTTAAATAATGTGGATAATACTGATCTGCCCTTAGCTCCCCCTAAGCTAGTGTATCCTTTGGGAGGACTACGATCATCGAGGTTGCACTACGATGGTAGAGTTCATTGCTGGCTCTTCTCTACGATCACTGTCTGTCTTGGTCCTTGTGATGAGCTTTGACAAAGCATTCCTTCTGGGTTAAGGTAGCTCAGGAAGGGCCAACCTCTTAGGCTGAACTAAGGGTCAGGTTTGTCCCTGAGGCGCTTATCAGAGGGGTTGCTTGGATTTGATAGAAGTGATGTCATCACATGATGATTCTTTGTTATGTCGAGGCTACTCTACGATCGTGGTTCCTCTTTAGTCATCTCTACGATTTTAAACATAGCCTTTTTATCTGCATGGTTAGCACAAATTAGAGCATAGAGTTTATGGTTACAGATTTAGCATGCCTAACTCACTTATTAATTTATTAAATCTGGATTCATCTAAAGGCTTTGTAAAGACATCAGCAAGTTAATTTTCAGTAGGGATGTATTGTAAAGATATAGTTCCATTTTGAACATGGTCCCTAATAAAATGATATCTTATTTCTATATGCTTAGTCCTAGAATGCATGACAGGATTATGTGTTATTTCTATGGCACTTGTGTTATCATAATGAACATGTATAGATTTGAAATCAAACCCATAGTCTGCTAGTTGATTTTACATCCATAAGATTTAAGTACAGCAGCTGCCAGCAGCAATGTATTCAGCTTCTGCTGTTGAGGTAGATATTGAGTTTTGCTTCTTGCTGAACCAGGACACAAGTCTGTTTCCTAGCAACTGACAGGTGCCACTGGTACTTTTTCTGTCGATCTTACAGCCTATAAAATCTGCATCTGTATATCCTGTTAATTCAAAGGAGGACTCCTTGGGATACCAAAGTCCCAAGTGAGGTGTGCCTTTAAGATACCTGAAAATTCTTTTTACAACAGTTAAGTGTGATTCCTTAGGATTTGCTTGAAATCCAGCACATATTCATGTTGCAAACATTATGTCTGGTCTACTAGTAGTTAGATATAGAAGAGAGCCTATCATACCTCTGTATTAAGTTATGTTAATATTTTTACCTTTCTCATCTTTATCAAGCTTGGTTGCTGGAGAAATTGGTATTTTCATGGGAGAGGCTGATTACATGCCATACTTTTTAAGTAAATCTTTAATGTACTTGGCTTGGTTTATGAAGATACCTTCATCAGTTTGCTTTACTTGTAATCCAAGGAAGAAATTTAGCTCACCCATCACACTCATTTCGAACTTGCTCTGCATAAGCTTGACAAATCTCTTGCACAGTTTTTTATCAGTAGAGCCAAAGATAATGTCATCAACATATATTTGAACTAATAGGATTTTGTCTTTGTGCTTTCTAAGAAATAATGTGGTATCGACTCTACCTCTAGTAAAACTATTTTCAATAAGAAAGTTAGTTAGTGTTTCATACCATGCTCTAGGTGCTTGTTTAAGTCCATATAAGGCTTTGCCTAATCTATAGACATAATTAGAGAGAGTTGGAATGATAAAATCTGGAGGTTGCTCCACATATACTTCTTCTTGAAGTTCACCATTCAGAAATACACTTTTGACATCCATTTGAAAGACTTTGAACTTCATATGGGCAACAAAGGTAAGGAATATCCTGATGGCTTCTAATCTGGCAACAGGTGCGAAGGTCTCGTCGTAGTCGATGCCTTATTCCTTGTTATTACCCCATCTTCATCCATCTTGTTTCTGAAGACCCACTTGGTACCAATGACTGGGTGGCTTCTTGGTCTTGGAACTAATCTCCATACTTTGCTTCTTTCAAACTGATTTAGTTCCTCTTGCATGGCTTCTATCCAACTTGAGTCTTCCATACCATCTTCTATCTTTTTGGGTTCCATTTATGACAGAAAGCTTAGATAGAAACACTCATTCTGGGTGGCAGATCTTGTCTTGACTCTTGCACTTAGATCTCCAATGATTAGGTCTTGAGTGTGATCTCTTGCCTATCTGTTCCCTGTTGGAACATCTGACCTGATGCCTTATTGTCTGAATTCTTCAAGATTAACCTCTGCTTCTTGATGTGGAGGTTCATTGTCTAGCGTAGTTCTCTCTACAATCTCTTCTTCAGGTTCGACGATATCATTTTCTGGGACTACGATAATGGTGTTGAGCTCGACCACCGCGTTCGTAGCGTCTGAGTTATCATTCGTAGTGTCTTGAGGCACAGTTTTGTCTAAGTCTATTTTATCGAAGATGATGTGAATCGAGACTTCAACACTTAGTGTCTTCTTGTTGAACACTCTATAAGCCTTACTGTCTGTGGCATATCCTAGAAAGATTCCTTCATCTGACTTGGGTTGAAACTTAGTCAGATATTGTTTTCCATTATTGAGAATATATCATGCACAACCGAACACATGAAAGTAGCTGACATTTGGCTTTCTTCCTCTCCATAGCTCGTAGGGAGTCTTCTTTATCGTAGAGTGCACAAGAGATCTGTTCTGAGTGTAGCATACAGTGTTGACAGCTTCTGTCAGAAGTATTCAGGCAGATGGGCTTTTACTAGTAGGGTTCTTCCAGCTTCAATCAACGTTCTATTCTATCTTTCAGCTACTCTATTTTGCTGTGGAGTTCGTGGAGCTGAGAAGTTGTGACTGATGCCATTGTCTATGTAGAACTAATTTATTTCAGAGAAGTCAAATTCTTTACAATGATCACTTCTTATGGCCTTGATTTTCTCCCCTTTCTCGTTCATCACCAGTTTGAACATTTTGCTGAGTTGGTAACTTATTTCATCTTTTGAGTTTAGAAAGAACACCCATATAAATCTTGTGTAGTCATCCACTACGACCAATGAGTATCTTTTCCTTCCAAGGCTCGTGGTTGGAATCAGTCCAAATAGATCCATGTGAAGTAGCTGCAGGGGCTTATCAATTGAGTTGATAGTTTTGCTTTTGAAAGAGCTTCTAGTTTGCTTTCCAAGTTGACAGGCATTACATGGCCTTTTTTTGACAAAGATGAGCTTGGGTAAGCCTGCTACTGGATCCTTGGAGACCAGTTTTGACATGCTTTTGAAGTTGAGATGAGACAACCTTCTATGCCATAGCCAGCTCATTTCTTCAGAAGCATTAGCCAGAAAGCATATTATCTCGTCAGAACTCAGTTGACCAAGATTAACAGTATAGACGTTCCCTTCTCTTGTTCCAATAAGCTTTATAGAGGATGTCTTCAGATCTCTGACTTGACATTGATTGTTGAGGAAGGTAACTTGATGACCCTTGTCGCAGAGTTGGCTTATGCTCAGAAGATTGTGTTTTAGTCCTTCCACATAGGCTACTTTACTGAAGAACACTACACCATTCCCAGCTGAACCATATCCTCTTATCTTGCCAGAGCCATTGTCTCCAAAGATGACTGTTGGACCCTCCTTCTTTATGAAGTTAGACAGGAGGGCTTTGTTCCCGGTCATATGCCTTGAGCATCCACTGTCCAGATACCAAGTTGTGATTGTGGAACTCTGTTCCTATGGTAAGATTAAACTCTCATTTTGGTACCCATACTTGCATGGGTCCTAACTTGTTAGTACCCTTGGGAACCCAAATTTTCTTGACTTTGGGTTTAATATGCAGAGAATTATTGTAGCATACTGCAGCCTTATGACAAGTTTTATTACATAACAAACATCTAGCATGATGCATGCTTGTGTGTGTATGTGGATTCTTTCTCCATTTGGACTTATGTGGGTTCTTGGCAATCTTTCCTTTATACTGGTTCTTCTTTTTTCATGTATCCTTGTGATTCATGATTTGTTAAGAGTGAAGCTTAACTCTACTGTTCCTACCCAGTTGGTTCGTGGAGTTGATTTTACTCGACTCTACGACCCTTCGAGGTTCGAAAGTAGTGACTAAGTTACTCTTCTCTTTTTTGAATCCTATGCCAACATGGGATCCGTTATGCCTTGTAACATGGATTGGATCAGAAGAGCAAGGATGGACTGGTTCTTCCTTCTGTGAGGATTTCACAAATGTAATGCTTCTATTAAAATTTGAAACATTACTAGAGTTAGTTTCCTTTATCTTTTCCACATATGGTTCTGAGGTGGATTCCCTAAAACCTAAACCTGTTCTGTCAGATGCACTTCTTTGACTGGAGATTAGGGAGTCCATGGATGAAGAGGATCTATTCCACATTAAGATCATCTTTTCTAGTTCCTCAATCTTAGAGGTTAGATTTGACTCTCTTTGTGCATTAAGTTCATTGGTCTGCTTTAAGAGTTTATTCTCCGCTTCAAATTTGGAGAGAGAGTTAGTACTTAGAAGAGTTGTTTCCAGTTCTTCCTGAACTTTCTCTTTCTTCTTTTAAAGAAGAGAATAATCTTTAGATAAAACTCTGAACCATTTCATGTATTGATGCAGATAAGATGTTATGCCATGTAGTGCAGTTCTTAAATCATCAATATCTACATCAGGAGAGTTAAAGTTAAATACCTCATCGATACTTACTTCATGATTGTCAGGGCTTTTCTTATCCTTTGCATGTTTAGCCATAAGACATAGATTTGCTACTTGAGGATCTTCATCATCTCCAGACTAGGGAGATGAGTCATTGTCTGAGTCACTCCATGATCCTCTGGCCACAAGACCTTTGTCCTTCTTCTGGAGCCTCTTGTTGCCTTTGAATTCTTTCTTTCAATTTGATTTCCTCTTTAGTTCTTCTCTAAGAGGTTTGTTGCCGTTTGCAATGAAATGGCCAGGCTTCTTGCAGTTGTAGTATAAGTCATTTATCTGCTCCTGGCTGTTGGTGTTGTTGAATCTCTTGGGTTTGCTGCTTCTGCCTTTACACATGAACCTCTTGAGTCTTCTTACCAGCATTGCAATGTCCGCATCATCATCTTCTTTAGAGTCAGAGCCATTTTTAGTGTTAACTTTGGAGATGGCATCTGTTGCTTTGAGAGAAACTCTTTTGTCCTTCTTTCTTCCTTCAGATAGAGTCTCTGCTTGCTGAGTCAGCTCCAGTTCATAGGTGAGAAGATTTCCATAGAGTTGTTGAACAGTCATTTCATGAAGATTCTTTGATACTCTAATGGCAGTGGTTTTGGCATCCCACTTACTAGGTAGAGCTCTCATGAACTTTATGATTAGATCTTTATTTGGATAGAACTTTCCAAAGGCTCGAAGAGAATTGAGCAGAACATTGAATCTTTCATAAGTGGAAGTGACGTTTTCTCCTGGAACATGGGTAAACATTTCATATTGTTGAGTAAGAAGAGATTGCTTGTTTTCTCTTACTTCTTCTGTTCCTTCATGCATAATGAGCAACGCTTCCCAGACTTCCTTGGCAGTTTTGTTGTTGACCACATTTTTGAACAGATCATCTTCTAAGGATTGGAATTGAATGTTCTTGGCCTTTTGTCAAGTTGGACAGCTTTCTTTTCGTTGTCAGTCCACTCAGTTTTAACCTTAACTTGAACTCTGTTTGGATCTTCTGGAGTTGGTGCAAGCTTTGTTGGAATGTAGGGCCCATTCATGATAGTTTCAAATAGTTCTTTATCTATTGAATCCATGTATGCTTGCATACGAACTTTCCAGTTGGCAAATTTATCTTTGTTGCATATTGGTGGCTTGGTGCCCCCTCCAGTCTTTCATTCGCTTATTAGATGTGCCATTGGATCTACTTAAGCTTTGTAGGCTGATTAAGAGAACATGCTTTGATACTAATTGTTAGTTCCAGAGGCACAATAGTTATCTAGAAGGGGGGTTGAATAGATATTTTAAAATTCTTTTTCAAAATTCTTTGTCAAATATTGTTAATCAATTTCAGTGGAATATGTGATTTGTTTGTTCCCCTTTAAGATAAATAGAATTAATAGTTAACAAACAGTTATATCAAGTATAGCAGTTAAAGCAAGAATATAAAAGACACAGAGAATTTAAGTGGTTTAGAGCATTCAAAGCTCCTAGTCCACTCTTCTACTCCTTGAGTAGGAAGTCCACTAAGGATGTTTTTGCAATCTTTGAATCACTTAGATTCCTTCAAGACCAGCAGTCTTGGAACTTCTTAGTTTACTTAGAACTCTTCAAGTCAAGCAGACTTGGAACTTCTTAGTTCACTTAGAACTCTTCAAGTCCAACAGACTTGGCACTTCTTACTTCACTTAATGATAGTTGAGTTCTTGAATGGTGCTACTCAGTTGCCATTAAGCTTGTGTTCGAAAGAACTGAGTAGCTGAGCAAGCTTTCTTTTCAGATCGTAGAGTTTAGCGTTGTGTGTTCTTCAGCTTTTTGTTGTATGCTTACTTGTCTCTTACTTCTGCATCTGATTTGAATATAAGATGCTTTTGAAATGTATCCGTTTGAAGCCATCCGTTAAAGCATTAATTGTATTTGACATTTCTGAGCACTGATGATGACTTTCTGCAAATCTTCTGTTTAGCCATCTGGCCCACTGATACAGCAGACTGATATCTCACCTAACACCTGAAAAGGTGTTTTCGGCTGACATGTAGTACTTTCTTTAGCTTCTTCAATGCGTCTCTTTGTTATATACTAAGGATGAGTGTTGTGTCATTGGGATTCCCGATAGTCTCAATGTTTATAATTCATTCCACATTTGATGTAATTTATTCTTAAACAAATGGATAAGGCTCAATGCTTCTGATGCAGACAGATGATACACTACGATCATGATCGTGGTGTCTTGCAACATTAGTGCTTGATCCGGTACTAGTAAATGAGAACACTACTATTTCTCTTAAGTACTGGTAGACTACGATCTTTGCTTGCTTGATTTGCAGACTCTACGCTTCCGAGAGCACACTACGATTCTTGAGTTGACTTGGCATGCGTTTGGACCACTCTATGATTCTAGGAGAGGCCCTCCAAAGCAGACAGACTATTATTTCTCGATGTTCTACGATTCTGCCTTGGCTTCTGCAATCTCTTGACTGGTTTGACAGACTACGATTCTGTTGAAGCCTATCTATTACATCTCAAGACATAGATCAACCTAACAGCTTTGATCTTTTCTTCTATACATTCATTTACAAAATGATAAACATTAAAGCTCAAATCAACCTAATAAGTTTGATCTACCACTAAGTCCTTGTACATGTATTTCTAGAAGGACTTTACACATAAGCATGAATATTTACTTTCAACATCAAATTTAAATATGCAATTTCCCAACAAACCCCTAAACCCTCGATCAAAATATTTTGACCCCCAGTAGGACATGTGTGACGCCCCCAGAATAGGTATACAACACCCATTCTGAGTCGCCAAATACATGGTACAGAAAGCAAACTACAACTTCAATAATACAATTGTCGTGCAAAATACGACAACACATACTGTGAGTTTAAATACAAATATTGTCTTCTAGACAATATCCACACTCAAATAAATCCTCATTACAATTATTCAAACACTATTTTACAGAAATAGTGAGGACTGCTAATACATCTTTCTAGAACCATTACTCCATACCCCGACTAGATCCTGCTATGTTCTCACCTCCTGAGAAGAAAAATGGAACAAAAAGGAAAAGGGTGAGCTCAACTAGCCCAGTAAAGAATATTATGACTAAGATAATATACAACAAATTATCGTTAGTCTTCAACAGGGAAAAATCTGATAAAATATAATCGACAACAAGTTTTAGATCAACAACTGCAGCGGAAACAACAAACCATTAGAAGAGTCAAGTAGAGAAAGAATTCTACTATCTTCTAAGATTTAAAAGTCCATCATCAATATTTTATCCCTGTAACATCAATTAATAATCATCTTTAACCAAATATTCATCTTTGCACTACAGGCCAAAGATATTCATTTGTATCATCAGTCGGTCATGTTCATCTCAACACCTGTTCATCTTTGCACTACAGGCCAAAGATATTCATCAAGTAATTATACATCTTTGCACTACAGGCCAAAGATATTCATTTGTATCATCATTTAGGACTGAGGATGATGAAAAATATCTTAAAGAGAACGAATCCAATGAGACAGAAGGACAAATAGTAGGGATTCGTATAACAGTTTATCCAAGATCAATAATACTTCATAATAATCAATTGTGAAGCAGAATTCAAAAATAAAGATCAAAACATGGATACAATCAAAGATAGTAACCATAATAGACATCTTGGACAAAAAGGAAAAATTTTATTTTTCGGTGAATAGTGCCGTATTCGTGAATAGTGCCGTATACGTGAATAGTGCCGTATACGTGAATAGTAACCCCGACACAAAAAGTTCCAAATTTGATAAAAACTCATATCAATATTTCAGCATAATGATATTGAAGAAAATAATATCATTAAGAAGAAAATAATATCCCTTACCTCAAAATATCAGTACTTCTGGTCGGAATACCGGTATAAGGCTGAAAGAAACTTGCTCTGATGAATAGAAACTCTCAAAGTATCTAAATACTCACAAAATACACTCAATAATCTAGAGAGAGAAAGAGAGAAAACTTGTTTCTGGTGTAATTTTCAATTCTAACTTAGCCCTCTATTTATAGGAAAATTTTGGTAGGTTTGACCTGCAACCTGATGGCTTTACCTGCTACTATTCCCACCTACCACATTTGAAATATAATTCAGCACATTTCTTCACCAACCACAAGTGGGGCCCACCAATTCTAGAATTTTCCACCAAAATGATAAACTCCGAAAATTCAACAATTTCTGAACCAGTCATCTTGTAAAATTCATAATAAATCATACGTTCATTTTTAACGGTTCAAAATTTGTGGACATATACTCAACTTATATATGTATAACATATCCAAAAATTACCACGATCCAACGGTCGGATTAAAAATTATAACACCCGCAATATTTCTCAAAAACCCTGATTTGATTTTTAATACCTCCATTCCGATAAAAATACTGATAAAATACCTCAACATTAACTCCTTCATTTTTAACCACAAAAATATATCCCTCATTTATATCCACATAAAATAAATATTTCCTTATCATATGAATCAATAATTAATTATTCACAAATAATATTACAGAATCACATTTATGACAACCAGGCCGTTCCCAGGAAAGAGGGGGCTTTCCAATAAGGATTTCTCCTTACTGGCGCGCAATTAGATGACCAAACCTCTCCTTAGACAGAACTTTCTAGACATTGCCAATAATGTTATCTAATAATATTATTCAAATAATATGAATTATTGATCTGATAAATGAAAATACTGTGCAGCAACAATTATTGAAACAACAATAATATAAAATATCAACGCAGCAATTATTGAATCAATAAAATAAAATATTGAATAATAACTACTGTAACAATTATTGAGTAGTGCCTTCTTACGTAAGAATCAATAATTGGTGCAATACCGTGTGCTACTGTATTTTAACCACCGGGTATTCCAACAGTATTAACGGTAACAACTACGCCGTTATTTATAAACAACTTATACTTGTCGTTTTCTTCATCCAATCGCTTTCCGTTATGGGGCCCACACAAGGCTGCGTCGTCGTACGAATATTCCCCGACAGCAAGAATATTCCACGACCAACCGAATATTCACCGACCAAAAATAAATATTTTATAACCACTTGCTTATTTTGCAAAATTTGCACATTTCACCCATAACCAAAGTATTATATCAAATTAACCCCTTATTATTCACAATAATATTTAGAGAAAATTTGATTTTATTCATTAATAAGTTGGGGTCTTACAACCTCCCCTCCTTATGAAATTTCGTCCTCGAAATTGACGTACGTACCTGATGTTTCAAAAAGGTGAGGATACCTCGCTTTCATTTCTGATTCCAACTCCCAGGTCATTTCTTCAATAGCATGGTTTCTCCACAAAACCTTAACTTGTGGTATAACCTTCGTGCGTAGGACATGCTCTTTCCTATCCAAGATCTTAACAGGTACCTCCTCGTACGTTAAATCTTCAGCTATCTCGTCTGGTTCTAACTCAATAATGTGGTTCGGGTCTTTAACATATTTACGAAGCATAGATATGTGAAAAACATTATGAACACGAGACATGCTTGGAGGTAATGCGAGTCTATATGCCACATTTCCTATTCGCTCAAGAATCTCAAATGGACCAACAAATCTTGGATTGAGCTTTCCTCTCTTCCCAAATCTTGTAACTCCCTTCCATGGTGCAACACGTAACAATACATGATCCCCAATATTAAATTCCACGTCCTTCCGATGAAGATCCGCATAACTCTTTTGTCGATCCTGTGCCGTTTGTATACGTTGTCGAATCGTTTGGATCTTCTCTGTAGTAATGCGTACCAACTCTGGTCCCAACAATGTTGCTTCACCCACCTCGTCCCAGCATACTGGAGAACGACATTTTCTTCCATACAACGCCTCAAATGGAGCCATACCTATGCTCGCCTGATAACTGTTGTTGTAGGAGAATTCCACCAATGGTAGGTACTTATCCCAACTCCCTTTGAGATCTAAGACACAAAGTCTTAATAGATCTTCAAGAGTTTGAATAGTCCTCTCTGATTGTCCGTCCGTTTGAGGATGGTATGCTGAACTGAATCGTAAATCCGTGCCCATAGCTTTCTGCAAGCTAACCCAAAATCGTGAAGTGAATCTTGGGTCACGATCCGAAACTATGGATACTGGCATGCCATGCAATCTCACAATCTCGTTCACGTACATACTAGCAAGACGTTCAAGGGAATAAGTCTCACGTATCGGCAAGAAATGAGCGGACTTGGTTAATCTATCAACAATAACCCAAATCGCATCTATGCCTTGAGAAACCTTGGGAAGACCCGTAACAAAATCCATAGTAATGTGTTCCCACTTCCATTTCGGAATCTCAAGTGGTTGCAATGGACCCTTTGGTACTTGATGCTCCGCTTTTACACGTTGACAAGTTAAACATCTCGAGATAAACTCCGCGATCTCTCTTTTCATATTGCTCCACCAAAATGTATGTCGAAGATCGTGATACATTTTGGTACTCCCAGGATGGATTGCAAACGGTGTGTTGTGTGCCTCCATCATTATTCTATGCTTCAAGTCAAAATCGTTAGGAACACAAAGTCTGGAGTTGACTCGAAGTATTCCTTCTTCATCGATTCTTGCTTCTGGAATAGCACCTTCTTGCACTTTCTTCTTCATACGCATCAGCTCTATATCCGTAGCTTGAGCAGCTTTAACTTTATCGATTAAAGTCGGTTCTACTCGTATATTTGATATCATCATGTGGGTACTTGGAGCCTTCATCTCTATCTCCATCCTTTGCAAGTCATACAAAATGGGCCTTTGTGTTAAAAACATTGCACTCGTACCCGCATATGATCTTCTACTCAATGCGTCAGCTACTACGTTTGCTTTTCCAGGATGGTATGATCGTAATCTTTCAACAGCTCAAGCCAACGTCGTTGCCGCATGTTGAGTTCCTTTTGGGTGAAGAAATATTTGAGGCTTTTATGATCTGTATAGATCTCCACTTTCTCCCCATAAAGGTAGTGTCTCCAGATCTTCAACGCAAAAACGACTGCTGCCAACTCCAAATCATGAGTAGGATAATTCCTCTCATATTCTTTGAGTTGTCGTGAGGCATAGGCTATGACTTTCCCATGTTGCATGAGAACACATCCTAACCCTTTGCCTGAAGCATCGCTGTAGATAACAAATCCATCCGAACCAGATGGTATTGTCAAAACAGGTGCCGAAATGAGTCTCCTCTTGAGTTCTTGGAAACTCTTCTCGCATTCCTCACTCCATACGAATTTTGTATCTTTCCGAGTCAGCTGAGTTAACGGAGTAGCGATTCGAGAAAATCCTTCCACAAATCTCCGATAATAACCAGCTAAGCCCAGAAAGCTACGTACTTCGGTTACCGACTTCGGTTGCTCCCAACTTTGTATGGCTTCAATCTTCGCCGGGTCGACAGATACTCCATGTTTTGACACCACGTGCCCAAGGAATGCTACTTCCTCAAGCCAGAACTCGCATTTCTTCAGTTTGGCATATAGCTTGTTTTCACGAAGCCTTTGCAGTACCAGCTTCAAATGGCGCTCATGATCTTCACGGCTTTTGGAATAGATGAGGATGTCATCAATAAAGACAACAACGAACTGATCCAAATATTCTTTGAATACACGGTTCATCATATCCATGAAGGCAGCAGGAGCATTAGTCAATCCAAAAGACATTACTAAGAATTCATAATGCCCGTACCGAGTTCTGAAGGCAGTCTTTGGAATATCCTCAGTTTTAATCTTCAGCTGATGATATCCAGAACGAAGATCGATCTTTGAAAAGAATTGTGCTCCTTGCAACTGGTCAAACAGGTCATCAATGCGAGGTAGCGGATACCTATTCTTGATGGTGACATGGTTCAATTCTCGATAGTCAATACAAAGTCGCATACTCCCGTCTTTCTTCTTTACGAATAAAACAGGAGCACCCCAAGGAGACGTACTAGGACGAATAAAACCGATGTCCAACAACTCCTGTAGTTGGACTTTTAACTCCTGAAGTTCAATAGGAGCCATTCGATATGGGGTTTTAGAAATGGGCTTTGTACCGGGTTCAAGGTCAATAAAGAATTCAATTTCTCGTTCCGGGGGTAGACCGGGAAGTTCTTCAGGAAATACATCGAAAAATTCTCTAACAATAGAAATATTATTCAAATCTGACTTGTCTTTGTTCAAATCCATAACATGGGCTAAGAAAGCTTGACATCCGTTTTTCAATAAACGAATAGCTTTGTGGCTCGATATGACAGTGACTGATTTTAGTGGTTTAGTAGTTTGAATTCGTATGACAGGTTGGTTAGGAATATGAAAACTAACAACCTTACGAAAACAATCAATTTTAGCATGATGAGTGGTTAACCAATCAATTCCTAAAATCACATCAAAAGCAAGTATCTTTAAAGAGATAAGATCAACAGGTAATGTGATAGCGCCAACTTGGATCATGCAAGATTTATAAACTGTAGATGTAACGAAGGTTTCACCCAACGGAGTTTCAACAGATAAGTTAAAGTCCAATTTCTCCGGAGTCAAGTTTAAACGTTGAGCACAAGCAGGAGAGATAAAAGAATGGGTAGAACCGGTATCTAGTAAAGTATAAACTTCGCAAGAATTCAAGATTAGCTTACCCGTGATCACCTCGTTCGGGTTTCTCGCGTTTTGGCCAGTAACGACAAACGCTCTTCCAGGAACCGCTGATTTCGCCTTATCCGGGACAGCCCTTGGAATCACCACTCCCGCTGAACTTGGTTTCGCTATAGTACAATCTCGAGCGATGTGGCCTTCCTTCCCACAGTTGTAACACACCTTGGATTGTTGTGGACAGTTTGGGCTGATATGTCCCTCTTTCCCGCATTTGTAACATCTAACTGGCGGTCGTTCTCCTCCCCTAAAATTTGTTGTTGGTGCTGGTGCTGGTGCTGATGTCTTCCCGTCATTGTTGAATCTCCTCTTTCTGAAATTTCCACTTGACTCACCTCTCCTATTATCATGGCCACGATGACCACCCGAGTGGTTACCGCCTTTGTTCGTATTTTTCCCTCCTCGTTGGTTATCATCGCTCTGATGATTGCTGTCACCGGTATGACCCTGGTTGTGGTCCCTCGGTTGAGTATACTCATTATCTCTCTCTAATAATTGGGCCCTGTTGACAACGTCTGAATACAGAGAAAATTTATGAGAGATAAGGTATTGACGAATCTCAGGTTTTAAACCTCTCAGAAACATCCGCGTCATTCGTTCCTCATTTTCGACCAAATGAGGTGCAAACCTGGATAACTCTGCAAACTTCGCCTCGTACTGGGACACCGTCATGTTGTTTTGTTCCAGTCTAATAAACTCAACCTCCTTCATATGACGAATACTTTCGGGAAAGTACTTGTCATTGAACAGTTTTTGAAATGTTTCCCAGGACATGTTGAGTGCGTCAGGCTGGGTACGCTTCACAGACTCCCACCAGTAGTCTGCCTCACCGCGGAACATAAATGTGGCGAATGGAACCTTCTGTTCCTCCGTGCATCCCAAGACATCAAATATCTTGGTAATTTGCTTGACCCACGTTTCCGCCATGATCGGATCCGGCTTTCCCTTAAATTCTGGTGGTCCCAATTCTTTGAACTGCTTAGCTGTGACAAACCGCGCGTTGTTATCATTTCCACCCGTATTCTGCACACGAGTCTCCCTCGTCTGATTTTGCATGAACTGCAAAAAGCTCCTAAACATTCCATCATTCATCGTTTGCTCGGTAACGTTGTTTACAGGAGGAATATTGCCTTCCTGTTGCACGTTCCCCTGGGTAGTGATCAAAGGTGTCTCCACGGTCTGATTTACTCCATTATTAACGTTCTCAGCTGCCATTCTTAAATACTGCCATAAAACAAGGGTTAATAGTCATGTCATATATTATCCCTATACTCTGACCGACCAAATAAACACCAAATAAACTTAGTCAGGTCATACTAGCGAAGGAATTCCCCGTCTCTCCCCTCCTAGTTCTTGTCTCACATCTCAGCCAGGGATCATATCCCTAAGCTCTGATACCAACTGTGACGCCCCCAGAATAGGTATACAACACCCATTCTGAGTCGCCAAATACATGGTACAGAAAGCAAACTACAACTTCAATAATACAATTGTCGTGCAAAATACGACAACACATACTGTGAGTTTAAATACAAATATTGTCTTCTAGACAATATCCACACTCAAATAAATCCTCATTACAATTATTCAAACACTATTTTACAGAAATAGTGAGGACTGCTAATACATCTTTCTAGAACCATTACTCCATACCCCGACTAGATCCTGCTATGTTCTCACCTCCTGAGAAGAAAAATGGAACAAAAAGAAAAAGGGTGAGCTCAACTAGCCCAGTAAAGAATATTATGACTAAGATAATATACAACAAATTATCGTTAGTCTTCAACAGGGAAAAATCTGATAAAATATAATCGACAACAAGTTTTAGATCAACAACTGCAGCGGAAACAACAAACCATTAGAAGAGTCAAGTAGAGAAAGAATTCTACTATCTTCTAAGATTTAAAAGTCCATCATCAATATTTTATCCCTGTAACATCAATTAATAATCATCTTTAACCAAATATTCATCTTTGCACTACAGGCCAAAGATATTCATTTGTATCATCAGTCGGTCATGTTCATCTCAACACCTGTTCATCTTTGCACTACAGGCCAAAGATATTCATCAAGTAATTATACATCTTTGCACTACAGGCCAAAGATATTCATTTGTATCATCATTTAGGACTGAGGATGATGAAAAATATCTTAAAGAGAACGAATCCAATGAGACAGAAGGACAAATAGTAGGGATTCGTATAACAGTTTATCCAAGATCAATAATACTTCATAATAATCAATTGTGAAGCAGAATTCAAAAATAAAGATCAAAACATGGATACAATCAAAGATAGTAACCATAATAGACATCTTGGACAAAAAGGAAAAATTTTATTTTTCGGTGAATAGTGCCGTATTCGTGAATAGTGCCGTATACGTGAATAGTGCCGTATACATGAATAGTAACCCCGACACAAAAAGTTCCAAATTTGATAAAAAGTTCATATCAATATTTCAGCATAATGATATTGAAGAAAATAATATCATTAAGAAGAAAATAATATCCCTTACCTCAAAATATCAGTACTTCTGGTCGGAATACCGGTATAAGGCTGAAAGAAACTTGCTCTGATGAATAGAAACTCTCAAAGTATCTAAATACTCACAAAATACACTCAATAATCTAGAGAGAGAAAGAGAGAAAACTTGTTTCTGGTGTAATTTTCAATTCTAACTTAGCCCTCTATTTATAGGAAAATTTTGGTAGGTTTGACCTGCAACCTGATGGCTTTACCTGCTACTATTCCCACCTACCACATTTGAAATATAATTCAGCACATTTCTTCACCAACCACAAGTGGGGCCCACCAATTCTAGAATTTTCCACCAAAATGATAAACTCCGAAAATTCAACAATTTCTGAACCAGTCATCTTGTAAAATTCATAATAAATCATACGTTCATTTTTAACGGTTCAAAATTTGTGGACATATACTCAACTTATATATGTATAACATATCCAAAAATTACCACGATCCAACGGTCGGATTAAAAATTATAACACCCGCAATATTTCTCAAAAACCCTGATTTGATTTTTTAATACCTCCATTCCGATAAAAATACTGATAAAATACCTCAACATTAACTCCTTCATTTTTAACCACAAAAATATATCCCTCATTTATATCCACATAAAATAAATATTTCCTTATCATATGAATCAATAATTAATTATTCACAAATAATATTACAGAATCACATTTATGACAACCAGGCCGTTCCCAGGAAAGAGGGGGCTTTCCAATAAGGATTTCTCCTTACTGGCGCGCAATTAGATGACCAAACCTCTCCTTAGACAGAACTTTCTAGACATTGCCAATAATGTTATCTAATAATATTATTCAAATAATATGAATTATTGATCTGATAAATGAAAATACTGTGCAGCAACAATTATTGAAACAACAATAATATAAAATATCAACGCAGCAATTATTGAATCAATAAAATAAAATATTGAATAATAACTACTGTAACAATTATTGAGTAGTGCCTTCTTACGTAAGAATCAATAATTGGTGCAATACCGTGTGCTACTGTATTTTAACCACCGGGTATTCCAACAGTATTAACGGTAACAACTACGCCGTTATGTATAAACAACTTATACTTGTCGTTTTCTTCATCCAATCGCTTTCCGTTATGGGGCCCACACAAGGCTGCGTCGTCGTACGAATATTCCCCGACAGCAAGAATATTCCACGACCAACCGAATATTCACCGACCAAAAATAAATATTTTATAACCACTTGCTTATTTTGCAAAATTTGCACATTTCACCCATAACCAAAGCATTATATCAAATTAACCCCTTATTATTCACAATAATATTTAGAGAAAATTTGATTTTATTCATTAATAAGTTGGGGTCTTACAACATGCCTTTACCCTTCAAATCCTCCGGGACATACCATTGAGGAATGTTGGCTTTGTATCATCTAATTCAAAATTTGATCGAATCAGGAGAGTTGGAAATGATAAGGGAGGTTGAGATTTTCCCTGATGAAGAGATAATGTGCCCTCTAAAGGTGAATGATTCAGAAGAAACGGTGGCAGTTATCACTTGTGTAGAAGGAACTTCCACCTTACCTATAACCATCAGAGGATTGTCTAATGTGGGAGATAAGACTCCATTTGAACTAGCTGCACCAATGCCGGTGATGTTGACCCCTCGGCTGCAGATCTCTATTTTAATTCTGAAAAAAGTTCCTTGGAATTATGGAGAAGGTATAAGGTCTGAGACCGATTGTACTGCAATCCTGCCAAAGCACAACCTATTTTGTCTCCAGGGTGGATAATGGAGCCAATAGTTAAAACCGTGGGAAAGGTGCTGCTAGGGAATATTGTGGATTTCCTTAACAAAGTGGGATATAACGAAGCAAGAGCGGTGAAGCAGCTGAAAGAGTGCACTCCAAATCTCTATTCTAGACCTTGTGCTAGCTTCTGAAGATCATCGCCAGATTCTGATCCAAGTGTTAGAGGAGGCCTACTTGCCCAAAACCATCGATACTGAGAAGTTCTAGCATCTGATTAGCCACGTACTGGGGAGTTATATGATATCTTTTACCGACGATGATATGCCAACCGAAGGAACTGAACATCGTAGGCCATTACATATCGCAGTTATATCATCTGGGTATGTGATAGGAGGCATACTTATTGATGGTGGTTCATCCCTGAATATCTGCCCTCAGGATACCTTAGAGAGGATGAATATCACTCCAAATCGGATCCAAGACAACCATGTGGTGATTCGAGCTTTCGATGGATCACGGAGGGATATAGTGGGGGAAATTGAACTTCCCTTTGAGATTGGTCCATTCATTTTCAACATATCCTTCTAAATATTGAGCATCACTACTAGATATAACTTGTTGCTAGGGCGACCATGGATTCATATGGCTGGAGCCATTCCGTCCACTCTTCATCAGCAATTAAAGTATATTATCAATGGTAACTTGGTCACCGTCAGTGCCGAACCCAAAAATAAGATTCATACTCTGGAGGATATGCCCAGGATCAGTGTGAATGAGGGTATTGAACCCACCAGTTTCCAAGCTTTTGAAGTAAGCTCTCCTCAATACCATTCTATGGGTTCACCAGCATTGAAACCCAAGATATCTCCTGAAGTGATGGCAGTTGACCAAGAGATTCTTTCCCAAGGAAATCGACTAGGTCAAGGGCTAGGCTAAAATAGCCAAGGAATCAGATATCCAATCTATATACCAACCAGTTGGGCAAGGCTGGACTGGGCTACCTCGGTGGTTCCAAACACCACAATCCCTATAAGCACATGCCTGTCCACCTGATGGTTCCCCTCAAGCTGAGCCTCAATGAAGTGGGATTCAAGGAACCATTGAAGAAGATCCCTGCCTATATCTCAAACCTCTTGATACCCCAGGTCAATCAGAGTATAGATATGGAAGCCCATAAGGGAGAATCTAATAAAGATAAGGCTGGGAAAGCCAAGAACCAGAAGTTTCTGGAAGAGATTCAGTTCTAATTTATAAATAGCTTTTCCCTTGCCAAGGATTCTACTAAGAAACCCATTGAGGCCGATCCATCAGATGATCAGCCCATCCTTCCAGTCATCAACTGGAAAAGTGTGAATATCCCAAAGGAGAATTTTGGGTTCAGTTCCAAGCCAGTCATGGTCATCCTCAGAGACAACAGTGACCTCGGTAATACCTATATCTCAGCCATTCCTAAATATCTGACTACCAGTAATTGGACGATCACACATCAGATCGTCCGAAAAAGGGTAAAAACAGAAAATGATCTGTTAACAGGGAGCCTAACCTTTATGTTTCAGTCTATTTTATCTTATCTGCAACTTTTTATTGCCTTTTGTCATATTAACTGTTGAACCCTTTTGTAATTGAAAATTGTTTTATATATATTAAGCAATCAAGTTTTCTTCTCAGGTTTCCAAATTTGAGTATTTCTAGCCCTGTCCCTGACTTGTCAAATTCGAGTGGTGACTACAATTTTGATAGAGAATTAGACTTTGACTTAATGGGGATTGAGCAAGAAGAGGTAGACGATGATGAGGTGCCTAAGGAAATTAAAGGATGGGTCGAAGACAAACCCAAACTCAACCTTGAGAAAACCATCACCATAAACCTTGGAACCTCTGACCTTCCTAAAGAACTACAGATTGGAACCAACCTACCCTCCAACCAAGAAAAAGACTTAATTAACTTCCTAATCCAGTTTAAGGATGTTTGTGCTTGGTCTCATGAAGACGTGATCAGTTTATCCACAGATATTGTCGTCCATTGGTTACCAGTTAAAGAAGGGTTAAAACCAGTAAAGCAGAAGCTAAGACGGTTGAAACCAGAATGGAGCCTGAAGGCCAAAGAATAAATTATCAAACAATTCAAAGCAGGTATCATTAAGGTATTAACTTACCTTGAGTGGTTGTCTAATGTGGTCCTAGTGCCGAAGCCTAGGAGAGAGGTACGAGTCTGTGTAGATTATCGAGATCTTAACAAGGCCAGCCTTAAAGATGACTTCCTAATGCCATTCATCCATGTATTAATAGACAATACATCACAATAAGAGATGTAATCCTTTGCCGATTGCTTTGCCGGTTACCACCAGATCATGGTTGCTGAAGAAGACATGGAAAAGACCGCCTTCATCACCCCTTAGGGCACTTTCTGCTATAGGAGATTGGCGTTTGGCCTCACCAACGCCAGTGATACGTATCAGAGGGATATGATGACCTTATTCCATAATATGATGCATAAAGAGATCGAAGTGTATGTGGATGATATCCTTGTAAAGTCCAAAGATGCAGATGATCATTGCACCAATCACTGAAGTTGTTTGAGCGGCTCCGCAAATATAACTTGAAACTGAACCCAGCCAAGTGTGCTTTTGGTGTGAAATCTAGAAAACTCTTGGGATTCCTTGTAAGCCAAGCGTGCATCGAGTTGGATCCAGCTAAGATAAAAGCCATCACTGAGATGCCCGAGCCGAGAATCGAGAAGGAAATTTGAGGTTTTCTAGGGAGGATAAACTTTATCATCAGATTTATCTCGCAACTGATAGCCACATGTGAGCCTATTTTCAGGTTGTTGAGAAAGAACTCCTCCTGGAAGTGGAACGAAGACTGTCAGAAGGCTTTTTACATCATACAGAAGAGATTAATTGAAGCACCCATACTGGTACCCCCGAGGGAGGGAGTCCTGTTGTTCATGTACATATTAGTCAATTCCAACGCCATGGGTTGTTTGCTTTGACAGAAGGATGACATAGGCAAAGAAAGGGCTGTATATTACCTCAGTAAATGTTTCAGTAGTGGATAGCAGAAATACACACTGATAGAAAGGACATGTTACGTATTAGCTTGGGCCAACGTGAGGTTACAACATTACATACACGGCCATACCACTCATCTCATATCCTGCATGGATCCTTTGAAGTATATTTTTAGTAAACCAATGTTGAACTGTCGATTATCCAAGTGGCATCTAATCCTTCGACTTTTCGACATCGTTTATGTGACCCAAAAGTCCATTAAGGGATAGAGAATTGCAGACCATCTATTGGCAGCACCGACTAGAGGTTATGAGCCTCTTGAAACATACTTCCCTGATAAGGAGGTAATGGTGATTCTATAAACTAATAAAGAATATATGGGTAAATTCTGGAAATTGTACTTTGACGGTACTACCAATGCAGGAGGAACCAGTGCAGGGGAAGTTCTTGTATCTATCACTGGTGAGCAATACCCTATAGCCACTAAGCTGCAGGTTTCTAACTCCAACAACACGACAAAATATAAAGAATGCCTGCTAGGGTTAAAATTGGCCCAATCCATGGGAGTCAAACGATTGGCACTATTCGGAGATTCAGAGCTAGTCATCTGATAATCCACTGGGGCTTACAGTACCAAAGAGTTACATCTATTTCCATACCACCACCATGTTATCAAGATGGCGGGAGAGTTTGAAGATATTGCCTTTATGCATATTCCTCGGAATAGGAACAACTTTGCCGTTGCACTGGCCACACTGGCCTCATTAGTGAACCTGTCAGCAAGGAAGGGTATGTTCGTTATCACCTTTATGGCTCAAAATGTACCATCTTACGAAAATAACGTGGGGGTAATATTAGATAAGATAGCCTCAGCTGATCAACCTTGGTACCAAAACATCAAAGAATATTTGCGAGAAAGATCCACCCCCGAAGGAGTGAGCCAAGCTGCAAAGAAGCCAATACAAAAGATGTCCATGAATTTCTATTTAAGTGGGGATGCTCTCTACAAAAGAGATCTGGGTATAGGTCTTTTGAGATGTCTATACAAAGATCAGACCTAAAGACTTATGAATGAAGTGCATGGTGGAGTGTGTGGAGCACGCTTGAGTGGAACTCTACTTTCCAAAAAGATATTAAGGACAAGACATTACTGGATATCCCTCAAAGCTGATTGTGAGGATTATATCAAGCGATGCTATCAATGTCAAATTCATGCCAACATCATTCATGCACCTCCGAATCAACTACATTGCATGACATCACTATGGCCGTTTTCCATGTGGGGAATGGACGTGATCGGGCCTGTTGAACCTAAAGCTAGTAACGGTCACAGATTCATCTTTACTATAATTGATTACTTTACCAAGTCATCGTTGGTTTCATCAAGAACAACGTCATTTGTCTATACGGACAACCTGAGGTTATAGTATCAAACAATGCCAAAGATCTGAATAACGAGATTATGAGGGAACTATGCAATAAGTTCAATATCAGACACCTCAACTCAGTTATTTATCGACCGAAGATGAATGGCGCGGTGGAAGCTGCTAATAAGAATATCAAGAAGATAATGATGAAGATGTCAGCAAACCACTTGGAATGGCCTGATTTGTTGCCTTTAACCTTGGTCGCCTACCGAACATCGACTCGAACTTCTACTGGAGCTTCACCGTATTCACTGGTATATGGCATGGAGGTTGTTCTCCCTATCGAAGTGGAAATAGAATTGCTAAGAGTGATACTGGATGCCCAGATAGAGTAAAACCAATGGATACAAGATCGATACGATCAACTATCCCTTATAGATGAAAAAAGAACCGCATCTATCTTTCATGGTCAGCTATACCAACAGCGAATGTACCGATCCTATAACAGGAAGGTGCGACCTCGGACATTCAAAGAGCATGATTTGGTACTAAAAAAGATCATTCCAGGCCAAGATGTAGCTAGAAGCAAATTTGCCCCTAATTGGGAAGGACCCTTCGTTGTCAAAATGATCTTATCAGGTGGAGCCATAAGGTTGGAAGAGATGGACGGTAAAGAATTCTCGCAACTAATCAATTTTGATTCTGTGAAATAGTATTATGTCTGAGACCCTTTTTCATTCAAACTTGAATGGATGTCTTGGTTAAAAAAAATTAAAAAATAAAAAAATTCAAGTCAAGTCAATCGTTAAGGCCAAGCCTGAACTATGAAAGACCTGATCTCCTCTCATCCACGGTAGTACGTAGGCATCCATTTATGGTGTGGTCTAACCCTAAAAGAAAAATCAAACCCTTTTACCTCATATCAATCCTAAACCTTAAACTTATCTCAAAAACCAAAAATAACCCTCAAAGTTGATGACCCATGCTAAAAGGATGATAAGATTCATTATATGTCAAAGTAATAAATCATGAAGCGGAAACGTAAATCAATATATACTTTGCTGAAGGACACTGTATCATTCCCAGCTGAGCCATATCCTCTTGTCTTGACAAAGTCATTGTCTCCAAAGATGAATGTTGGACCCTCCTTTTCTGTGACGTTAGACAGGAGGGCTTTGTTCCCGGTCATGTGCCTTGAGCATCCACTGTCCAGATACCAAGTTGTGATCATAAAGCTCTGTTCCTACAGTGAGGTTAAACACTCATTTTGGTACCCAGACTTGCATAGGTCCTACCTTGTTAGTACCCTTGGGGACCCAAATTTGTGTAACTTTGAGTTTAATATACAGAGGATTATTGTAACATTCTGCAACCTTATAACCATATTTATCACATACAAAGCATCTAGCATGATGCATGCTTATGTGTGTGTGTGGATTCTTTCTCCATTTGGACTTATGTGGATTCTTAGTGGTCTTTCCCTTACACTGATTCTTCTTTTTCCATGCATCCTTGTGATTCATGATTTGTGATGAATGAAACTTAACTCTACTATTCCTTCCTGGTTAGTTCGTGGAGTTGGTTTTACTTGACTCCACGATCCTTCGAGGTGAAGAGTAGTGACTAAGTTACTCTTCTCTTTTCTGAACCCCAGGCCAGCATGGGATCCGTTATGTCTTGGAACATGGATTGGATCAGAAGAGCAGGGATGCACTGGTTCTTCCTTCTGTGAGGATTTCACAAATGTAATACTTCTATTGAAATTTAAAGCACTACTAATGTTAGTTTCCTTTAACTTTTCCACAAATAGTACTGAGGTAGATTCCCCAAAACCTAAACCTATTCTGTCAGATGCACTTCTCTGATTGGAGATCAGGGAGTCCATGGATGAAGAAGATCTATTCCACATTAAGATTGTCTTTTCTAGTTCCTCAATCTTAGAGGTTAGATTTGAATCTCTTTGTGCATTAAGTTCATTGGTCTGTCTTAAGAGTTTATTTTCAACCTCAAATTTAGAGAGAAATGTAGTACTTAGTAGAGTTATCTCCAGTTCTTCTTGAATTTTATCTTTCTCTTTTTGAAGAAGAGAATAATCTTTAGACAGAACTCTAAACCACTTCATGTATTGATGCAGATCAGATGTTATGCATGTAGTGCAGTTCTTAAATCTAAATATCTACATCAGGAGAGTTAAAGTCGAATACCTCATTGATACTTACTTCATGATGGTCAGTGCTTTTCTTGTCCTTTGCATTTTTGGTCATTAGACATAGATTTGCTACTTGAGGCACTTCATCATCTCCAGACTCAGGAGTTGTGTTGTTATCTGAGTCACTCCATGATCCTCCGGTCACAAGACCTTTGTCTTTCTTCTGGATATTTTTGTTGCCTTTGAACTCCTTCTTTGGATTTATTTTCCTCTTCAGCTCTTCTCTAAGAGGTTTGTTGCAGTTTGCAATGAAGTGGCCAGGCTTCTTGTAGTTGTAGCATAAGTCTTTGATCTGCTTCTGGCTGTTGTTGTTGTTAAATCTCTTAGGTCTGCTGCTTCTGCCTTTTCGCATGAACCTTTTGAGTCTTCTTACCAGCATTGCAATATCCTCGTCATCATCTTCCTCAGAGTCATAATCATTTTCAACGTGAGCTTTAGAGATGGTTTCTACTCCCTTGAGAGCAACTCCTTTGTCCTTCTTTCTTCCTCAGATAGAGCCTCTGCTCGTTGGGTCAGCTCTAGTTTGTAGGTAAGAAGGTTGCCGTAGAGTTGTTGAACTGTCATTTCATGGAGATTATTTGATTCTCTGATGGAAGTGATTTTGGCATCCCACTTGCTCAGTAAAACCCTCATGAAATTTATGATCCGATCTTTGTTTGGATAGATCTTTCCAAAAGCTCGAAGAGAGTTAAGCAGTACATTGAATCTTTCATAAGTAGAAGTGACATTTTCTCCTGGAATATGGGCGAACATCTCATACTGTTGAGTCAGAAGAGATTACTTATTTTTCCTGACTTCTTATGTTCCTTCGTGCATAATAAGCAATGCTTCCCAGACTTCTTTAGCAGTTTTGCTATTGACCACATTCTCGAACAGATCATCTTCTAAAGACTGGAACAAAATGTTCTTGGCCTTTTTGTCTAGTTGGACAACTTTCTTCTCTTTGTCAGTCTATTTTGATTTAATCTTGATTTTAACTCTATTTAGGTCATCTGCAGTTAGTGAAAGCTTTGTTGGAATGTAGGGCCCATTCATAACAGTTTCAAATAGCTCTTCATTTATTGAACCATGTAGACTTGAATACGAACTTTCCAGTTGGAAAATTTGTCTTTGTTGCATATTGGTGGCTTGCTGCCTCCTCCGGTCTTGGACCCGCTTATCAGTTGTGCCATTGGATCTACTCAAGCTTTGTAGGCTGATTAAGAGAACCTCCTCTGATACCAATTGTTAGTTCCCAGAGACACAATAGTTATCTAGAAGGGGGGTTGAATAGATATTTTAAAATTTTTTCTTTTCAAAATACTTGTCAGATTTGTTAATAAATTAACCACATCGGAATATATGATTTGTCTGTCCCCCCTTTAAGATAAACCAATTTTATGGGTGAAAAGCAGTTATGACAGATATAGCAGTTATAGCAGGTATATAGAAGACATAATGATTTTAAGTGGTTCAGAGCACTCAAGGCTCCTAGTCCACTCTTCTGCTCCATGACTAAGAAATCCACTAAGGATATCTTTACAATCTTTGAATCACTTAGATTCCTTCAAGACCAACAGTCTTGGAACTACTTAGTTCACTTAGAACTCTTCAAGTCCAGCAGACTTGAAATACACTTGATGAGAGTTGAGTTTTTGGGTTGTGCTACTCAGTTGCAGTTAAGCATACATTCGAAAGAACTGTGTAGCAGAGCAAGTTTTTTTTTCTAGATCATAGAGTTTGAACGTTAAGTGTTCTTGAGCTTTTGTTGTGTACTTGCTTGCACATTGCATCTATATCTGATTTCCTTATAAAGGAGCCTTAGAAATGTGTCCGTTGAAGGCATCCGTTGTAGCATCAAATGCATCAGACATTTCTGAGCACCGATGTTGGCTTCCTGGAAATCTGTTGTTCAGCTGTCTGACCCACTGACACAACAGACTGCTATCTCACTTAACACCTGAAAAGGTGTTTTCAGCAGGCACAGAGTCCTTTCCCTAGCTTCTTTTATACGCTTCTTCGATACATACTAATGATGAGTGTTGGATCATTGGGATTCCCGAAATCTCAACGTCTATAAGCCATTCTTCATTTGTTGTACTCCATTCTTCAGCAAATGGACGAGGCTCGGTGCTTCTGATGCTGACTGGAGAGACACCACGATCGTTGTCTTGATATGTTCATACTTGATTTAGCCTTGATCAAAGAGAACACTACGATTTCTCTTAAGCTCTGATAGACTACGATCTTTACTTTCTTATTTTGCAGACTCCACGATTCCGAGAGCTGACTGCGATTCTTGACTTGTCTCGGCAGGCGCTTGGACCATCTTTACAATTCTGAGTGTGGCTTCCAAGATAGACTACGATTCTGAAGCACCTTTTTCGATAGTCCACAATTCTTCCTTGACTACTGCAATCTCTCGGCAGTCTTGACATACTACGATTCTGTTGAGACCTATCTATTACATTTCAAAATAGATCATCCTAACAGCTTTGATCTTTCTTCTATACATTCATTTACAAAATGATAAACATTAAGCACAGATCAACATAACAATTTTGATCTTCCATCTAAGTCCTTGTACATATGTTCTTTGATGGACTTTACACATAAGCATATTTATTTTCTTTTAACATCAAATTTTAATATGTAATTCCCAACAAGAAGGACACATGGAATATCCAGAATTGGGGGAAACAGCCAAATGCAAAGGAGCGAACCAAACCTTGCTATGAACAAGGAAGCATTCCAGCCGGCTAGAATGGGAGTAGGGTAGACATCTTTTCCACTTAAGAGATGAACTACAACAGAAATGGTAGAAAGGAGGAACAAGGGCTTATTCTACAATTGTGATGAAGTATACACACAAGGACACAAATGTAAACAAAATCACATCTACTTCATGATAACTAATGAAGAAGAAAAAGTACTTCTAGAAGAACAAGACCCTAAGTTAGCAATTATTACACAAGGAAAAGAGGGATAAATACTACAGATTGAGGATAATTGTGAGGTATCATTTCATGCCATTACAGGGACTCATGGGGTTCACACTATCAAACTGCAAGGACAAACTAAGAACGGGAACATCAACATATTATTGGACTGTGGATCCACACATAATTTTGTATCATAAGCCTTAGTTAAGGAACTTAAATTATCTACTGAGCCCTGTACTCCAATTAAGGTCACAGTTGCCAATGGTGAATGCATAAGATGTGATAGAATGACAGGCCAGTTTAAGTGGAAATTGGCCCAATGGGAGTTTTAAAGCCCTATGTATGTTATTCCTCTAGGAGGATATGATGCAGTATTAGGGGTCCAATGGATGCAAGCTGTCAGTCCCATCACTCTTGACTATGGAAAAAGAGAGGCCATAATACATTGGAAGGGAAAAAGGGTATTCTTAGAAGATAAGGAGGATACAGGAAAATACTACACAGTACAAACAATAGAAAAGTTTAAGTGGAAATAGAAGGAAGAGACTTACTTTTTGGTTCAATTAACAGCAGTGGAGGGGGTACTAAAATCAGATGATCCAGTTCCAAAAGTGGTAGAACAGCTGCTATCAACTTATAGTGACATCTTATAAGAACCCCAAGGCTTACCTCCTTTAAGATGGAAGGATCACCATATACCAATCATGCCTGGATGCAATCCTGTTAATGTCAATCCCTACAGGTGCCCTTACATATAGAAGACTGAAATTGAAAGGATGGTCAAGGAGATGCTTGACAGTGGAATTATCAAGCACAACACTTCCCCCTATGCTTCTCTAGTATTGTTAGTAAAAAAGAAGGACAACTCATGGAGGTTTTGTGTAGACTACATGTTAGGTTTGTTTATAGCGCGATCATGTAATCAAATTACATAAAAGGTGCGGAAGCGCGATAAAAAAGGAATTTAAATTTTTTATACAAACTCATCACCATGATCATGCTTTGTGCATAATTATCAATCAATAGAAAAGAGATGGAGATCAAATTCATACCCTTGTAGAAACTAGCTTCCTCAGGTATGAGTTCACCTTCAATTCCTTTTCACGTTCAACTTGAATCCACCGGGTTTGATTCCTTCCTTTGATCAACGTTAGCCACCCAAGTGTTTGGCCTCTAGAGGTGATCCACCAAGGAAGAACAAATATTCAAGAAGATGTGTGTTTGGCAAAATCCTAGTTTTTCTATCTCTATAGAAAATACGTACTCTCCTAACTCTTAGAATTGTCATTCACGTGTGTTGTGAAAGCATCATCACTCACCCATAATAAAAATTCTCTTATTTATAGATGTAGGTAACCCTCCTTAACAATTAAAGAATTGGGTTTTATTTTAATTAATTAAACTTTTTTAATTAATTAATCTTTTTTAATTAATTAGTCTCCTAATCTTATTAGGAATATATGAGAGTACCTTTTATTAATTAATTCCCAAAACTCCTGTAGGAATTAAATAATAATAATAGTAATAATAATAATAAGGCTCCTCTTATTAATTTTTATTTAATATTTCTAAAATATTAAATAATAAATATTAAGCTATTTAATTTATTCTATCACCATAGATTAAATAAAATACACCTAACTTATTATTACGATTATGTCATTTGCTTCTTAAATAAATATTCTTTCTTTTATGGTGTGACCATTTAGGTTCTTCATATTAAACCGATTGTCTTATTTAAATAAATAAATTAAACTATTAATTCATTTAAATAAATAACATTTATTCTACAATAAGGATACAGGCCTTAGCGATCAACGATTTTTCAGATAATATAGATTTCAACATTAATCATAAAAGAACTTTTGAGTAAATAGTTACCATACAATTCAATCATTCCACCATACAATGTCCCAATTAAATATAAGACATGAAATTACTGTCAAGTCTTATTTTATTTAATTATATGTATTTCGATTCTTAAATGCACAACTCCAAATAATGCAAATTAGAAACTCCTTTCTAATTTCAGTCTACATTAGCCAAGGACTACTAGGTTGTCATTTATCGAATCACATAGGACATTTCTCTTCTTTTACTAGAAGCGGTAGATTCTTTGTTGATCATTCATTATCTCCATGTACAACTTATTACACCCAAGCATACCCTTTGATATACCCTAAAAGTCTTAAGTAATATGTCAAAGTATAATTCATCATACACAAGATACTATGATAATCTTAAGTCTAAGGATCACTTGTACTACTATCACTACAGGAATTCCTATTGACATGCAAGTAAACTCCATTAGATATTCCTTAGCGAGCCACGTTCAGTGAAATTATTCTCCGATAAGCACCTACATACTTGTTTTAGTGTCTCCACACAAATGATCATGAGATCAAGCATCCTCATCTAATGAGCAAGTAACGTATGTACCAATTTATCCGAATTCACTAATCTCCTTTTTATTAATTCATCGATTGGAAATATTTTAGTTTTTAAGCTATCTAAGAATTTAGATCTCATTAGCATGATCTCATCATGATTCTAAAAGCATTGCATAAAACTATGGGTTTATTATATATTATTAAAACAACACAATGTAGATAAATTAAAACCTTTAGTAAATGAATACTTTTATTAATAAACGAATAAGATTGTTACAAAATATATGTTTTATCATCAACATGATTGGCTTGTGTGCATACTACTTTCACTACAAGGCCCTGAACAACATAACCATCAAAGCTAAGTTCCCTATTCCTCTTATATAAGAATTATTAGATGAGCTGAAAGGAAACAATTTCTTTACTAAGTTATACTTGAGGAGTGGTTATCATCAAATCAGAGTAAAAGCTGAAGATACTCAGAAAATAGCCTCCAAGACTCACCAAGGACACTATGAATTTCTTGCCATGCCTTTTGGCTAGACCAGTGCACCTGTAACCTTTCAATGCCTAATGAATGAGGGATTTGGCCCCTATCTAAGAAAGTTTCTATTGGTTTTCTTTGATGACATCTTGATATATAGTCCTTCATTAGAAAGTCATAAACATCATTTGCAACAAGTATTTGATGTTTTAAGGCCAAATAAGTTTTGTGTTAAAAAGGCCAAATGCACCTTTGCACAACCACAAGTGGAGTACTTGGGACATGTTATCAGTGAGCTAGGGTGGTTGCTGATAAGAGCAAGGTGGAAGCTATGATGCAATGGTCAAAGCCCAGATCATTAAAGTCACTAAGAGGGTTCCTAGGCCTTACAGGTTACTACATGAGGTTTGTGCAACACTATATATGGAGCTATTAGCAAATAATTGACTAATTTACTAAGGAAAGGGACATTTAATTAGAATGAAGAAGTTGAACAAGCATTTCAGAAACTGAAGGAAGTCTTATCTAATACTCCAGTTTTGGCATTACCTGATTTCTCTAAAGTATTTGTAATTGAAACGGATGCTTATCACACATGTGTGGGGGCAATATTAATACAGGAAGGTAGACCATTAGCCTTTCTAAGTAAGGCTTTTCTACAAAACATTTGGGTCTCCCAACTTATGAAAAAGAGTTGTTGACTATCATTATGGCAGTGCAGAAATGAAGAACATACTTGTTGGGACAACAATTCGCTATAAAAACTGACCATGAAGCATTTAAATACTTCATGGAATAGAAATTAACAACCTTGGTACAGTAGAAAAATGGATCTCAAAAATGTTGGGTTTTAATTATATCATACAATATAAGAAATGCAAAGATAATCTAGTAGCAGGTGCATTGTCTACAAAACATGAATTGGAGGGCAACTGTGTAATGATATAATCAGCTATTCCTAGTTGGAGTACTGAAGTTGCTGACAGCCTAGTGGGTGATAAAGAAGCATAGAAGCTTCTGGTTCATATACTGATAGACTCCACTAGTTGTCCTAACTACAAGGTTCAGGAAGGAATACTGAGAAAAGATGGAAAGATTTATTTGGGCAACACTAGAGACCAAAGGAAAAAGGTCATGGAACAGGTTCATAGCAGTCCTGAAGGGGGGCATTCGGGGGTCACAACATCAGTCAAGAAGGCTGAGCTATTATTTTATTGGCCTACATTGAGGAAGGATTTGACAGAGTTGATTGCACATTGTGAGGTGTGCCAGAGGAGTAAAGGAGAACATGTACCATGTCCGGAACTCATGCAGCCTATACCCATTCCTAGCCAAGCATGGGAAGTAATAACTATGAATTTTGTGGAAGGGTTACCTAAATCAAAAAACAAGGATACAATTTTGGTGGTGGTTGACAAGCTCACTAAGGGATGTCATCTTATGGCTCTCGCACACCCATTTACAACATCCCAAGTAGCAAAGACGGTGCTTGACTCAGTTGTCAAACTACATGGTCTCCCTAAAACCATTATCTTAGATAGGGATAAGATATTTGTGAGCACTTTTTAGAAAGAACTGTTCAGGACCTTGGGAGCCCAAGTTAAGCTAAGTACAACTTACCACCCCCCAAACAAATGGCCAAATGGAGAGAGTTAACCAGTGTATCGAAATGTATTTAAAATGTATGACAAGTACTAAACCAGCACAATGGAGTAAGTGGTTACCTATGGCAGAATGGTGGTACAATACCTCATTCCACACAGCCACTGGAATGACTCCCTATAAGGCCCTTTACGACATTAACCCACCCGTTGTCAATTATCACCAAGCAGGAAAAAGCAACACTCCTTTGGTAGCTGATTTTTTGAGAGAAAGGGAGGTAACCCAGTAGCTACTAAAGGGCAATTTGCATAAATCTCAAGAGAGAATGAAGCTATATGTAGACAAGAAAAGAACTGAAAGAGAGTTTAATAAAGGAGATGAGGTGTATTTGAAATTAAAACCCTATCGACAAATGTCAGCTTCACAAAGAAGGAACTTCAAGCTATCTGCAAAGTATTATATCAATTCGATCTTATCTAAACAAGTAAGTAATGACGGTGTATATAAAGCAATATGATTAAAACAGTAAAAGGCGAGCAAGAGTTGTATCAAATCTGACAAGCTAAGATTGCAACTCCCCTAATGCTTCGTATAATCTCCTAACTCTCCAATTATCTAACAAATCACAAGACTAGTCAACCGAGAATATTGTGTACACATAAGCCTCTTCCAATGGTCAAATGCAAATCCCCAAGCTAAATAAATCACAATATTTCTATAACGAAAATAATTAGACTAAGAGACATTAAGCTTTAATTCTCAATGTTCACACAACGCAAATAGATATATTCCTATTCTATTATGCAAGATATGCCCTCATTTCCTTTGGAATAATCATAACAAGTGATATTATATTTAGGGTTAAGCATTAAAATCCTTTTTCCAGTATCAATTAATACTCGTATCAATTACTTTGCCAAGTAATCAATAAATAAAGCATGAAATACAATAACTCATTCAAACATGATTCATTATAATAACTAGGAGAGAAATCCGATTACACTAATCATTAGGTTACATTGCAATCCTAGAAATGGAGTTAGTTCATAACTATAGAACCAAACAACATTATCAATGTATTCAACATACTCAAATTACACAAATAAATGAAAGATTTAGAATAAGAAAACCCCTATGTAGAAGTATTCAAGCTTTAACTCTTCTCTTCAAAGTGTAGAATCCAAGATGAAGGATGCACTTGATCTTTTCTCCTTGAAAACCAGCTTCTTTCTCTTCTAAGCTCTCTCTGATATATTATTTCACGATACGCGAAACTAAGAAGGAGGCTGGCTTATATCATTCAACACTTAGGTTATTTAAAATTGTTGTCTGCCTGAAGATCGAAGGTGGCGCTGCAGCGCCAAGATTAAGCCTTGACAGGCACTACATCGTTGGGTCAATAAGTCTGGTCAATAAGTGGTGTTGCAGCGCCACTTTGTATGGAGATAGGAGCGCTGCAGCGCTTGGGTGAAGACTCAGAATTTGCAGAGAGGCGCTGCAACACCTGATTTAAGATGGGAACTGGCGCTGCAGCGCCAGCTATAGTAAATTGACTCTTTTGCCGTTTTCAGCATGAAGAGACCTAACAAACCACATGTGAAACACTTTAGCGTAAAATAACATAATATATTATAAAAGTACTATAAATTAATATGAACACACAACATCTTAAGTATTAAGGGGGCCGATTTGCGGGTATAAATCCCACTCATCATTTTGGTCCAATGGTCTCATAGAATTCTCGAAGATGCGACACGGGAGGAGTGGAGCAAATTGCAGGAATAATATTCAGAGTTTGATCCTTGGAGACAAGGATCTCTTCAAGCAATGGGGAATGGAAGGCAGGGGAGAAGAAGATATAGTCATTATTAAATCAAGTAATTAATCAAAACACAACGTTTGTTTCAATTAAAAGTTGTTTTACCTGGGAGTTAGCAACTGACGTTAGTCTTTCTTTTATTAGTAAGGTTTGTTAGAAAAAGCATGTTAGCATCTGAATAAAATGACAGTTCTGAGTGATGTAAAAGGGGATCTAAAAATCTATAAATATTTCCTTTTCTTATGCCTTCTTCTTCAATTTTTCTAGTAATCGTAACAAGATGCCGATTTCATTTATAATATTTACGATTGTCTATATTTATACAATGGAGATAAATTACATAGAGATAACGAAGAGAAGCAAAATCTCCTTCTTGGACAAAAGAAACATTTTATACATTGGATTTGTTTGACAATTAGTGTTTTTGGCGTTTTGCATTAGTTGTATTTAAACAATAAACACAACGATTATGAGTTTTTTATTTTTTTTAAATAAATTATATTTTGAACTAAAGTTTGGGTAAACGAATAAATTTTTTAAATACATTTATACTTTCAAATGCGCTAAATGTAGTAAACAAACATATACATACATCTCCAAAAGATTGCAAGCAGGAAACAAAGTTACAAATGTATGCTTTCAAAGACATCATTGGAAGCAAAATACAGATTGTAAAAATCTTTATATACCATTTATAACAATAGCCTACAAGATTTCGTGTGGGGTTACAAGTAATCATGTAAAATCAACATTTAGAAAATCTCTACAACCCTAAGCAAACACTTTCAATTACAGGATTTTTAGGAATTAGGATCATAACAAGCATGAACAATAGACACCGCTAAAGAAAACTAGTAAGCACTCATTAATGAAAAATCTTTTAAAATTAAAAAACATATAACAAAGATCAATGATAAGTTAGTTTGATGCTGCCCCCATTAGATCAGATCAGACATCCTTCTTCTATGTCGATTAAGTGTGACCGCCAAATTTGGATCAGAACCGACAATCTTAGCTTGAGTCGCTGCAGATGGCATAGAATCGGAACCATTGCATATGGTGATCTCATTAAGAGAAGTATTAGTCTCTCCGTATCGAGATTTCTTATTTGGATGCTTTAAGAATGCCTTAAAACGAGGATCTGAATAACTGAGGGACTGGGAACTTGAAATTTGGATAGAAGTTCCAGTCGCCAATCTCAAACTTCTTGTCCTGCCTTTTGTTTCTCCTCTATCTTCAGCATTATGCCTTTGGCGACTGGCCGCAGTTGAGTTCATGAATCGAGGAGCAGATTTAGCAACGCTTTTTGTGATTTGTATCTCGGATGCTTGAGGGGTTCTAAGGACTCCCTTAAAACATTCTTTGGGACTTCTGGGGATATTTTCTTCATCTTCAAGAAGATTACAAGTCGTCGCGAAAAGTTTCTTTTTTTCACGCAGAAGGAACTCAGTCTTTTGTATTTGGTTCCTAACATTTGCAAATTCCTCTTCAGCCTCTTTCATCACTTCCTGAAGCTCAGCAATTCTCTTCTCCTTTTGCATCTTCGAGTCCTGATATGCATAGACGTCATTGATGCATAGACGTCATTGATAATTAAAGATATATGTCAAAGGAAATTTAAAATGAAGAATTCCAAGGAAGTACCTCGGGGAGTTCTCTATTAGACTCTATAGCTCTAGCCCTTCTTGCGAAAGTAAGTGAACAACATGTTTCCATTACATCTTCTTCATATGGGCTTGCATGCACTAGCATCAATACTTTAGACCCATCACCTAAAGCAAATAGATTCAAAGACATAAGAAATTTGCATTTCTAACCTGTTTTACATGTACTCTTTTAAAATCTAGAAGTATCCATATTGAAAAGACACCACTCGAGTACGGGTGCAGGTGTCAGACACGACAATTTGGTAGAAAATGAACCAAAATATTATAAATATCTATGTTACAGACTCTTCACTTTGCCCTAAAGTACCCATGTCCGACACTTGACACCCGAAAAAGGGGGTATGGGTACTGGACACTTCATTTTCATTTTGGTGTAAAAATTTGGCAAAATTGAGGAGTACCCATAGAGGATTCATAAAAAGGTCGTGTCCAATTGGACACTCCATCCGAGTTCGTGTAACATAGCTAAAAATTAAGTATGACTGTGTTGTGTCCTTTTAAGGAACCTTGTAGGGTTACCGAGACCAGGTAACATCTTTTCCAACAGTTGTTGGGGCTTTGAAGCTCAGAAACAGCAGAAAAACACAATCTGTCCATTTAGTTTCCAGTAGCATTTAGAAGCTCAAACATCAACTCCTAGCAGATGGGAAGGTAGAAGAACAGTTGGGAAACACCAAAATACAGACGGACCGCATTGTGAGTATAATTGAAAATCATCCACAAGGACAATAATATATAGGATTAGCAGAATCACAGATTGTTAACTGAACAGTAAGGTACGTTACTAGTTCTTCAATTAAATCACGTAGTAGAACAAATGTGACTACAAAGAAATTATTAATGAATGGGAACGGAAATACATTTATTTCCATGCATTATCCAAATATAGCAATATAAGAATGCAATATTGTACCTAGGGAATCCTTGAGAATCTGAGTTAGCTTGCTGTTTCTGCAAACAAAAAATGTAGCTTTATCAGCCAAAGAATTGCCAGAAACTGTAGGTTTACTATCCCTTCATAGAAACACAAGATATAACTATGTGCTACACTTGGTAGCTATAGAAGAAACTAAGGTGTATAAATAACTCTCTGTATATGTATATATAGATTGATATATAGATGTATAGATTTGTATATAAACATAAGCTGAAATGGAACAGAGTAATAACTAACCTGTAAGGGACATGGCCTCTCTTTCTCCTAAGGGCTGCAATAACATCACCTAGAGCAGAAAGAGAGAGATTAATAGCCCTTCCCTCATCAAGTGTTTGTCCCGTTGCCCCTGTCTTCAATAACCGTTCACTACCTCCAAGATCAACCATCCACAATTTGCTAACTTCTGGTTTACCTCCCGAAGCATCACCATGTCGATAAATGGTGATCCTTGTCAAGCTGCATATATAGAATTACATAGATAAAGCAACTTCGAAGCCAAATTAATCCATAAAACAAGTATAAAAATGGTTTAAACAGATCAAGAGCCCACCAATGTGATCTGCTAGATGTCTCGTTCACGTTAGTCCATGAAGTAGATCTAACCCGCCTCCCTTTATTGTACCACCAAACAGCTTTTGCAAAATCCGAGATTTGCACCTCTGTGAGACCTTCAATTTCAACTGTCCCCTTTGTATCCGTTTGAATGTTGAGATTGCTGTAGGAGAGTTGGCAAAACATAATCTCATTAATGGCCTATAATCATTTCTTTACATACTTATTTTCTTTCGGGTTGGAGTTGTAATCGAAGTTAATTTACCATCTTGACACCGCAAAAGCTCTGGAGGCTGGTTTTGGAGCAAGCAAGTCCCTAAGACTACCCAAGTAAACTTCCAACATACTAATTGAAAAGTTAAATGAAGATGTGCCATCCAAAGAAGCTTGTTGAAACAATGTTATAAGAGCTCTAGGAACAATTCCTGGTGAGTCATTTATTCCATCCTAGATGAAATATATGAAACCGCAAAGCATTAGAGAAAAGTACAGAATTTCTCAGCTAGAGAACTCAAAACATAAAACACTTGATACCACTTGCTTACCATTGTAAATGTCTTGCCAGTGCCAGTTTGTCCATAGGCAAATATACATACATTTCGGCCATCTAGCGCAGATCTAAGAATTGGCTCAACCTCAACAAAAACATCTTCTGCAAAGTATTTAAGTAGAAAAATCCTTTATTAAAGTGATCACCAAACAGCGAGAATTAGTGAAACACAAAATAGTGAAAACTGACCTTGGCTTGCTTCTTGAGGGAATAGCTTATCAAATCCAAATTCTTTCCTACTCCCACTAGATCTAATCACAATCCTATCGGATTCAACCGAAATGGGTTGGTGGATTATACGCTTATTTGCTGATAAAATTGGTCGAATTCGACAAAATACTCGAATGCAGCCTAAAAATATGAATCCAAAATTTGAGAATACTAGATTTCAAATGAGCCAATTTTACAATAAATATCATAGTTGGAATTACCTTTAATGTCTAGTATCATATTCAATGCTTGTCTACGCTTGTCATCAAGAGATCTCTCATTCAGCCTCAAACCCACAATTTCTCCTGCATAATTCAATCCAAATACACACTCTAAATCATGAAATATTGACATTAATCAAATAAAAACATTAATTTTTGGATAATTTTACCTTCTAGATTCGATATGGTCTGCTCAAGCTTGTTCTTTTCATGCTCAGGAACAACATTCACATCAGTAAAAGTGTGGAAAACTATGGGAGATTCAGGCGATCTGGTAGCTGTTGGGTTCCCATCAATGGAATCTAGGTTCAATTCCAAAGGGAATGATTTTGATGACTCTACCCCATTTTCCAATGCCAAGGAGATTTGATTTTCCCAAGTGGAAATGATCATGGTATTTCCCAAACAATGGCTCAAAAATTGACCCGTTTCAAGAAAATTTCAAAGACTGAGAGACAAAATACACACCTTCGCCAATAAAATGTAAATGAACATAGTTTCAAGCAAAAAAAAACGATTTTTAAAGTTCTAATTCAAAAAATCCAAGGTAAGAGTGCCACCAACTACTGTGCCACATGTTCTTTTCTGTACCAGAAGACCCGCATAAACTCTGAGGCAAATAAAATATACTTAATTATATATATATATATATATATATATAATATTAAAATTATAATAGAGTAAAAATGAAGCTATGGAATCTAATGACAAAAATAATTAGAACCCAGGATTTCAGGCAAGAAAACAGTAAGAACTTGGTGGAATTTTAAAACCCTTGATAATTGACGACTGACGATCAAAGAGAAATCAATTGGGTCAAGCTAATTTCAATGCTCTACCACAGTTGCTCTTTGAATTGCAAGAAAAGAACAAGAGAGAGTGCAGATTTCTATGACCCCAGAAAATTTAGAAGTCCAAGACCAACTGGATAATCAGGGTCTTTTTTCACTTTTTTCAATCATTGATTACTCCATGAAGACCCTGATTAAGAGGTGGGACTAGCTTTTTGGGACAAATAGGAAATGTAAAAAGTTTTTTGGGACAATGAGAGATGGGACAAGCTTATTGGGACAGTTAGCAGGTACTAACAGTCACCATAAATAAAATAGCAGAAAATGAGAGAATCTAAAGGGTTGCTTAGCTTGGAGATGAAATGTCATAGAAAAGGAAGATGTTGCTTTCAAGGAGGAGCGTGAGGAGCGGAGGGACAAAGGTGGAAAGTAAACCAAAAAAGCAGCCATTCTTATATAGATGCTGATCAAGGAATGTGTGGGGGTTGTTTGGTACCCCAAATAATGTCCTACTCTAGTCCTTAAGTTTAAAAAACAAAATTTCTTTTTTGTGATTTTTAGAATATTAAATTTATATTGATAATAAATATCGATATATGTGAAAATATTGAATATGAGAAATTAAAAAGGGACTAATATTAATTTATTTTATTTTAGCACTTAAAATTTTAATTTAACTCATGAGATTTGTCAACATATAAATCATTAACATATTTTTTTTAAATGATTGAACTAGATATAATGTTTCAAATTCTATATTGGTTAAATAATTTTATTAAGTTAAATTCAACTTTTGTTCTAAGTGTTCAGAACTTGAATAAAATAATGAAGAGGAGAAAAATTAGTAATTTTTGTATAAAACAGAAATTGAAACTTTTATAATTCATCTATTATAATCAATACTTTATATATAAAAGCACAAAACGAGATTAATTGAAATCAATTTCTAATTAATTATTAATTGACTTGGTTAGTCATCACACGTAATTAAAATTTTTAATGAGTTAACTCAATGAGTTATCACATATAATGTAAGATGAAGAATAATCTTTAAAGTTTTCTATTAGGAATAATGTATGCACGCTAATTCATATATTATCAATTTGCATGTATATTTTTCATGATTTGATTAGTAATGTCTTTTACATATATGAATGTGATGCTTTATTATCCTAAAAGCAAATAGAAAAACACATTTATTTGGTTAATTTTTTTTTTATATATGTATGTTAAATGTTGGATTCTTTTGTAGTTATGTCGCATTTGGTATACATGTGTCACTAATAAGAAAAAAAATTGATGACGTTGATTGACTTTCTTTTATTTAGGCAATGTAATATTTATAAAAAAAATAACATGTTATTTACTAAACATGATTGTTGAAACAACACAACTCATATAAAAGTAAATAAATAATACTTATTCCGTTCTTTAATATAGGTCGTTTTAGAGTTATGTACAAGTATTAAGAAAATAATTATAAAGCATTAAATATACTATCAATTATCTATATTATCCTTGTATTGAAGAAAGAGAATGTTATTTATTGGGCAAAAAATAGTGACAGAACCAAAATTATATTTAATACTTGGGGTAATATAGAAAACTAAGCAATTAATGCTTACTTGAAATTCTCAAACGACTTATATTTAGGAATAAAAATATTTATCTAAAACGAATTATATTAAGGAACGGGGGGAGTAATACTTATGAGACAAAGTTGTAAGAAGAAAAATTTTAATTAAATTATATTTATTGGTTTTTAGAACTAGCTTGTAATTTGCATATCTAGTACAAGAAAAGAAAATATGTGGCGATGATGTTGTATTCCCTCCATTCCTATATGTAGGTCGTTTTAGATTTTTTTGTTATTTTTAATTATTTGTCGTTTGTGGTTATCTAGGAGAATTGATTACTATTTTTCTAAAATTACCCCTTATTACTCCACCTAATTTTTTGATTCATATTTATCATTATCCTATAATACTTCTCTACTCTTAAGTCTTTCCTCCTCCTCCCAATAAGTAAGGTGAAGGGTATTATAGACAATTGATAGTATAGTTAATGCTTTTCAATCATTTCCTTAATTCTTGTGCACATGTCTAAAACGACCTATATTAAGGAACAGAATGAGTATTTCACTGTCTCTACCATTTGATGTTGGGTGCTTCGAGTAACTTGAAATGAACGAATTCGTAGAAAGGTTTCATCTGAATCCGCCTCCAAATAATAGTAAAAGAATAATTCTACAGAAACAATTTATTTTATAACCATTTTATAAACTACTGATGTGACATACTCTACATCTAAAGCGGTAAACGAGTCAACACAGTTCGGGTTCGACTCGAAAAAATACGAGCGAGACTCGGATTCGTTAATAATATGATTCAAATCTGAGCATTAAAAATAATTCGAATAAAAATATGAGTAGAATCTGAGCAAGGTTATACTCGACTCGTTTAAGATTTAAACTACTCGAATTTTTGATTGTGATTCGATACATACTCGGTTAATACATATTCGATTAGATGTTCGATGTATTCTCTTATAATATATACAAATTTAAATCAAATTAGGATAATTAGTTATTATTTTGTTTTGTTTTTAATTTTAATTATGATTTTATATTTGTAAAGTGTAATAATAAATATATTTTCTCATTTTTAAGTAAAATAACAAATTTAATTTATAATTATATTTATTATAAAACTAGTTATTATGTGGAGACTCGAATTCGAGTTTGAATTTGAAACTCGCGAGTAGTTTGAATAAATATTTGAGTCGAGTCAGATCGAATTCGAGTAATAAATATTCGAGTCGAGTCGAATCTGAGTAGAAATTTTCAAATATAATTTAAATTCGAGCTGAATTTGAGTACAAATTTATCATTTCGAGTCGAATTCGAGTAGCTCTCTATTCGCTCCGGTTCGACTCGTTTACACCCTTATCCACATCAACTTTTTAAAAACTAAAATATCACATCAGAAATTAACAAAGTAAATTAAAAAAAACAATCAAAAAAACTATCTCCCTCTCCCTTTCTACCTCAGTAGTAAGGGTGTAAACGAGTCGAACCGGAGCGAACAGAGAGCTACTCGAATTCGACTCGAAATGATAAATTTGTACTTGAATTTGAATTATATTTGAAAAATCCTACTCAGATTTAACTCGACTCTAATATTTATTATTCGAATTCGATCCGACTCGACTCGAATATTTATTCAAACTACTTGCGAGCTTCAAATTCAAGCTCGAATTCGAGTCTTCACATAATAACTAGTTTTATAATAAATATAATTATAAATTAAATTTGTTATTTTACTTAGAAATGAGAAAATATATTTATTATTACACTTACAAATATAAAATCACAATTAAAATTTAAAACAAAACAAAATAATAACTAATTATCCTAATTTAATTTAAGTTTGTATATATTATAAGAGAATGTATCGAACATCTAATCGAATATGTATTAACCGAATATGTATCGAATCACAATAAAGAATTCAAGTAGTTTGAATCTTAAACGAGTCGAGTATAACGTTGCTCATATTCTACTCATATTTTCATTCGAACTATTTTTAATGCTCAGATTTGGATCATATTATTAACGAATCCGAGTCTCGCTCGTATTTTTTCGAGTCGAGCCCGAATCGAGCCCGAACTGTTTGGCTCATTTACAGCTGTAAAACTCCAAATTATTAATAAATGAAATTTAATTTTTTTATTTATTATTTTGATATAGTAAGGGTTAATTTGATTAATGTGGTTAGTTATGGGTAAAATGAGCAAATATTTTAAATAAGCAAGTGGTTATAAAATATTCATGTTTATCGGAGAATATTCGTTTGGTCGTGAAATATTCTTGCTGTCGGGGAATATTCGTACGATGGCGCAGTCTTTTGTGGGCCCCATAACGGAAAGCGATTGGATGAAGAAAACGACAAGTATAAGTTGTTTATAAATAACGGCGTAGTTGTTACCGTTAATACTGTTGGAATACCCAGTGGTTAAAACACAATAATACGCGTTGTTGTACAGTAGCACACGGTATTGCACCAATTATTGATTCTTACGTAAGAAGGCACTACTCAATAATTGTTACAGTAATTATTGTTCAATATTTTATTTTATTGATTCAATAATTGCTACGTTGATATTTTATATTATTGTTATTTCAATAATTGTCACTACACAGTATTTTTTATTATCGGAGCAATAATTCATATTATCTGAATAATATTATTAGATAACATTATTGACAATGTCTAAAAAGTTCTGTCTAAGGAGAGGTTTGGTCACCTAATTGCACGCCAGTAAGGAGAAATCCTTATTGGAAAACTGTAAGACCCCGAATTTTATGAAATAAAAGTATTCAATTTTTCTTATAATTACAATTCAGTAAATGGTTAAATTGATAAAAAGTTAAAGTTATGGGTGAAATGTGAAATTTTTTCAAAATACACAAGTGGTTATAAAATAATCATTGTTGTCGGGGAATATTCGTTTGGTCGTGGAATATTCTTTCTGTCGGGGAATATTCGTACGACGGCGCAGCTATTTGTGGGCCCCATAACAGAATAACTGTCGGGTGAAGAAAACGACAAAGCTAAGTTTTTACAAATAACGGCGTAGTTGTTACCGTTAACACTGTTGGAATACCCGGTGATTAAAATACAGTAATACGCGTTATTGCACAGTAGCACACGGTATTGCACAGTATTTTTGAAATTATTGATTCTTACGTAAGAAGGCACTACTCAATAATTGTTACAGTAATTACTGTTCAATATTTTATTTTATTGATTCAATAATTGCTACGTTGAAATTTTGTATTATTGTTGTTCAATAATTGTTGCTGCACAGTATTTCCCATTATCAGATCAATAATTCATATTATTTAAATAGTATTATTAGATAGCATTATTGGCAATGTCTAGAAAGTTCTGTCTAAGGAGAGGTTTGGTCATCTAATTGCGCGCCAGTAAGGAGAAATCCTTATTGGAAAGCCCCCTCTTTCCTGGGAACGGCCTGGTTGTCATAAATGTGATTCTGTAATATTATTTGTGAATAATTAATTATTGATTCATATGATAAAGAAATATTTATTTTATGTGGATATAAACGAGGGATATATTTTTGTGGTTAAAAATGAAGGAGTTAATGTTGAGATTTTTATCCGTATTTTTGTCGGAATGGAGGCATTAAAAATCAGAGTTTTTGAGATATTTTGCGGGGGTTATAATTTTTAATCCGACCGTTGGATCGTGGTAATTTTTGGATATGTTATACATATATAAGTTGAGTATATGTCCACAAATTTTGAACCGTTAAAAATGAACGTATGATTTATTATGAATTTTACGAGATGACTGGTTCAGAAATTGTTGAATTTTCGGAGTTTATCATTTTGATGGAAAATTCTAGAATTGGTGGGCCCCACTTGTGGTTGGTGAAGAAATGTGCTGAATTATATTTCAAATGTGGTGGGTGGGAATAGTAGCAGGTAAAGCCATCAGGTTGCAGGTCAAATCTACCAAAATTTTCCTATAAATAGAGGGCTAAGTTAGAATTGAAAATCACACCAAAAATATAAGCTTTCTCTCTCTATATTATGAAGCATATTTTGTGAGTTTTTAGATACTTGGTGAGTTGCTATTCATCAGTGCAAGTTTCTTTCAGCATCATATCCGATATCCAGTCAGAAGTACTGCTCTTTTGTGGTAAGGGATAGTAATAGATTTTAAGGGTTGTTATGATTTTCAGTTTCGTAATTTTTCTGATCTTCAAAAATTATGGAAAAATTTGAAATGATATTTTGATGAGTTTTATTGATTGTGTCCAAAAATGGTGATTTTTGGATGTATAGATTAAGAGTTATGAATTTTACGGGAAAAGACTATTTTAAAAGTAACCGCTTATAATTCCTTGTGGTTAACTCCAAAATTGATGAAATTTTTACTGGGAGTACATGTATATGATAGAAGTATACTCTGTAAATTTCAGAATTTTTGGATAAAAGTATAATTTTTGATAAATGTCTAAATATTCGGTGGTTTTGGCCATATGAAAAATAGTAAATGAGTTTTAAAAATTCTGAGAAAAATATATGTTCACTATGGGACTATATTATGCTAAATTCCAGAAAAGAAATATTTTTGGAACGGATTTGGTATTTTTCATGAAAATAGTCTAGTTATGAGAAAATGAATTAAATATGTTATGTGAAGTAAGAAAATTGAAAAATAGAATTTTATGGCTTGAGAATCCTATATATGAGGTATATGCAGATTTTTGATGAGGGTTTTGGTTATTGATGATGAAATCTTAAGAGTTGACATTTTATGATGATTAAATGCATTAATTAGTAAAGTGTAAACAATTTAAATAAATTGTTTATAAGCTTAAGAAATATTATTCTTTCAATATCATTATATCGAAATACTGGTATAGATTTTATTGTGGAATTTCTATCTTTTGTGTCAGGGTTACTATTCATGAGTTACTATTCACGATTTACTATTCATGAGTTACGAATATTACTCTTGAGATTAAAACTATATGTTGATCATATTATTTTTATCATCATATATAACATTTTTATAACCCTGATGTTGAAATTCTCTTTCACTAGAGTGTAAAGATGGGTAGATTATTGGTATGATCATGACTAGGGTTCTCTTTGGCCTGTAGTGCAAAGTTGAATTGTGACTGGTATGATCATGACTATTGAATTTATAATTGAATATCTTAAGCTTAAGTGCAAAGGTGAATTGATCAACATGGTTATAATTATTGTTTATATAAATTCTGAAATGATTATATATTTCTTTGAGATATGAATATATTTGGCCTGTAGTGCAAATATGAATTGTTGATGAATATCTTTGGCATGTAGTGCAAAGATGGCCTGTTGATGAATATCTTTGGCCTGTAGTGCAAAGATGAACTGTTGTTGAATATCTTTGGCCCGTAGTGCAAAGATGGTTTGTTGATGAATATCTTTGGCCCGTAGTGCAAAGATGGATTTGTTAGTATGGTTATAAACAGGAACTGTGATTTGGTATAACCATGATCTTTGATGTTTCAGGTAAAGACAGGTGATGAAAATATTCTTCGTCCTGGGTGCGAAGAAAAATTTATAGTCACAATTATGATTATGAGTTATTCATATGATTGTGGAAAGGAACTGTTGAGTGATGTTACATGGATAAAATATTGTTGGTGGATTTTTAACATGGAGAAGATAATAGACTTTATAGTCTATTTGACTCTTCTAATGGATTGCATGTTCCGCTGCAACTATGGTTGAAATTTTTTATCATCTACCATATGTTCTAAATCTCTGATTTATTATTGATGAAGACTATTGATAATTTATTTATCTTTAGTCATGATATTCTTTACTGGGCTAGTTGTGCTCACCCTTCTGTTCATAATTCCTTTCAGGTAATAAGAGTGTAGCTGGGTCGAGCGGGGGTAACAAGGGAATAGAACGGTGGTTATCATTTAGTAGTTATATTTGGTGAAGAAAATAGGGTGAGGCGAACCCAACGTTGGAAGGGTGTTTTGTCACTATCATACAAGATGTCTAATGACATACAACCTCGTGTCATCATAAGACAGGGTTGTGCTCATCCACTTGCTGATTATATCTATGGGCACTACCTATATAATCTTGGTGTTTGTTTGAAGTATAATTCTCAATTAGGGACAGTGGAGATAATGATAAGTCAAGAGAAGACTCACCATTGGGAAGAATATGATAGTAATCTTCTCGTTTTTCTTTGGGGTCTATTGGGTCAACCAAGGATAATTCTGTGGCCATATGATATCTATCATAACCTAGACGCGTGGCCTCCCATGTACGAAGGTTTCCTTGAGCACTTCCCAAAGATTCTAATTTCTAAAACAATTTTTGACTATACCTTTATATAAGGTGTTATTGTGAGGTGATGTCCACGGTTGGAACATGAGTCACATTTGGTATATATTTGTATCCAAACTCACAGCATATGTGTTGTTGTATTTTGCACGATAATTGTTGTAATAAAGTTGTAGTTGTTTTCTGTACCATGTATTTGACGACTCAGAATGGGTTGGATGGAATGGACCTATTTTGGGGTCGTTACAAAAACCCCCTCTTTCCTGGGAACTGCCTGGTTGTCAGTATTGTGATTCTGTAATATTATTTGTGAATAATTAATTATTAATTTATATAATGAGGAAAATATTCAATTTATGTGGATATAGATGGAGAAAATTTTTAAAGTGACCATTGTTGAAAATCGATATTTTATCTTTTCTGATAAAATAATATTTTATTATATTATTATAATTTAATAATGATGATATTTTTATAATTAATATGGGATATATGAGTATATGAGGAGGAAGAGTATTTTATTGCAAAAGTTGTTTAAAACATGTTAAACATGTATGTGGGCCCATTTCTTGATTAAAATTTGATTATAGCCTGTATAATCGCCCGTTTGTGGATTTCGGTCAATTTTTGTTTGAAATTTAGAAAAACTTTCTTCTGCAAAGTTGTAGATAATGAAATTTTCTATGAAATGGTTTGAATTTTTCTAATAAAAGGGCTATTTATTATGAATTATTGAAGTTCCGAAGTTTCGGAATACTTAATTTTTTTAAGTTTAAAATATTTTGATTCACAAAAACGTTTTTTGTGATGTAAGCTACTTGAATGGCTGATCTTTGACTAAAAAAAAGTGGGCGTAGGAAATTAATATATATATATATATATATATATATATATTAATTATTAAATTTTCTGCTTTAGTGTTCTAAGTAATTTTTTATAAATAGGGTGCCTAGGTTAGAATTAAAAATCACACCAAAAACTGAAGTTTTCTCTCTCTTTCTCTCTCGATATATTGAGCGTATTCTTGTGAGTATTTTAATACTTTAAGTGTTGATATACGGTGCAAGTTCAAGTCATAGCCTATATCCGGTGTTTCAACTAGAAGTACTGTCTTTACAAGGTAAGTGATGTTATTTTTTTCTTAAATAATATTATTTTCTTCAATATCATTATGTCGAAATACTGATTTGAACTTTTTATCAAATTTGAAACTTTTTGTGTTGGGATTACTATTCACGTATACGGCACTATTCACGTATACGGTACTATTCACGAATACGACACTATTCACCAAAAAATGAAATTTTTTTCTTTTTGTCCAAAATATCTATTATGGATACTAGCTTTGATTGTATCCATATTTTGATCATTCTTGAATTTTACTCCACTATGATTATTTATGAGGTATTTTTGGACATAGAATAGCTGAAATACGAATCCTTAATATTTATTCTTTTGTTTCACTGGATTCATTTTTTTAAAAATATTTTTTCATCATTCTCAGTCCTAAATGATGATATAACTGAATATCTTTGGCCTGTAGTGCAAAGATTAATGATTTTATGATGAATATCTTTGGCCGTAGTGCAAAGATGAACAGGTGTTGAGATGAACATGACCAACTGATGGATATCTTTGGCCTGTAATGCAAAGATGAATATTTGAATCAAGATGTATATTGATTGATGTTATAGGGATAAATTATTGATGATGGACTTTTAAAATCATTGAAGATAATAGATTTCATTCTCTACTTAACTCTTCTAATGAATTATTATTTCCGTTGAGAATATTGATTTAAAATTTGTTGTCTATTGTATTCTATTAAATTTTTTTCTCTGTTGAGGACTAATGATAATTTGTTCTATATTATCTTAGTCATAATGTTCTTTACTGGGCTAGTTGAGATCACCCTTTTCCTTTTTGTTCTATTTTTCTTCTCAGGAGGCGAGAATGTAGCGAGTACTAGTCGGGGTGTGGAATGATGGTTCTAGAAATTATTCTAGTAGTTCTCACTATTTTGTGAAATAGTGTATTAATAATTGTAATGATGACTTATTTGAGTGTGGATATTGTCTAGATGACAATATTTGTATTTAAACTCACAGTTTTTTTTATGTTGTATTAATAAAGTTGTAATTATTTCTGTACCATGTATTTTGACGACTCAGAATGAGTGTTGTATACCTATTTTGGGGGTGTCACAACAGCCTTACTCAGCAGTACTGTATATCGCCTCCATCTCAGACCAAGCCCTCTCTCCTCTGCCTCACATCCTCTCTCCTGCCCTCAAATCCTCACACTCCGACCAGCGTCGCCACCAACTCGTTGGAATCGTTGCAGAACCCGCCGGAACCATGGCTGAGAACGGTGTTGCTTTAAGACCCCAACTTTTTATAAATAAAATTGAATTTTCTCTATTTATTATTTTGAAATAGTAAGGGGTTGATTTGATTAATATGGTTAGTTATGGGTAAAATGCGCAAATATTTTAAATAAGCAAGTGGTTATAAAATATTCATTGTTGTCGGGGAATATTCTTGCTGTTGGGGAATATTCTTGCTGTCGGAGAATATTCGTACGATGACGCAACCATTTGTGTGCCCCATAACGGAAAACTGTCGGATGAAGAAAAAGACAAGTATGAGTTTTTTTTATAAATAACGGCGTAGTTGTTACCATTAACACTGCTAGAATACCCGGTGGTTAAAATACAGTAATACGCGGTATTGCACAGTAGCACACGGTATTGCACAAATGATTGATTCTTACGTAAGAAGGCTGTGACGCCCCCAAAATAGGTATACATCACCCATTCTGAGTCGCCAAATACATGGTACAGAAACAATTACAACTTCAATAATACAATTGTCATGCAAAATACAACAACACATACTGTGAGTTTAAATACAAATATTATCTTCTAGACAATATCCACACTCAAATAAGTCCTCATTATAATTATTCAAACACTATTTTACAGAACTAGTGAGGATAGCTAAAACATCTTTCTAGAACCATCACTCCATACCCCGACTAGATCCTGCTATGTTCTTACCTCCTGAGAAGAAAAATGGAACAAAAAGAAAAAGGGTGAGCTCAACTAACCCAGTAAAGAATGTTATGACTAAGATAATATACAACAAATTATCATTAGTCTTCAACAGGAAAAAATCTGATAAAATACAATAGACAACAAGTTTTAGATCAACAACTGCAGCGGAAATAGCAATTCATTAGAAGAGTCAAGTAGAGAATGAGTTCTACTATCTTCTAAGATTTTAAAGTCCATCATCAATATTTTATCCCTGTAACATCAATCAATATACATCTTTAATCAAATATTCATCTTTGCACTACAGGCCAAAGATATTCATTTGTATCACCAGTAGGTCATGTTCATCTCAACACCTATTCATCTTTGCACTACGGGCCAAAGATATTCATCAGATAATAATTCATCTTTGCACTACAGGCCAAAGATATTCAGTAACATCATCATTTAAGACTGAGGATGATGAAAAATATTTTTAAAAAAACGAATCCAGTGAGACAGAAGGATAAATAGTAGGGATTCGTATAACAGTTTATCCAAGATCAATAATATTTCATAATAACCAATTGTGAAGCAGAATTCAAAAATAAAGATCAAAACATGGATACAATCAAAGATAGTAACCATAATAGACATCTTGGATTAAAAGAGAAAATTTTATTTTTTCGGTGAATAGTGCCGTATTCGTGAATAGTGCCGTATACGTGAATAGTAATCCCGACCTAAAAAGTTTTAAATTTGATAAAAAGTTCAAACCAATATTTTTGCATAATAATATCGAAAGAAATAATATCATTTACGAAGAAAATAACATCCCTTACCTCAAAATATCAGTACTTCTGATCGGAATATCGGATGTAAAGCCGAAGGAAGCTTGTACTAAATATCAACTCTTAAAGTATCTAAATACTCGCTAAAATACGCTCGACAATATAGAGAGAAAGAAAACTTATTTCTGGTGTGATTTTCAATTCTAACCTAAGCGCCTACTTATAGGAAAATGCTAGAACGCCATAGGAGACTAAAATAATAAATTAATATTATTTCTCATTCTTTCTTCTATGCATGCATCAATTGAACAAGCTAGCCACCAATTCTAAAAATTTTTAGCAGCCCATGTGCATTCAACGCCAACCAAAAAAAGTGGGTCTCACCCAAGGGCGGAGTCAGGAATTAAATTTCTACTGGGCTAAGTACCAATTATATTCACAAAAAATTGTCCCACCAAGATCAATCACAAATTCAAAATCATACATAGTAGTAAGGTTCAAAGGTACATAACATGTAAGGAAAAAGGAAAACATAACACACTATTTAAGCTGAATCCTTCTATGCTTTGTAGAATAGAATTCGTCTATTATGGAATCTGAATCGATATCTTCAAGAAGCTCTCGTTTAATATAAATCATCATAGAATCTGCTAAAAACTCCTCTTCCATTTTATTGCGAAGAGCAGTTTTAACATGTTTCATAGCTGAAAATGTTTGTTCTGTCGTGGCTGTGGAAACAGGTAGAGTCAAAACAAGACGAATCAATCTATCAATCAAATTATAAGTCTGCAACTTATTTGTTTCAACTAATCCGCGACACAATTCAGTGATGGTAGACATATTTTGAAAGCTCTGATGACGGAGCACATCAATTTTATAATGATTTAGTTGACATCTCAAATAATGCATTTCTTGCTCACTGAAATCTTCTGGATAAAATTTCTCAGCAAGCTTGCAAATATCATCAACTTTGAATGATTTAAAGTTGTCCTTCGGTTCTAAAGCTGAGCTAAGTATAAGGAGTTCCACTGCTTCATCACTAAATCTGGAATTCAACTCTTCCTGCTAAAAATCTATTGCTGAATTAAACACATCAAAATGATAGTGTTGGCAAACTGTCATCGATTCTTTTTGTTGGCATGAACGACCGGTAGCCTTTTTGAATGAAGCATTCATATCTGGTATGTCAATGTCATTTTGTGTGCTAACTGATTGCACATGCTCAAGGAGATGATCAAATCCCTCTTCTCTCAAAGTGTGAAGTAGTGCTTTAGTAGTTGAGACTAGATCCATGGCATTTACAATGTCAAGAGATTTGTGCTGCAAAGCTCTACAAAGCAAATCAGTAATCCCCATAATTTTATGCATCATATATAGAATGAAAATAAAATCAAAAGACCTCATTATAATCAAACAACCACCACCTTCTCCACGCATAGAGTTAGAGGATCCTTCTTCAACAATACTTTCAAGCACTGAAATAGTTGCACCATACATATCAATTAAGCTGCAAATAGAATCAAAATGAGAGCTCCACCGAGTAGTTCCACTCCGATGTAGATTACCAATTTGATTAAGGCCTCTACCAGTATCACGTTCACCAGAAGCTACCATACGTGCAATTTCAATAGCTTGAGCAGAATGTAACTCAGTATGCCATTTGGGAGAAGCACCAATGAGATTGATAATGGTTGTTAGTTTCGAAAAAAATTTCCAAACAGAAATCTCTTTTGAAGAAGCTGCAACTAATGCTAATTGTAGTCTGTGAGCAAAGCAATGTACATAATATGCGTATGGACAATCTTTAAGAAATAAAGCTTGAAGTCCGTTCCAAGCACCGCGCATATTACTAGCACCATCATACCCTTGACCTCGCATATCAAGGATATGCAAATTAGCTCGAGCAAGGACATTAGATATTTCTTTCTTCAATGTTGAAGCAGTAGTGTCTAAAACATGCACAATCTCAAAATAACGCTCTCGTAAGAAACCATGGTTGTCAACATATCTCAAAACAATAGCCATCTGCTCTTTATTTGACTCGTCAACCAAAATACAGAACTTTGCATCTCCAACTTCTTCACGAATTTTTCTTCTAACTTTGTTTGCAATAATATGCAAAATTTCTTTCTGAATAGTGGGTGAAGTATATTGAGCATTTTTCGGAGCTTTCTCTAAGACTACAACACCAATATTAACGTTCAATCGGCCCATAAGTCTTATCATCTCTATAAAATTACCACGATTGCTAGAAGTTGGAGATTCATCATGACCTCTAAATGCACAAGCTTGCAAGCTAAGCCACTTTATACTCTCAATTGTTGCTGTAAGTCGCAACCGATTCTTCTGAACTTCTTCTAGAGTTTGTGCATTCAAGACTCTATCAATATGTCCAGTTACTTTCATCAAGTCTTCAACACATTTCACTTCATTCCTATGTGGTGAAGTAGGACCTCCCACATGCATCAAAAGTGCACATCTAACTCCATCATTAACCCTCTTCCAACTATTAAACCCTTCAGTAATGAATGCAGGATGAAGAGGCACCTTATTTTGAAAAACAAAGCATGGAAAACAAAATGTTGCATCCTTTGATGAAGAGTACTCTAACCAAGGAAAGGATTCAAACCACGAATATTGAAATTTTTGATTTTGTGAGCCTGCTTTAGTCCTTGGGTACTCTGCCAACTTAGGTTGATACAGACCCATTTTGATATAAGCTCTCCTAATTTCATCTCGTTGATTAACAGGATGTTGCCATATAGGGATCCGAATCCCAAGATCCCGTTCAAGAGTACTAAGATCAATTTCAACTCTTCGAGATTTGGAAAGGGGTGGTTGATGATCTGAGATATCAACATTAGATGGAGAATGCCCTTCACTAGTTGTCGTTGAAGCACTTTCTCTTGGTTTAAAGAAAGAAAACAAAGTTTTTTCTCTCTTGCTTCCTTGACTTTCCATTGTGGCTTATAAGATATTGGTCTAAATTGCACTTGTGTCGTGGTCCAATCTCTCTAACATTTTGAATCATAATATCAAATGCAAAATCTTAGGCTCTATTTATTTCAAGAAAAACAAATTTCAAAAAAAGTTTTTCACATTCCCCTACGTTTGGTATGACAATGTATACTACCCCTAGTTCATTAAAAATCAAATGCACATTAAAGCTAAATAAAGCATACTACTATCTGACGGATCTGAATTATTTAAGAAGATGCAGATATTAAGATTGAATACCTTTAGTTCTCTGAATGCAAGAAGTTAAGAAGTCCAAATTAGAAGAAAAATTAAAGGCTCGATCCCAATCAGCTTCCCTGTTAAACAATCCAATTAAAATTTAAACTGCTGTCTAGGGGGAGTTGAAATAAAAAACCACAAAACAATCCAATTAAAATTTAAAGGGAATGTTGATGATTAACAAGAGATAATACAGTTAAAAAAATAAAAACCCAAACCCCATTTGGCCCATTTCAGTAATACAGTTTAAAAAAAGTCCAAAAGCCACAAAAGTCAAAACAACTCATATATTAAAATCTTATCTTCTTGGAGGCTGGAGCTACAATCTGTAGCACTTTATACACATAAACATACACAAAATTAATTATATAAGTATATAACATACTCCAAAGAAGAAGAAAGAAAAGAAAAGCTTACACTGTTAGTCTGTTAGACTGTTACACATAAGATGAAAAAGATGGCAATGGCAAGCGGCAGTTCGGTGCCTCGGCAGCTCCGGTTTTGCAACGGACGATGGCAGTCCGCACTCCGCAGTCGGCAGTCTCACAGAGTTCCCGCTTCTCCGGTTCGGCGGTTCCCCCTTTTCATTGGCCACAACGTCACAACGAGGAGGGTTTACTCTGCCATCGGGAGAGTTTGATAAATGATAGGGATTTTATTTTCGGGCTAAAATATTAACTTGGGCTAAGATGTATAAGTAAAAAAAAAAAAAAAAAACTGGCCCGGGCTACAGCCCACCCGAGCCTCTACATAGCTCCGCCCCTGGTCTCACCCATAATTTAATAAAAATTATTTTATTTTTCGAAACTTCAGTAATTCATAGAAAATAGCCCGTTTATCAGAAAAATACGAATTTTATGTCCATTCCACACGAAATCAAATTCTCTACAACTCTGTAGCTTTAAGTTGTCCAAATTCTAGACAAATAATATCTGAAATCCACAAACGGATGATTTTCAACACTTCTAAAAATCCATAACAAATCATTCGTTCATTTTTAACAGTTTAAAATTTGTGGATATATACTCAACTTATATATGTATAATATATCCAAAAATCACAACGATCTAACGGTCGGATTAAAATTATAACTCACGCAGTAGAGCTTTAAGAACACCGATTTGATCTTTTAATACATCCAATCCGATAAAATACTGATAAAATACCTTAACACTAATTCCTTCATTTATAACCACATAAATAAATTAATCATTTATATCCACATCAAATAAATATTTTCTCAATAATTAATTATTCACAAATAATATTACAGAATCATAATTATGACAACCAGGCCGTTCCCAGGAAAGAGGGGGCTTTCTAATAAGGATTTCTCCTTACTGGCGCGCAATTAGATGACCAAACCTCTCCTTAGACAAAACTTTCTAGACATTGCCAATAATGCTATCTAATAATATTATTCAAATAATATGAATTATTGATCTGATAATGAAAAATGCTGTGCAGTGACAATTATTGAAACAACACTAACATAAAATATCAACGTAGCAATTATTGAATCAATAAAATAAAATATTGAACAGTAATTACTGTAACAATTATTGAGTAGTGCTTTCTTACGTAAGAATCAATAATTGGTGCAATACCGTGTGCTACTGTGTTTTAACCACCGGGTATTCCAACAGTATTAACGGTAACAACTACGCCGTTTATTTATAAACAACTTATACTTGTCATTTTCTTCATCCAATCGTTTTCCGTTATGGAGCCCACACAAGGCTGCACCGTCGTACGAATATTCCCCGACAGCAAGAATATTTCATGACCAAACGAATATTCACCGATAAAAATGAATATTTTATAACCACTTGCTTATTTGAAATATTTGCGCATTTTACCCATAACTAACCACATTAATCAAATCAACCCTTACTATTTTAAAATAATAAATAGAGAAAATTTAATTTCATTTAATAATAAGTTGGGGTCTTACAACCTCCCCTCCTTATGAAATTTCGTCCTCGAAATTGACGTACGTACCTGGTGTTTCGAAAAGGTGAGGATACCTTGCTTTCATTTTTGATTCCAACTCCCAGGTCATTTCTTCAATAGCATAGTTTCTCCACAAAACCTTTACTTGTGGTTTAACCTTTGTGCGTAGGACATGCTCTTTTCTATCCAAGACCTTAACAAGTACCTCCTCGTACGTTAAATCTTCGGCTATCTCATCCGGTTCTAACTCAATAATGTGGTTCGGGTCCTTCACATATTTACGAAGCATAGATATGTGAAAAATATTATGAACACGAGACATGCTTGGAGGTAATGCGAGTCTATAGGCCACATTTCCTATTCGGTCAAGAATTTCAAATGGACCAACAAATCTTGGATTGAGCTTTCCTCTCTTCCCAAATCTTGTAACTCCTTTCCATGGAGCAATACGTAACAGTACATGATCTCCAATATTAAATTCCACGTCCTTTCGATGAAGATCAACATAATTCTTTTGTCGATCCTGTGCCGTTTGTATACGTTGTCGAATCGTTTGGATCTTTTCTGTAGTCATTTGTACCAATTCTGGTCCCAACAACGTTACTTCACCCACCTCGTCCCAGTATACTGGAGAATAACACTTTCGTCCGTACAAGGCTTCAAATGGAGCCATACCTATACTTGCCTGATAACTGTTGTTGTAGGAGAATTTCACCAGTGATAAGTACTTATCCCAACTTCCTTTGAAATCTAGAACATAGAGTCTTAATAGATCTTCAAGGGCTTGAATAGTCCTTTTCGATTGTCCGTCCGTTTGAGGATGGTATGCCGAATTGAATCGTAAATCCGTGCCCATAGCTTTCTGCAAGCTAACCCAAAATTGTGAAGTGAATCTTATATCACGATCTGAAACTATGGATACTGGCATGCCATGCAATCTCACAATCTCATTCACGTACATACGAGCAAGACGTTCAAGGGAATAAGTCTCACGTATAGGCAAGAAATGGGCAGACTTGGTTAATCTATCAACAATGACCCAAATCGCATCTATGCCTTGAGATACCTTGGGAAGACCCGTAACAAAATCCGTGGTAATGTGTTTCCATTTTCATTTCGGGATCTCAAGTGGTTGCAATAGACCCTTTGGCACTTGATGCTCTGCCTTTACACGTTGACAAGTTAAACTCCTAGAGATAAACTCTGCGATCTCTCTCTTCATATTGCTCCACCAAAATGTATATCGAAGATCATGATACATTTTGGTACTTCCAGGATGGATTGCAAATGGTGTGTTGTGTGCCTCCATCATGATTCTATGCTTTAAGTCAGAATCGTTATGAACACAAAGTCTGGAGTTAACTCGAAGTATTCCTTCTTCATCGATTCTTGCTTCTGGAATAACACCTTCTTGCACTTTCTTCTTCATACGCATCAGCTCCATAACCGTAGCTTGAGCAACTTTAACTTTATTGATTAAAGTCGGTTCTACTTGTATATTTGATATCATCACGTGGGTACTTGGAGCCTTTACCTTTATCTCCATCCTTTGCAAGTCATATAAAATGGGCCTTTGTGTTGACAATATCGCACTCATACCCGCATATGATCTTCTACTCAATGCGTCAGCTACCACGTTTGTTTTTCCAGGATGATAATGGATGGTATGATCGTAAACTTTTAACAGCTCGAGCCAACGTCGTTGCCGCATGTTGAGTTCCTTTTGGGTGAAGAAATATTTGAGCCTTTTATGATTCGTATAGATCTCCACTTTCTCCCCATACAGGTAGTGTCTCCAAATCTTCAACGCGAAAACGACTACTGTCAACTCTAGATCATGAGTAGGATCATTCCTCTCATATTCTTTGAGTTATCGCAAGGCATAGACTATGACTTACCCATGTTGCATGAGAACACATCCTAACCCTTTGCCTGAAGCATCGCTGTAGATAACAAATCCATCTGAACCAGATGGTATTGTCAGAACAGGTGCCGAAATGAGTCTCCTCTTGAGCTCTTGGAAACTCTTCTCACATTCCTCGCTCCATACGAATTTTGTATCTTTCCGAGTCAGCTGAGTTAACGGAGTAGCGATTCGAGAAAATCCTTCCACAAATCTCCGATAATAACCAGCTAAGCCCAGAAAACTACGTATTTCGGTCACCGACTTCGGTTGCTCCCAACTTTGGATTGCTTCAATCTTCGCTGGGTCAACAGATACTCCATGTTTTGACACCACGTGTCCAAGGAATGCTACTTCCTCAAGACAGAACTCGTATTTCTTTAACTTGTCATATAACTTGTTATCGCGAAGCTTTTGGAGTACTAGCTTCAAATGGTGCTCATGATCTTTATGGCTTTTGGAATAGATGAGGATGTCATTGATAAAGACAACAACGAACTGATCTAAATATTCTTTGAATACCCGGTTCATCATATCCATGAAAGCAGCAGGAGCATTAGTCAATCTAAAAGACATGACTAAGATTTCATAATGCCCGTACCGAATTCTGAAGGCAGTCTTTGGAATATCCTCAGTTTTAATCTTCAGCTGATGATATCCAGAACGAAGATCGATCTTTGAAAAGAATTGTGCTCCTTGCAACTGGTCGAACATGTCATCAATACGAGGTAGCAGATACCTATTCTTGATGGTGACATGGTTCAATTCTCGATAGTTAATACAAAGTCGCATACTCCCGTCTTTCTTCTTTACGAATAAAATAGGAGCACCCCAAGGAGACGTACTAGGACGAATGAAACCGATGTCTAACAACTCCTGTAATTGGACTTTTAACTCCTGAAGTTCAATAGGAGTCATTCGATATGGGATTTTAGAAATGGGCTTTGTACCTGGTTCAAGGTCAATAAAGAATTCAACTTCACGTTCTGGGGGTAGACCAGGAAGTTTTTCAGGAAATACGTCAGAAAATTCACTAACAACAGAAATTTTATTCAAATCTGACGTGTCTTTATTCAAATCCATAACATGGGCTAAAAAAGCTTGACATCCGTTTTTTAATAAACGAATAGCTTTATGGCTGGATATGACAGTGATTGAGTTTAGTGGTTTAGTTGCTTGAATTTGCATAACAGGTTGGTTAGGAATATGAAAACTAACAACCTTATGAAAGCAATCAATTTTGGCATGATGAGTGGTTAACCAATCAATCTCTAAAATCACATCAAAAGCAAGTATCTTTAAAGAAATAAGATCAACAGGTAATGTGATGGTACCAACTTGGATTAAACAAGATTTATAAACTGTAGATGTAATGAAAGTATCTCCTAACGGAGTCTCCACAGATAGGTCAAAGTCTAATTTCTCCGGAGTCAAGTTTAAACATTGAGCACAAGCAGGAGAGATAAAAGAATGGGTAGAACCGGTATCTAGTAAAGTATAAACTTCGCAAGAATTCAAGATTAGCTTACCCGTGATCACCTCGTTCGGGTTTCTCGTGTTTTGGCCAGTCACGACAAACGCTCTTCCAGGAACCGCTGATTTCGACTTATCCGGGACAACTTTTGGAGTCACCATCCCTGCTGAACTTGGTTTTGCTACAGAACACTCTCGAGCTATATGACCCTTCTTTCCACAGTTATAACATACCTTGGATTGTTGTGGGCATTTTGGGTTGATGTGTCCTTCTTTCCTGCATTTGTAACATACGACCGGTGGTCGTTCTCCTCCCCTAGAAACAATTGATGTTTGTGCTGTCGTCTTCACATTATCATTGTTGTACCTTCTCTTCTTGAAATCTCCTCCCGACTCGCTTCTTCTATTTTCACGGCCACGATTACCACCAGAGTGATTACCGCTTTTGTCTGTATTCCTTCCTCCCCGCTGGTTATCATTGCTCTGATGACTGCTATCACTGGTCTGACCCTGGTTGTTATCCCTCGGTTGAACATACTCATTATCTCGCTCTAATAATTGAGCCCTGTTTACAATATTTGAATATAAAAAAAATTTATGAGAGATAAGATATTGCCGAATCTCGAATTTTAGACCTCTCAAAAACATCCTTGTCATACGTTCCTCGTTCTCCACCAAATGAGGTGCAAACCTGGATAACTCCGCGAACTTCGCCTCGTACTGGGACACCGTCATGTTGTTTTGTTTTAGTCTAATAAACTCTACCTCCTTCATATAATGAATACTTTCCGAAAAGTACTTGTCATTAAACAGTTTCTGAAACGTTTCCCAAGACATGCTGAGTGCAGTTGGATGGGTACGTTTCACAGATTCCCACCAGTAATCTGCCTCATTACAGAATATAAAAGTGGCGAATGGAACCTTCTGTTACTCCATGCATCCCAAGACATCGAATATCTTGCTAATTTGCTTAACCCACGTCTCCGCCTTAATCAAATCTGGCTTTCCCCAGAATTCTGGTGGTCCCAACTCTTTGAACTGCTTAGCCGTGACAAACCGCGCGTTGCTATCATTTCCACTCGTATTCTGCACACTAGTCTCCCTCGTCTGATTTTGTATGAACTGCAAAAAGCTCCTAAACATTCCATCATTCATCGTTTGCTCGGTAACGTTATTTACAGGAGGAATATTACCTTCCTATTGCACGTTCTCTTGGTTTGTGACTAAAGGTTGTTCCGCAGTCTCATATACTCCATTGTTAACATTCTCGGCTTCCATTCTCAAATACTGTAATAAAACAAGGGTTAATTAAACAAATTAATATATCACATAATATCCTTATATTATGACCCACCAACAAATAAGCTTAGGTAGGACACACTAGCAACAGATTTACTCGTCTTCCCCTCCTAGTTCTATTCCCCGATCTCCGCCAGAGACCATATCCCTAAGCTCTGATACCAACTGCGACTTTGGACACCAACTTGAGTCAGTACATCACAATGATACCTATCAGTTTGCCACCGCAAAACGGCGTCCCCTATGGAGAGTCTAGCTTCGGTGCATCCCCCATCAACAGGAAGTCACCAGATAGAGGCTCGAGGCTCTTTACTTATGGCTCTGATACCAACTGTGATGCCCCCAAAATAGGTATACATCACTCATTCTGAGTCGCCAAATACATGGTATAGAAACAATTACAACTTAATAATACAATTGTCGTGCAAAATACGACAACACATACTGTGAGTTTAAATACAAATATTATCTTCTAGACAATATCCACACTCAAATAAGTCCTCATTATAATTATTCAAACACTATTTTACAGAACTAGTGAGGATTGCTAAAACATCTTTCTAGAACCATCACTCCATACCCCGACTAGATCCTGCTATGTTCTTACCTCCTGAGAAGAAAAATGGAACAAAAAGGAAAAGGGTGAGCTCAACTAGCCCAGTAAAGAATGTTATGACTAAGATAATATACAACAAATTATCATTAGTCTTCAACATGGAAAAATCTGATAAAATATAATAGACAACAAGTTTTAGATCAACAACTGCAGCGGAAACAGCAATTCATTAGAAGAGTCAAGTAGAGAATGAGTTCTACTATCTTCTAAGATTTTAAAGTCCATCATCAATATTTTATCCCTGTAACATCAATCAATATACATCTTTAATCAAATATTCATCTTTGCACTACAGGCCAAAGATATTCATTTGTATCACCAGTAGGTCATGTTCATCTTAACACCTGTTCATCTTTGCACTACGGGCCAAAGATATTCATCAGTTAATCATTCATCTTTGCACTACAGGCCAAAGATATTCAGTAACATCATCATTTAAGACTGAGGATGATGAAAAATATTTTAAAAAAACGAATTCAGTGAGACAGAAGGATAAATAGTAGGGATTCGTATAACAGTTTATCCAAGATCAATAATATTTCATAATAACCAATTGTGAAGCAGAATTCAAAAATAAAGATCAAAACATGGATACAATCAAAGATAGTAACCATAATAGACATCTTGGACAAAAAGAGAAAATTTTATTTTTTCGGTGAATAGTGCCGTATACGTGAATAGTAACCCCGACACAAAAAGTTCCAAATTTGATAAAAAGTTCAAACCAATATTTTGGCATAATGATATCAAAAGAAATAATATCATTTACGAAGAAAATAACATCCCTTACCTCAAAATATCAGTACTTTTGATCGGAATATCGGATGTAAAGCCGAAGGAAGCTTGTACTAAATAACAACTCTTAAAGTATCTAAATACTCGCTAAAATACGCTCGACAATATAGAGAGAAAGAAAACTTATTTCTGGTGTAATTTTCAATTCTAACCTAAGCGCCTATTTATAGGAAAATGCTAGAACGCCATAGGAGACTAAAATAATAAATTAATATTATTTCTCATTCGTTCTTCTACGCATGCATCAATTGAACAAGCTAGCCACCAATTCTGAAAATTTTCAGCAGCCCATGTGCATTCAACACCATCCAAAAAAAGTGGGTCCCACCCGTAATTTAATAAAAATTATTTTATTTTTTGAAACTTCAGTAATTCATAGAAAATAGCCCGTTTATCATAAAAATACGAATTTTATGTCAATTCCACACGAAATCGAATTCTCTATAACTTTGTAGCTTTAGGTTTTCTAAATTATAGACAGAAAATATTCGAAATCTACAAACGGATGATTTTCAACACTTCTAAAAATCCATAACAAATCATTCGTTCATTTTTAACGGTTCAAAATTTGTGGATATATACTCAACTTATATATATATAACATATCCAAAAATCACAACGATCCAACGGTCGAATTAAAATTATAACTCACGCAGTAGAGCTTTAAGAACATCGATTTGATCTTTTAATACCTCTAATCCGATAAAATACTGATAAAATACCTTAACACTAATTCTTTCATTTATAACCACATAAATAAATTCATCATTTATATCCATATCAAATAAATATTTCCTCAATAATATATATTCACAAATAATATTACAGAATCACAATTATGACAATCAGGCCGTTTTCAGGAAAGAGGGGGCTTTTCAATAAGGATTTTTCCTTACTGGCGCGTAATTAGATGACCAAATCTCTCCTTAGATAGAACTTTCTAGACATTGCCAATAATGATATCTAATAATATTATTCAAATAATATGAATTATTGATCTGATAATGGAAAATACTATGTAGTGACAATTATTGAAACAACAATAATCTAAAATATCAACGTAGCAATTATTGAATCAATAAAATAAAATATTGAACAGTAATTACTGTTACAATTATTGAGTAGTGCCTTCTTACGTAAGAATCAATAATTAGTGTAATATCGTGTGCTACTGTATTTTAACCACCAGGTATTCCAACAGTATTAACGGTAACAATTACGCCGTTTATTTATAAACAACTTATACTTGTCATTTTCTTCATCCAATCGCTTTCCGTTATGAGGCCCACACAAGGCTGCGCCGTTGTACGAATATTTCCCGATAACAAGAATATTCCACGACCAAACGAATATTCACCGACAAAAATGAATATTTTATAACCACTTGCTTATTTGAAATATTTGCGCATTTTATCCATAACTAACCACATTAATCAAATCAACCTTTACTATTTCAAAATAATAAATAGAGAAAATTTAATTTTATTTAATAATAAGTTGGGGTCTTACAGAGGCACTACTCAATAATTGTTACAGTAATTACTGTTCAATATTTTATTTTATTGATTCAATAATTACTACGTTAATATTTTATATTGTTGTTGTTTCAATAATTGTCACTGCACAATATTTTCTATTATCAGATCAATAATTTATATTATTTGAATAATATTATTAGATAGCATTATTGACAATGTCTAAAGAAGTTCTGTCTAGGAAAGGGGTTTGGTCACCTAATTACGCGCCAGTACGGAGAAATCCTTATTGAAAAGCCCCCTCTTTCTTGGGAACAACCTAGTTGTCATTATTGTGATTCTGTAATATTATTTATGAATAATTAATTATTGATAAAAATGATAAGAAAATATTTATTTAATAGAAAAATTTTTAAGGAGACAATTATTAAGAGTTGATATTTTATCTTCTTCGATAAAATAATTCATTCAAATATATTATTGTAATATTACATTATAAGTGTATGATGTAATAATATAATAATATAATAACGATGATATTTTTACAATGAATGCATGTTATATGAATAAATGTGGAGGAAGAGAGCAAATTGGGTCTGGAGTATTTTTGTTAGAAAAAACATGTTAAATATGTTGGTGGGCCCTATTTTAAGTGAAATTTGATTATAGCCTGCAAGTTCGTCCGTATGTGGATTTCGGTCATTTTTCGTTCGGAATATAAAAAAATATTCTTCTACAAAGTTGTAGAGAATTAAATTTTCTATGAAATAGACATAAGATTTGAATTTTTCTGATAAAGGGCTATTTATTATGAATTATTGAAGTTTCAGAATAATTGATTTTTGGAGTTATAAATATTTTTTCTTAAGAAAAAAGTTTTTTGTGAGTTGGTGGGCCCCACTTGTTGTAAATACTGAAATCAGATTTTCAAAGTGGACGTAGGAATTTTTTTTAAAAATAATATTATTTTATTAAATTTTCTATTTTGGCGTTCCAAGCATTTTCCTATAAATAGGGTGTTTAGGTTATAATTAAAAATCACACCAGAATCAGAAGTTTTCTCTCTCTATAACATCGAGCATATTTTTGTGAGTATTTAGATACTTTGAGTGTTGCTATTTAGTGTAAATTTTCTTCAGTATTATATCCGATATTTCATTCAAAAGTACTATTCTTTTGAGGTAAGGGATGCTATTTTTTTTTATAAATGATGTTATTCTTTTAATATCATTATACCGAAATATTGATATGAATTTTATTATGAAATTCTTACCTTTTCATGTCGAGATTACTATTCACGTATACGACACTATTTACGAATATGACACTATTCACGAGGTATGATTTTTCTTCTGAAATTTTTACCTTTTTGTATCGGGATTACTATTCACGTATACGGCACTATTCACGTATACGACACTATTCACGTATACGACACTATTCGCGAAAAAATTAAATTTTTTTTCTTTATCCAAGTTGTCTATTATGGTTACTATCTTTGATTGTATCTATGTTTTGATCTTGATTCTTGAATTTTGCTCCACAATTGATTATTATGGAGTATTTTTGAACTTGGATAGATTAAAGTACGAATCCCTAATCTTTATCTTTTTATCTCACTGGATTCGTTTTTTTTAAAATATTTTTTCATTATCCTCAGTCCTAAATGGTGATATAACAGAATATCTTTGGCCTGTAGTACAAAGATGAATGATTATCTGATGAATATCTTTGGCCTGTAGTGCAAAGATGAACAGATGTTGAGATGAACATGACCAACTGGTGATACGAATGAATATCTTTGGCCCGTAGTGCAAAGATGAATATTTGATTCAGGATGTATATTGATTGATGTTAAAGGGATAAACTATTGATGATGAACTTTTAAATCATAGAAGATAGTAGACTTCATTCTCTACTTAACTCTTCTAATGAATTGTTATTTTCGCTGCGAATATTGGTCTAAAACTTGTTGTCCATTATATTTTATCTGATTTATTGAAGGGTAACGATAATTTGTTTTTCATTATCTTAGTCATAATATTCTTTACTGGGCTAGTTGAGCTCACCCTTTTCCTTTTTGTTCTATTTTTCTTCTCAGGAGGCGAGAATATAGCGGGAACTAGTTGGGGGTGTGGAGTGATGTTTCAAAACAGTTATTTTAGTAGTTCTCACTAGTTTGTAAAATAGCGTATCAATAATTGTAATGAAGGCTTATTTGAGTTTGGATATTGTCTAGAAGACAATATTTATATTTAAACTCACAACATATGTGTTGTCATATTTTGCACGACAATTGTAATAATGAAGTTGTAGTTATTTTCTGTACCATGTATTTGGCGACTCAAAATAGGTTGTGTGGACATATTTTGGGGGCGTCACAGTTGCAATCTCATCTCTGCTAGTGCCGCCGTGAGCATGGTGTCTCCATGTCATCTGCCTCCCTCCCGTTAACGACAATGGTTACACTTTGTTTCAATATTGAAATTTGTTTTTTGTTTTTGTTTTTTTATTCAAGTAATTCATATGTAAATTAGGTGTAGAGAGTTCTACAATATTTATGGCCTTGAGGCAATCCAATGAATTATATAATCCTGTGGATGGAATGGGTCGAAATAACTAATAACCAAAAAGAATTTTTATGTATTTTGAGCTTGTCTATTGATGGTTTTCAAAAAGAATTCCAAACTTGGACTATTGCTGGTTTTCTAGCCTCGAAGATGCTATTGGAAAATTCAGAGAAGGCATTATTTGTTGTCCCATTATTTGAACAAAGGACTTATTGATTTTCATGGCTCTTATTTTTGAGAGCCTCTTATTTGTTCTATGATCAACAGTTGCTTGTACATGAATTGTAGTTGTTATTTGGACAATGATTAAAGACTTTACTGTATAATTCTTTATTTCCTTGCATTTTACTGCTTTTAATAAAATTACTAGCTCTTGCTTCGTTTGTATTGTTTATAAGCATGTTGATGCAACATTAAGAAACAACTATTTTGATAGTCAAGTTAGTGATCGCAGACATACAAGATGTATATGGATTTTAAAAAATTTCTTCAATCACCATTGTCTTCAACCAATCAACGTGTGCTTACTTATATGTGTCTGTGTTTAGTTTAAAAGAATATGCATGTATTTTAAATTAATGCAACCAGGTGGACTTTCAATATCACATTGCACACTAGCTATTACTAATTGAGGCAAATATGTTCATTTTATACTCATTATGCAGTTGTGTTTGTGATTTACTTACATTCATTCTTTTTTTCCACCTTGACAGTGAAATACAAGATACTGATAATGACAGTGATGACAATAAAGGCTGTGTTTCTATTATTATTTGAACCTGTTCAATCAACTTATACTCTACAATTTCAGAAGCAACTAAAACAATGACAAGGGAGGTAAAACAGTTTAATGGTTTTGAACTTCTACATATTCTGAAAGTAGTATGCATACAAGTCAATCATGTATGATGATAAATTATATACTTTGTAATCAATCTTATTTATTTATTAATAAAAAAATTATTTATTAAAGATATTTAATTATCTACATGGTGTTGTTTTAATAATATGTAATAAACTCATAGTTTTAAGTAATGTTTTTAGAATCATGATGAGATCACGCTAATGAGATCTAAATTCTTAGATAGCTTAAAACTAAAATGTTCTCAATCAATGGATTACTAAAAAGGGAATTAGTGAATCCGGATAGATTGATATATACGTTACTTGCTCATTGGATGAGAATGATTGATCTCATGATCATTTGTGTGGAGACACTAAAGCAAGTATGTAGGTGTTTATTAGAGAATAAGTTCACTGAACGTGACTCGCTAAGGAATAGCTAACGGAGTTTTATTTACCTGTCAATAGAAATTCCTGTAGTGATAGTAGTACAAATGATCCTTAGACTTGAGATCATCATAGTATCTTATAAATAATGAATTGCACTTTGACTTATTCCTTAATACCCTCAGGGTATATCAAAGGGTATACTTGGGTGTAATAAGTTATATATGGAGATAATGAATGATCAATAAAGAATCTACTACTTCTTGTAAAAGAAGAGAAATGTTATATGTGATTCGATAAATGACAACCTAAGATTTCTTGGCCAATGTGAAATAAAATTAGAAAGTAGTTTCTAATTTGTATTTATTCGGAGTTGTGTATTTAAAAATCGAAATACATATAATTAAATAAAATAAGACTTGACAGTAATTTCATATCTTATATTTAATTGGGACATTGTATGGTGGAAGGATTGAATTGTACGGTAACTATTTACTCAAAGGTTCTTTTATGATTAATGTTAAAATCTATATTATCTGGGAAGTCGTTGATCGTTAGGGAGGCTTATCCCTATTGTAGAATAAATATTATTTATTTAAATTAATTAATAGTTTAATTTATTTATTTAAATAAGATTAGAATTGTTCTAATTGATTTATTCACAACCGGTTTAATATGGAGAACCTAAAGGGTCACACTATAAAAGGAAGAATAAATATTTAAGAAGTTAATGGCATAATCGTAATAATATGTTAAGTATATTTAATTTAATCTATGGTGATAGAATAAATTAAATTACTTAATATTTATTATTTAATATTTTAAAAATATTAAATATAAATTAATAAGAGGAGTCTTATTAATATTATTACAATTATTATTATTTTAATTTCTAAAAGAGTTTAGAAATTAATTTAATATAAGTACTCTCATTTATTCCTAATAGGATTAGGAGGCAAAATTAGTTAAAGGTGTTTAATTAATTATCCTTAATAAGATTAGAGAGCCCAATTAATTAAAAGAGTTTAATTAAATAAATAATACCTTATTTTAATTAAATATGGTTACCTGATATTTTTATAAGAGGAGTCTTATATCAGATATCACATATACGTGATTTCAATTGTTGGAGAGTACACCTCCTTTTTCTATAGAGATAGGAAAAAATTAGGGTTTGAGCCAATACACCATTCTTCTTGAATATTCTTCTTTCTTGGTGGATCACCTCTAGAGGTCATATACTTGGATGGCTAATATTGATCAAAGAAAGGAATCTACCCGGAGATTCAAGGAGATCGCGGAGAAGTAGGAGTTGAACTCGTACCTGTGGAAGCTCGTATCTACAAGGGTATGATTCCATAACTTCTTGTTCTTCGTTTTAATTAATAATATGCATAAAAGATGATTCGGGTAATTGGTTTGTTAAAAATTTTAAAATCGGATTTTATTTTGCTTTCGCTAATTTTGCAATTTGATTGCGTCTTTGATCTTTACAAAACCTTACAGTAGTATCAGAGCCAAACTTTATACGAATTATTAATTGTTTTGATTCCGTATATGTATGTGTAAGTATTTAGAATAATTTATTGGGTATAATTTATTGTATAAAATTATTATTTTATGGAAGAAAAAAATTTGCCCATTAAATGATATTCATATGTATATGGAATGATTTTAATTCATGAGATGAATGTTTTATTTATTGATACATATGGTAATATGTATGATAATAAATGAGATTGATTATGGACTATTAACCAATGTGATTGAATTTATTTTGGTTAGATGCTTGAATGAATGTGTTTTATTAAATGGGGTCTACGTACCTCGTCTTTTTTAGTTTTCTTCTTGATGTAAATTATATCTCTCTCCCATGTACTTTTCATTGACTGCTGATTAATGTTTTTATTTAAATTAAATAGTTTATGTAATAGGATTAGTTAAAATTTTTCGAAGAACCGGAGATCAAGGAGCAAGGAGCGCTTGAAGACCCGTTTGTAATGGAGTCCGGGTTTAAATGTAATAGTTATATTTAAATGTTTATTCTTGCACCCTAGGGTTTGACCTTTTGGTTCACTTGGTGGCTCTAGTGAACCAAATTAGAATAAAAATCCATAATCAATCTGGGTAGAATATAGTATTCTATGTATGCATGCTAGTATTATATATATATATATATATATATATATATATATATATATATATATATATATGCAAACATGCTTGGCATGTTTAATAATATGACGCATATTTTATATATATATGTGCATATGCGCTAAATAAGATGAGATAATTAATAACAAACCCCTCAAAGAAATTATATTAAGTCTTAAGCGTTCAAAGATATTTAGAATATCGAACGTCGCCTTCTAGCATGATAAAATTAATAGAGTATTAAATATTTAATATGAGTTTGTTGTATCACCACAAGGCAAGTGTTAAGTATTTAAGATATTAATTTATCACATATGATGCTTATAAAGAAAATTAAACAATATTATTTTGTTGTGTCACCACAAGGACAATATTTTTCTGTTTTGAATATATGGAAGTGCTAGGTCGGACTTAACTTAGATAATTTTGATTCGGATGTGCCACCACTTGATCAAAATAACCCAAGAGGCAAAAGATAAGGAGTTACATGATGATCTAATTGACAAGGAGTTGTCTACCTATTTATTTATATATAGTTTGTTGTGTCACCACAAGACTATATATATTTGAAATGGGATCCTTATTCTCACTAGCAAAAACTTTAATTAGATTTTGTCGAACTATATAGATGAGGGTAATATAGTTTGAAGAAAATAGTGGAAGATACCAATATAAAATAAGACCTAATTTGTTTTGGTAAAATAAATTAATTAAATGAATGTTTGCTAAAATATTATTTTTTCACATGCAAAAATTTGAAATGTCACACTCACTAATTTGACTGCGTAACATACTTGATGCTAACTAACTGACCGGACCAAATTACACGGACTGGTTAAGGAATCTGAGAATTGTTCTCACTGCTGAAAAGATTTCTTATGTCCTAAATTCGCCTGTACCTGCCAATGTTGCAGAGACAACCTCTGAGGAAGAGATTTTTACTTTTAAAAAGTGGCAAGATGATGCATCTGTGGCTCAATGCATCATGCTCGCATCCATGAGTAACAAGCTTCAGCATCATCATGAAATCATGGATGCTCCTACTATGCTACTACACCTGTAAGAGCTGTATGGTGAGCAAAGTAGAACTGTTAGATATGAAATATCTACGGAGCTCTTCCGATCTCGGATGACTGAGGGCACTACTGTTGAGACTCATGTCCTAAAGATGATTAATTTGATTAAACATCTTGGTCAGCTTGGGTTTGTCATGGATGGGGAGTTGAGTCAAGATTTGATCTTGCAGTCACTCCCTGACATCCTCTCACAATTTGTTGTGAATTTTCACATGAATAAGTTGGACGTCAACTTGCCTGAGTTACTTAACATGTTAAAAACAGGTGAATGTCACTTCCCATCCAAGAAGAACCATGTCTTACTGGTGGGCGATTCTTCCAAGAAAAGGAAGAGGCCCAATGTATCTTCTGAAAAGAAGAAATCCAAGAAGGCTAAGGGAAAGACGAAAGTGAAGGATCAAAAGAAACGGGCAAGTTCATTAATTTAAATAATTGTTATTTTGTTCCGAATATCATTAGAAACATTATTTATATCTCTGTATTGGATATGGATGATTTTAACATTATAATAAAGAACAACAGTTGTTCTATTTATAATGATAATATTTTATATGGTGTTAGTAATTTGCGAAATGGACTTTATATACTTGACTTGCATGAAAATATACTTCAAATTGAACAAATTAAGAAAATGAAAAGAGATGATGTTAATTATACCTATATGTAGCACTGTAGAATTGATCATATTAATGAAATAAGATTATCCAAGTTGTATAAAGATAGGCTCCTAGAGCTATCAGATTATGAGTCATATCCAACTTGTGAATATTGTCTCATGGAAAAAATGACTAAATCTCCTTTTAGTAGAAAAGGAGAAAGAGTTACAGAGTTGTTAGCGTTGGTACACACATATGTATGTGGACCTATGACAACGAATACACGAGGAATGTATTCTTATTTTATTATATTCACTGACGATCACTCAAAATTTGGATATGTGTATTTAATGAAATATAAATCTGAATCATTTGAAAAGTTCAAAGAGTTCAGAAGTGAAGTAGAGAAACAAATTGGCAAAAGTATTAATATTCTTTGATCAGATCGAGGTAATGAATACTTAAGCAATGAGTTTCTCAATTGTCTCAAAAAAATGGTATAATCTCACAATGGACTCCACCAGGGACGCCACAAATGAATGGTGTATCTGAAAGGAGAAATCGAACATTGTTGGACATGGTTCGATCCATGATGAGCTTTACCGATCTTCCAGTTTCCTTATGGGGATATGCCCTAGAATCGACTGTATACCTACTTAACAAGGTACCTACAAAATCCATCCCCAAGACCCCATATGAGTTATGGACATGGAGGAAACCAAATCCTAAGCATGTTAAGACTTGGGGTTGTTCAACTTATGTCAAAAAGTTTGAAAACGATAAGCTACAGACTAGATCTGACAAATATAGATTTGTGGGATAACCTAAAGAAACATCAGGGTATTATTTCTATCATCCAACTGATTAAAAGGTGTTTGTTGCGAAACATGCTACCTTCTAGGAAAAGGAGTTTATCCTTGAAGGGTTCAGTGGGAGTAAGATATATCTTGAAGAAGTTCAAGAACCACAAAATACTACGGATCAAAGTCAGGTACCTAACCAAGTGGATGAACCTATTGTAACACACCCTATTCGTAAATTTGGAAGAGTACCGAAGATACCTGATAGGTATGGATTCATCATAGAGGATGACGATGAGGTATGCATCATAGATAATGATGATCCATTAAATTATGAACAGGCTATGAGTGGTAAAGACTTAGAGAAGTGGCAAGAAGCCATGAAATCTGAGATGGACTCCAAGTATGAAAACCAAGTATGGACTTTGGTTTCACCACCTTAAGGCATTAAGCCTATTGGGTGTAAATGAGTCTTTAAAAGAAAGACTGGAGCAGATAACAAGGTAGAGACCTATAAGGCCCGACTGGTTGTAAAAGGTTTCAAACAAAGACAAGTGGTTGAATATGACGAAACATTCTCACCAGTAGTGATGCTCAAGTCCATTCGAATTTAGCTTGCAATTGCAGCTTACCATGACTACGAAATCTAGCAGATGGACGTGAAAATGACCTTCCTCAATGGGAAACTTGAGGAGGATGTGTATATGACACAACCAGATGGATTTATTTCAAAGGTTGGAACAAATCAAGTCTGTAAGCTACAACGATCTATTTGTGGATTGAGGCAAGCTTCTCATAGGTGGAACATCCATTTTGATTAGACAATCAAAGAGTTTGATTTTATCAAAAATGAGGATGAATCATGTATGTACAAGAAGGTTAGTGGGAGCGCTATTTCATTCCTTGTATTATATGTTGATGATATATTACTGATAGGGAATGATATTCCTATGCTTCAATCAATTAAAATGTGGTTATCTAAACACTTCTCCATAAAGGACTTGGGTGAAGCATCCTATATTTTGGGGATAAAGATTTATAGAGATAGATCTAAAAGGATGCTTGGCTTATCCCAAGGAATGTATATTGACTAGATGCTAAAGAAGTTTAGCATGAAAGATTCCAAAAGAGGTCTCATGCTGATGAGCTATGAAATACATCTCTCCAAGAAATAGGCCCCAAAGACACCTGAGGAGAGAGACCGCATGAGTAAGATTCGTTATGCTTTAGCAGTAGGATCTATCATGTATGGTATGATATGTACCAGACCAGATGTCACTCATGCACTTAGTGTAACAAGCAGATATCAGTCGAATTCAGGAGAAGAACACTGGAAAACAGTGAAAAATATCCTAAAGTACTTAAGAAGAACTAAGGATGTGTTTCTTATCTACGATGGGTCTGAATTGAAACTAGAGGGCTTTATAGACTTAAGTTTTTAAACGGACCAAGCTGACAGTAAATTCATTTCGGGGTATGTGTATACCTTAAACGGTGGCGTAGTGAGTTGGAAGAGTTCCAAACAGCAAATAATTGCTGATTCAGTGACAGAGGCAAAGTACATAGCTGCAAGGGAGGCTGTTTGGATGAAGAAGTTCATTACCGAACTTGGTGTGGTTCCTAGCATTACATGACCATTACCTTTATTCTGTGACAACACCGGAGTTGTTGCGTAGGTTAAGGAACCTAAGTCTCATCAGAAATCCAAACATGTGTTGCGACGGTTTTATTTGATTAGAGAGATCATTGAAAGAGGAGATGTCACCCTGGAGCGTGTGGATTCTCAAGACAATATTAAAGATCCATTTACTAAAGCGTTAACACAACAGAAGTTCGATCGTCACTTAGAGAAGATGGGTATGAGATACCACAACGATTAGCCTTAGTGCAAGTGGGAGATTAAAGGTAGTATGCATATAAGACAATCATGTATGATGATAAAGCATATACTTTGTAATCAATCTTATTTATTTATTAATAAAAAAGTTATTTATTAAATGCATTTAATTATCTATATGGTGCTGTTTTAATAATATATGATAAACCCATAGTTTTAAGAAATGCTTTTAGAATCATGATGAGATCATGCTAATGAGATCTAAATTCTTAGATAGCTTAAAACTAAAATGTTCTCAATCAATGGATTACTAAAAAAGGGATTAGTGTATCCGGATAGATTGATACATACGTTGCTTGCTCATTGGATAAGAAAGATTGATCTCATGATCATTTGTGTGGAGACACTAAAGCAAGTATGTGGATGCTTATTGGAGAATAAGTTCACTGAACGTGACTCGCTAAGGAATACCTAATGGAATTTTACTTACCTATCAATAGGAATTCTGGTAGTGATATTAGTACAAATGATCCTTAGACTTGAGATCATCATAGTATCTTATATTTAATGAATTGCACTTTGACTTATTCCTTAAGACCCTTAAGGTATATCAAAGGGTATGCTTGGGTGTAATAAGTTATATATGGAGATAATGAATGATCAATAAAGAATCTACCACTTCTAGTAAAAGAAGAGAAATGTCTTATGTGATTCAATAAATGACAACCCAGGAATCCTTGGTCAATGTGAAATAAAATTAGAAAGTAGTTTCTAATTTGCATTTATTCAGAGTTGTGCATTTGGGAATCGAAATATATATAATTAAATAAAATAAGACTTGATAGTAATTTCATGTCTTATATTTAATTGGGACATTGCATGGTGGAAGGATTGAATTGTACGGTAATTATTTACTCAAAGGTTCTTTTATGATTAATGTTGAAATCTATATTATCTAGAAAGTCGTTGATCGCTAGGGAGGCTTATCCCTATTGTAGAATAAATATTATTTATTTAAATAAATTAATAGTTTAATTTATTTATTTAATATGATTAGAATTGTTCTAATTGATTTATTCACAACCGGTTTAATATGGAGAAGCTAAAGGGTCACACCATAAAAGGAAGAATAATTATTTAAGAAGTTAATGGAATAATCGTAATAATATGTTAAGTATATTTAATTTAATCTATGGTGATAGAATAAATTAAATACCTTAATATTTATTATTTAATATTTTAAAAATATTAAATATAAATTAATAAGAGGAGTCTTATTAATATTATTACAATTATTATTATTTTAATTTCTAAAAGAGTTTAGGAATTAATTTAATATAAGTACTCTCATTTATTCTTAATAGGATTAGGCGGTAAAATTAGTTAAAGGAGTTTAATTAATTATTTTTAATAAGATTAGGGAGTCCAATTAATTAAAGGAGTTTAATTAAATAAATAATACCTTATTTTAATTAAATAGGGTTACCTGATATTTTTATAAGAAGAGTCTTATATCATATATCACATTTACGTGATTCTAATTGTTGGAGAGTACGTCCCCTTTTTCTATAGAGATAGAAAAAACTAAGGTTTGAGCCAATACACCTTTCTTCTTGAATATTCTTCTTCCTTGGTGGATCACCTCTAGAGGCCATACACTTGGGTGGCTAACATTGATCAAAAGAAGGAATCTACCCAGAGATTTAAGGAGATCGCGGAGAAGTAAGAGTTGAACTTGTACCTGTGGAAGCTCGTATCTACAAGTGTATGATTCCATAACTTCTTATTCTTCGTTTTAATTAATAATATGTATAAAGGATGATTCGAGTAATTTGTGAAAAAAATTTAAAATATGATTTTATTTTGTTTTCGCTAATTTTGCAATTTAATTGTGTCTTTGATCTTCACAAAACCTTACATATTCATCATATGAATATGGAATTGTAATATGAATATGGATTAGTGGATGCTTTCTAAGGATTGCATTAGTTTAACTTGGCAAGGGGTATACCCGTTAATATTGTAATGATATATATATATATATATATATATATATATATATATATATATATATATATATATATATATAATGAAGAGGAATGGAGTACCTTGACAAAAATCGCTTGACAAAAATCGCTAATTCCTAATTGCACAATTGCTTGTTATCAATGTTTTTCCTGGTCTACTTATTTTTAGCTTTATGGTTTAGTTGTTTTTCGAATCTAATAATGAGTTATCCTCTATTCAAGTAGAGGCTTTGTTGTATTACAGTGTATTCCTCTTTGTATTCTATTGTTGTATTTGTAGCTAGTTCATGTTGAAGTAGATTATGTAATGAATTTGAACATAATGAGAATCAAACATGTCCATCTCTTAATAACATAAATAAAGAGCAAAGATATCCACAGATGTAAAGCTCAAATAATGTTGAATAAAGAAAAAAGCTTTGTTGTAAGTCACCATATGTGCTTAAAAAATAAAAGCTTTTCCCTAGGCAAATAATACCATAATATCTATTACAAATGAAGAACTATGTTGTGCTCAACACACAAAGGAAAAACAAAAAGTTTGCCATCTTCATCAAGTTGAACTTAGTTTTAACATAACTTACCAGTATCTTGATCCTTAAACTGACGCCCATGCTGTTGAGCCTACAAAAATAACAAAAGAAAATGTATTAAATTATTTAAAAATCAACGTGCTTATAATAGACATAGTTAAATATACAATGTAGTAACAATACTTGTAGCAGATCCAAATGATTCAAGTTGATTATATGATGTTGTTGTGTTCCATTAACACTAAGGTGGTGTTTGATAAAATTGAGTGTTAAGACCTGAACAGTTTAAACAGCTGAATAATATAGAGTCTCTGTCCAGAATTGTGTCTGAATGAAAAAATGTTGTTTGATAATTAATTTTTCTAAAATGTCTGAATAACAGTATTTTACCATTTTAACCCTCTAAATAATTTTTCTAAAACTATTAATATTTTTCTATATTAGTAGTTGTTTGATATTCTTTCTATATTAGTAGTAAACTATTAATTCTCTCTCTCTCTCTCCCACACACACACACACACACACACACAAAAACTCTATTATTTACTTCGGTTTACCATTTACATACCATAATGCAACATTAAACACTACCTCTTGATTCTAAATTCAAACCATTATCAAACCACCAAAAATACCCACCTCAAAACCCTGAAATAGAACTACCGACTCAGACTCAAAAGACACTCAAATTAGGACTAAAATCAGACAGACTACAGACTCAAACTCGAAAGACACTGAAATTAAACTTGAAAATCAACCAGAGATCTCAATTGATTTCACGTTAGGCTTCTTAACCTCCTTTTTTGGCACAGTCACAGTCAGCACTCCGTTCTCCATCGCCACCTTCACTTGATCCACCTTCGCATTCTCCGACAACTTGAACCTGCTCATGAACCTGTTGCTGCTTCTCTCCACCCGGTGCCACGTGTCTCCCTTCTCCTCCTGGTCATGGCTTCTCTCTCCGCTGATCTGCACCACCCGATTTTCCTCCACTTTCACCTTCACCTCCTCCTTCTTCAGCCCCGGCACGTCCGCCTTGAAAACGTGGGCAGTAGGAGTCTCCTTCCAGTCGATGGTCACGTGAAGGGAGAGAAAATCAGCAGGTTAAAATTGTATGGGGGATAAAGGAAGGATTTTGTAATATTGTTTAGGTTATTTTTGTCTGAAAAAAATCAAAACTCGCTTAGATGCTTCTCTGAATGGTATAGAATTATTTTTAAATCTTATCGATTAAGATGTATTAAGAGGCTTAAATTTTTTTTATCAAACAGGTTGTGTCTCTGACCGAATTAGAGGCACATGTATTAAGAGGCATTAAGACCCAAACAAACACCACCTAAGCTGGTCAATATTTGGCACTTGACATCCATTTCCCCAAAATTGATTTGGATGACACTACAAATACAAATTTCATTAAAAAAAGGTTAAATTTCAAACTATTAACAGCATAACATTGAATAAAAGTTAAGGAATAACTGATAGTCGGCGCATATTGCTTACCGGAGTACCAAAATATGTTTGGGCAATACTAGTTACCACAATTTGATTAGTATAGAATAAATTATAAATGATAAATTATACGTGCATTTGGTTTCTAGCAAATAAAAGAGTGCTAAAATATGGCATCATATATCCACCACTAGAACCTTGACTCGAATGACACTGTGCCATTGAAATAAATTTAAAAAATTACATATCAAGCAAAGAGAAAAAATTATGCAAAAACCAAGGAACTAGGAGGGTAAAGAAATTGAATATTAAAAAATATTTTAGTTAAAAGGGAGATAGAGAAAATCTGCATTTGGTAAACTATACCTGCATTTGGTTTCCAGGAAATAAAGGAGAGCCAAAATGTGGCATCATATATCCATCACTAAAACCTTGACTCGGATGACACTGTGCAATTGAAAGAAAATCTAAAAAGTTAAATATACAAGAGAAAAAAATTATGCAAAAACCAAGAAGGGTAAAGAAACTCAATATTAAAAAAAATTTAGTCAAAGGGAAGATAAAGGAAATCTGCACAACAAGACCTTTCAAGAAACAGTTCTGCTAACTCAATTAGCTTGACCATAACAGATGAAAGTGAAACCAAAAGTAAAATTTGTACCCTAACCAAAATAAGTAGAGTAATTTTTTTATAGATAATTAGATTAAAAAAATGCAATCGTGTAAATTATTTACATAGTAGATTAAAATCTCAAACAATTAATCTCATAATTTTTTTCATATTCTAAATACCTGAACATTAGTTCTCTCTTGTGTTCCCATTTCATGATCTTGTGGACTACTTAAAGTAGGCAAATCAATTTCACCTCCATCGACTTCAATTTCTTGTGTCACTTGAGAATTCTTTCATTAGAAAGAAACAGATGAATTAGACAAGTTATTCAAATAAACAAATATACATAATAAAACAAAGAAACTAATAAAATAGATTAGTAGATAAAATTAAATAAACAAGTACCTGTTTTCCTTTTCCTTTTTTCTTTGTTAGTTTTGTTCCCTTCCTGTCTCTTTCTTGTTTTCAATTTCCTAATCACTTGGTCTGTTTCAGATTCCTTTCGTTTCGACACTGGTCGCCCTTTACTTAGAGTTACTAAAGGACTAAGCACCTTAATACATTCCTTTGATGTCCCATTAATAACTTCATTAGATATTGTCACTGCACCTGGTGTGTGAAGAGATGTTTGACCACTTTCACTACTTGACACATTCAGACTCAACTTTTCCTCCAGCCTATCTAAAACTATCATCACAGTCATACAACTTTCTTCAGTTTTTGATGCCATTGATGTAACTTTATAAAAAGAAGTTTGCAATTAATCATAACGTTGTGCTTCAAGATTTCCACTCAATTCATCGTAAATACATTTAATAAATGTATATCTACATTTCGAGTCCTTACTCCATCGTGGAAGAATATATTTTGATGGCATTATTTTAATTTTCTTCATCATCATAAGCACAGAAAAGGCATGCATGCATAGGATTCCTCTAAATTCAAATAAGCAACAATTCCATTGTACCTCCAATTCATCTTCATTAAAGTAAACATGGAAGGTTACTTCCTTTGTAGCATCATCAATTTCTATTTTGTCAACAACTTGATAGGTAGAAATTGCACCTTTTTATTTAAGAAGAGAAGGATGACAATACATTTTCCTCCTAATCTCATCTTGAACCTCCTTGAACTTTGAATTGGTATAACTATCTTGAAATTGCTTCTCAATAGCACAATGAGTTATGCATGGAACTCATAAAGTTAGAGAAATAAAATCTTCTGTGTTCTCCTTTTCAACCTTACTCTTCAAGGTCTCATCATATTAATCAACAAATTGTTTCAATGTAGTCTTCATCCCCACATAACCATCAAAAAGGCATTCATACTTTCACTACATTATGTAGTAGACATTCCCACCTAAAATGTATTTTTCATATATGTTGGTATCCAATGATGTCGCTCATAATAAAACAATTGCAACCATTCCTTATCTTGAAAATTATGCACCTCAAGTAATCTTTGCCAACTATCTTCAAATTCATCACAACTCAAGGAGTCATATACATAGCGGTCTATATCCCTAATCGCCTCATATTGAGAATATCCTTTAAATTTCTCAAGACTTTTCTTCATTATATGCCATAAATAAAACCTATGTTTAGTTTCAGGGACTGCTATTTTAATTGCTCTATTCATAGCTTGGTATTGATCAGTTATAATTGCTTTTGGAGCTCGGTCTGACATACAATTCATCCGTGATTCAAACAACCAAACAAAATTACCAACATTCTCATTTGATATTAGACCACACCCAAGAAGTATTGATTGACCATGATGATTAACTCCTACAAATGGAGCAAATGGCATTTTATATGGATTTATTAAGTATGTTGTGTCAAATGTTATAACTTCCCCAAAATATTCACATGTGGCTCTACTTCTTGCATCCGCCCAAAACACATTCCTCAATCGAAACCTATCATCCACATCCATTACATAATAAAATCAGTTATCCTTCTCTTGCATTCTAACAAAATAGTCACGAAGTGCTCTAGCACCTCCCACCCCAAATCGAAGCCGCCTTGCTTCGTCAACATAATTTCTGCGGTCTTTTTCTCCAAATGGAAGCTTCTCTAATCCTCCTGCTTCAATAACAATAGATTTATAGTTTTTACTGATAGGAATTCCAGCTTTATCATTTAGCTCAAGCCTTCTTTTCACATTAGAGTCCATCTGCTTATGACATCTAAAATATCTAGCTTTTCTAGGACTCAAAATATGGACATGGTCAAGCATAATAGTAGTCAATGTAAACCTTCCATCAGGACAACAAGTAGCATTAATATTGGCTTTGCACCCAAGTTTTTTTTGTCTCGGTTTAAGAGCATTACTTTCCTTACTTTTTGCCTTGCCTTGATTAACCCATGAAATAGTGAAAAATTTTAAATTCCCATCATGTCCAAGTTTAGAGGTTCTCTTCGACACACCAAAACCTGCTTGTTTAGCATATTGCGTATAATATGCTCTAACTTCTTCCTCTGAATTAAACATCATCCCAACCTTTGGTTCTAAAACAATTTCATTTTCATCTAAAATCTTGTTGATCTCATGCTTCTTTTCTTCAATCTTTTCAATCTCTAACTTTTACTCATTTTCTTCCTCATCAATGACAATTTCTTCATCTGAAGACATGCAGTCTTCATTGTCTGACAATCACATGATTGTTTCTATTAGAAATACTATTCAATTATTTAGTTAAAAATACAGAAGTTTAAACCATTCAAAGGCCGAGCATACAAAACTTTAAAAAAAAATTGTCATATGAGATTGCAACACCATAGTCGAGCATAAAATAATCCAATAAAATTTAAAAATTATGTCATATAAACTTTAAAAATTTTGTCATATAAAATTTTGTCATATGGGATTGCAACACCTTAGTCAAACATAAAATAATGCCATAAAATTTAAAAATTATGTCATATAAAGTTCTGTCATATATGATTGCAACACTGTATTGAAGCATAAAATAATCCCATAAAGTTCTATCTTTGGTTGAATCAGGAAAAAACAATAATTTCCTATTAATTTAGAGCTTGAATTACATTGCCAAAAACAACTAACTTATTCGTTGAATGTGAATGAATAATCACTAATACTACTTGCAATATTTTCACTATTGAATCTCTTTGAGTGACAGAATTATATGATTACCTACCAAGTTAATTTGTAATCATATCATATATATAATTTCCTTTGTTTCTATAGAATGAATACGTTTTTAATAGCAGAATGTTGGCCTATTTAACTACGAATGGTTTTCTTATCTAAAGCATACATGTCTCAGTTATCTAAAGTAGTTGAGGAATTACCAAAAGTAGTAGTATTAAAAGCATTAGATAACAAAGTGGGAGCATCATTCACATCAGATGGGATTACAACACCATTCTCAGCCATGGTTCCGGCGGGTTATGCAATAATTCTAGTGAGTTGGAGGTGGCGTTGGTCAGAGTGTGAGGATTTGAGGCCAGGAGAGAGGGCTTGAGGCAGAGGAGAGAGAGCTTGGTCTGAGATGGAAGAGTTATATAGTACTGCTGAGGCAGAGAGGGAGGCATAGAAAGGGAGAGGGAGAGGGTTTTGTTGTTTGTTTTTTTTTTAAATTTACTTTGTTAATTTCTGACGTGGTATTTTTGTTTTTAAAAAGCTGATGTGGAGTATGCCACATCAACAGTTTGTAAAATAAGTTGCATCTGTAATTACGTACCAGAGGTCCTCGATCATTTATAGCCGATATTGTAGTTTATCTATTCCCACCATGTGCGGATATTGTTGGTTAGAAATGAGTCCAAATACAACTGAATATATTTAGATGAGAGTCCATTTTTGTCAAGATTAATCTTCAAGGTGTTTGTACACTATACAATGAACTAGATTTTGGTGTTTTGAAGTTCGGGTGCCACACCACCATAAGATCCAAGAATAACATACGTAATGGGGTATGGTAGCATGTATGTAATGGGTTATAGTGTGACGCCCCCAGAATAGGTATACAACACCCATTCTGAGTCGCCAAATACATGGTACAGAAAGCAAACTACAACTTCAATAATACAATTGTCGTGCAAAATACGACAACACATACTGTGAGTTTAAATACAAATATTGTCTTCTAGACAATATCCACACTCAAATAAATCCTCATTACAATTATTCAAACACTATTTTACAGAAATAGTGAGGACTGCTAATACATCTTTCTAGAACCATCACTCCATACCCCGACTAGATCCTGCTATGTTCTCACCTCCTGAGAAGAAAAATGGAACAAAAAGGAAAAGGGTGAGCTCAACTAGCCCAGTAAAGAATATTATGACCAAGATAATATACAACAAATTATCGTTAGTCTTCAACAGGGAAAAATCTGATAAAATATAATCGACAACAAGTTTTAGATCAACAACTGCAGCGGAAACAGCAAACCATTAGAAGAGTCAAGTAGAGAAAGAATTCTACTATCTTCTAAGATTTAAAAGTCCATCATCAATATTTTATCCCTGTAACATCAATTAATAATCATCTTTAACCAAATATTCATCTTTGCACTACAGGCCAAAGATATTCATTTGTATCATCAGTCGGTCATGTTCATCTCAACACCTGTTCATCTTTGCACTACAGGCCAAAGATATTCATCAAGTAATTATACATCTTTGCACTACAGGCCAAAGATATTCAGTAATATCATCATTTAGGACTGAGGATGATGAAAAATATCTTAAAGAGAACGAATCCAATGAGACAGAAGGACAAATAGTAGGGATTCGTATAACAGTTTATCCAAGATCAATAATACTTCATAATAATCAATTGTGAAGCAGAATTCAAAAATAAAGATCAAAACATGGATACAATCAAAGATAGTAACCATAATAGACATCTTGGACAAAAAGGGAAAATTTTATTTTTCGGTGAATAGTGCCGTATTCGTGAATAGTGCCGTATACGTGAATAGTGCCGTATACGTGAATAGTAACCCCCGACACAAAAAGTTCCAAATTTGATAAAAACTCATATCAATATTTCAGCATAATGATATTGAAGAAAATAATATCATTTAAGAAGAAAATAATATCCCTTACCTCAAAATATCAGTACTTCTGGTCGGAATACCGGTATAAGGCTGAAAGAAACTTGCTCTGATGAATAGAAACTCTCAAAGTATCTAAATACTCACAAAATACACTCAATAATCTAGAGAGAGAAAGAGAGAAAACTTGTTTCTGGTGTGATTTTCAATTCTAACTTAGCCCTCTATTTATAGGAAAATTTTGGTAGGTTTGACCTGCAACCTGATGGCTTTACCTGCTACTATTCCCACCCACCACATTTGAAATATAATTCAGCACATTTCTTCACCAACCACAAGTGGGGCCCACCAATTCTAGAATTTTCCACCAAAATGATAAACTCCGAAAATTCAACAATTTCTGAACCAGTCATCTTGTAAAATTCGTAATAAATCATACGTTCATTTTTAACGGTTCAAAATTTGTGGACATATACTCAACTTATATATGTATAACATATCCAAAAATTACCACGATCCAACGGTCGGATTAAAAATTATAACCCCCGCAAACTATCTCAAAAACCCTGATTTTTAATACCTCCATTCCGACAAAAATACTGACAAAAACCTCAACATTAACTCCTTCATTTTTAACCACAAAAATATATCCCTCATTTATATCCACATAAAATAAATATTTCCTTATCATATGAATCAATAATTAATTATTCACAAATAATATTACAGAATCACATTTATGACAACCAGGCCGTTCCCAGGAAAGAGGGGGCTTTCCAATAAGGATTTCTCCTTACTGGCGCGCAATTAGATGACCAAACCTCTCCTTAGACAGAACTTTCTAGACATTGCCAATAATGTTATCTAATAATATTATTCAAATAATATGAATTATTGATCTGATAAATGAAAATACTGTGCAGCAACAATTATTGAAACAACAATAATATAAAATATCAACGCAGCAATTATTGAATCAATAAAATAAAATATTGAATAATAACTACTGTAACAATTATTGAGTAGTGCCTTCTTACGTAAGAATCAATAATTGGTGCAATACCGTGTGCTACTGTATTTTAACCACCGGGTATTCCAACAGTATTAACGGTAACAACTACGCCGTTATTTATAAACAACTTATACTTGTCGTTTTCTTCATCCAATCGCTTTCCGTTATGGGGCCCACACAAGGCTGCGTCGTCGTACGAATATTCCCCGACAGCAAGAATATTCCACGACCAACCGAATATTCACCGACCAAAAATAAATATTTTATAACCACTTGCTTATTTTGCAAAATTTGCACATTTCACCCATAACCAAAGTATTATATCAAATTAACCCCTTATTATTCACAATAATATTTAGAGAAAATTTGATTTTATTCATTAATAAGTTGGGGTCTTACAACCTCCCCTCCTTATGAAATTTCGTCCTCGAAATTGACGTACGTACCTGATGTTTCAAAAAGGTGAGGATACCTCGCTTTCATTTCTGATTCCAACTCCCAGGTCATTTCTTCAATAGCATGGTTTCTCCACAAAACCTTAACTTGTGGTATAACCTTCGTGCGTAGGACATGCTCTTTCCTATCCAAGATCTTAACAGGTACCTCCTCGTACGTTAAATCTTCAGCTATCTCGTCTGGTTCTAACTCAATAATGTGGTTCGGGTCTTTAACATATTTACGAAGCATAGATATGTGAAAAATATTATGAACACGAGACATGCTTGGAGGTAATGCGAGTCTATATGCCACATTTCCTATTCGCTCAAGAATCTCAAATGGACCAACAAATCTTGGATTGAGCTTTCCTCTCTTCCCAAATCTTGTAACTCCCTTCCATGGTGCAACACGTAACAATACATGATCCCCAATATTAAATTCCACGTCCTTCCGATGAAGATCCGCATAACTCTTTTGTCGATCCTGTGCCGTTTGTATACGTTGTCGAATCGTTTGGATCTTCTCTGTAGTAATGCGTACCAATTCTGGTCCCAACAATGTTGCTTCACCCACCTCGTCCCAGCATACTGGAGAACGACATTTTCTTCCATACAACGCCTCAAATGGAGCCATACCTATGCTCGCCTGATAACTGTTGTTGTAGGAGAATTTCACCAATGGTAGGTACTTATCCCAACTCCCTTTGAGATCTAAGACACAAAGTCTTAATAGATCTTCAAGAGTTTGAATAGTCCTCTCTGATTGTCCGTCCGTTTGAGGATGGTATGCTGAACTGAATCGTAAATCCGTGCCCATAGCTTTCTGCAAGCTAACCCAAAATCGTGAAGTGAATCTTGGGTCACGATCCGAAACTATGGATACTGGCATGCCATGCAATCTCACAATCTCGTTCACGTACATACTAGCAAGACGTTCAAGGGAATAAGTCTCACGTATCGGCAAGAAATGAGCGGACTTGGTTAATCTATCAACAATAACCCAAATCGCATCTATGCCTTGAGAAACCTTGGGAAGACCTGTAACAAAATCCATAGTAATGTGTTCCCACTTCCATTTCGGAATCTCAAGTGGTTGCAATGGACCCTTTGGTACTTGATGCTCCGCTTTTACACGTTGACAAGTTAAACATCTCGAGATAAACTCCGCGATCTCTCTTTTCATATTGCTCCACCAAAATGTATGTCGAAGATCGTGATACATTTTGGTACTCCCAGGATGGATTGCAAACGGTGTGTTGTGTGCCTCCATCATTATTCTATGCTTCAAGTCAAAATCGTTAGGAACACAAAGTCTGGAGTTGACTCGAAGTATTCCTTCTTCATCGATTCTTGCTTCTGGAATAGCACCTTCTTGCACTTTCTTCTTCATACGCATCAGCTCTATATCCGTAGCTTGAGCAGCTTTAACTTTATCGATTAAAGTCGGTTCTACTCGTATATTTGATATCATCATGTGGGTACTTGGAGCCTTCATCTCTATCTCCATCCTTTGCAAGTCATACAAAATGGGCCTTTGTGTTAAAAACATTGCACTCGTACCCGCATATGATCTTCTACTCAATGCGTCAGCTACTACGTTTGCTTTTCCAGGATGGTATTGGATGGTATGATCGTAATCTTTCAACAGCTCAAGCCAACGTCGTTGCCGCATGTTGAGTTCCTTTTGGGTGAAGAAATATTTGAGGCTTTTATGATCTGTATAGATCTCCACTTTCTCCCCATACAGGTAGTGTCTCCAGATCTTCAACGCAAAAACGACTGCTGCCAACTCCAAATCATGAGTAGGATAATTCCTCTCATATTCTTTGAGTTGTCGTGAGGCATAGGCTATGACTTTCCCATGTTGCATGAGAACACATCCTAACCCTTTGCCTGAAGCATCGCTGTAGATAACAAATCCATCCGAACCAGATGGTATTGTCAAAACAGGTGCCGAAATGAGTCTCCTCTTGAGTTCTTGGAAACTCTTCTCGCATTCCTCACTCCATACGAATTTTGTATCTTTCCGAGTCAGCTGAGTTAACGGAGTAGCGATTCGAGAAAATCCTTCCACAAATCTCCGATAATAACCAGCTAAGCCCAGAAAGCTACGTACTTCGGTTACCGACTTCGGTTGCTCCCAACTTTGTATGGCTTCAATCTTCGCCGGGTCGACAGATACTCCATGTTTTGACACCACGTGCCCAAGGAATGCTACTTCCTCAAGCCAGAACTCGCATTTCTTCAGTTTGGCATATAGCTTGTTTTCACGAAGCCTTTGCAGTACCAGCTTCAAATGGCGCTCATGATCTTCACGGCTTTTGGAATAGATGAGGATGTCATCAATAAAGACAACAACGAACTGATCCAAATATTCTTTGAATACACGGTTCATCATATCCATGAAGGCAGCAGGAGCATTAGTCAATCCAAAAGACATTACTAAGAATTCATAATGCCCGTACCGAGTTCTGAAGGCAGTCTTTGGAATATCCTCAGTTTTAATCTTCAGCTGATGATATCCAGAACGAAGATCGATCTTTGAAAAGAATTGTGCTCCTTGCAACTGGTCAAACAGGTCATCAATGCGAGGTAGCGGATACCTATTCTTGATGGTGACATGGTTCAATTCTCGATAGTCAATACAAAGTCGCATACTCCCGTCTTTCTTCTTTACGAATAAAACAGGAGCACCCCAAGGAGACGTACTAGGACGAATAAAACCGATGTCCAACAACTCCTGTAGTTGGACTTTTAACTCCTGAAGTTCAATAGGAGCCATTCGATATGGGGTTTTAGAAATGGGCTTTGTACCGGGTTCAAGGTCAATAAAGAATTCAATTTCTCGTTCCGGGGGTAGACCGGGAAGTTCTTCAGGAAATACATCGGAAAATTCTCTAACAATAGAAATATTATTCAAATCTGACTTGTCTTTGTTCAAATCCATAACATGGGCTAAGAAAGCTTGACATCCGTTTTTCAATAAACGAATAGCTTTGTGGCTTGATATGACAGTGACTGATTTTAGTGGTTTAGTAGTTTGAATTCGTATGACAGGTTGGTTAGGAATATGAAAACTAACAACCTTACGAAAACAATCAATTTTAGCATGATGAGTGGTTAACCAATCAATTCCTAAAATCACATCAAAAGCAAGTATCTTTAAAGAGATAAGATCAACAGGTAATGTGATAGTGCCAACTTGGATCATGCAAGATTTATAAACTGTAGATGTAACGAAGGTTTCACCCAACGGAGTTTCAACAGATAAGTTAAAGTCCAATTTCTCCGGAGTCAAGTTTAAACGTTGAGCACAAGCAGGAGAGATAAAAGAATGGGTAGAACCGGTATCTAGTAAAGTATAAACTTCGCAGAATTCAAGATTAGCTTACCCGTGATCACCTCGTTCGGGTTTCTCGCGTTTTGGCCAGTAACGACAAACGCCCTTCCAGGAACCGCTGATTTCGACTTATCCGGGATAACTTTTGGAGTCACCATCCCCGCTGAACTTGGTTTTGCTACAGAACACTCTCGAGCTATATGACCTTCCTTTCCACAGTTATAACATACCTTGGATTGTTGTGGGCAGTTTGGGCTGATATGTCCCTCTTTCCCACATTTGTAACATACGACCGGTGGTCGTTCTCCTCCCCTAGAAACAGTTGATGTTTGTGCTGACGTCTTCACGTTATCATTGTTGTACCTTCTCTTCTTGAAATCTCCTCCCGACTCGCTCCTTCTATTATCACGACCACGATTACCACCAGAGTGGTTACCGCTTTTGTCCGAATATTTTCCTCCCTGCTGGTTTTCATTGTTTCGATGACTGCCGCCACCGGTATGACCCTGGTTGTGGTCCCTCGGTTGCACATACTCATTATCTCGCTCTAATAATTGAGCCCTGTTTACAACATCTGAATATAAAGAAAATTTATGAGAGATAAGATATTGCCGAATCTCGGGTTTTAGACCTCTCAGAAACATCCTTGTCATTCGTTCCTCATTTTCGACCAAATGAGGTGCAAACCTGGATAACTCTGCAAACTTCGCCTCGTACTGGGACACCGTCATGTTGTTTTGTTCCAGTCTAATAAACTCAACCTCCTTCATATGACGAATACTTTCAGGAAAGTACTTGTCATTGAACAGTTTTTGAAATGTTTCCCAGGACATGTTGAGTGCGTCAGGCTGGGTACGCTTCACAGACTCCCACCAGTAGTCTGCCTCACCGCGGAACATAAATGTGGCGAATGGAACCTTCTGTTCCTCCGTGCATCCCAAGACATCAAATATCTTGGTAATTTGCTTGACCCACGTTTCCGCCATGATCGGATCCGGCTTTCCCTTAAATTCTGGTGGTCCCAATTCTTTGAACTGCTTAGCTGTGACAAACCGCGCGTTGTTATCATTTCCACCCGTATTCTGCACACGAGTCTCCCTCGTCTGATTTTGCATGAACTGCAAAAAGCTCCTAAACATTCCATCATTCATCGTTTGCTCGGTAACGTTGTTTACAGGAGGAATATTGCCTTCCTGTTGCACGTTCCCCTGGGTAGTGATCAAAGGTGTCTCCACGGTCTGATTTACTCCATTATTAACGTTCTCAGCTGCCATTCTTAAATACTGCCATAAAACAAGGGTTAATAGTCATGTCATATATTATCCCTATACTCTGACCGACCAAATAAACACCAAATAAACTTAGTCAGGTCATACTAGCGAAGGAATTCCCCGTCTCTCCCCTCCTAGTTCTTGTCTCACATCTCAGCCAGGGATCATATCCCTAAGCTCTGATACCAACTGTGACGCCCCCAGAATAGGTATACAACACCCATTCTGAGTCGCCAAATACATGGTACAGAAAGCAAACTACAACTTCAATAATACAATTGTCGTGCAAAATACGACAACACATACTGTGAGTTTAAATACAAATATTGTCTTCTAGACAATATCCACACTCAAATAAATCCTCATTACAATTATTCAAACACTATTTTACAGAAATAGTGAGGACTGCTAATACATCTTTCTAGAACCATCACTCCATACCCCGACTAGATCCTGCTATGTTCTCACCTCCTGAGAAGAAAAATGGAACAAAAAGGAAAAGGGTGAGCTCAACTAGCCCAGTAAAGAATATTATGACTAAGATAATATACAACAAATTATCGTTAGTCTTCAACAGGGAAAAATCTGATAAAATATAATCGACAACAAGTTTTAGATCAACAACTGCAGCGGAAACAGCAAACCATTAGAAGAGTCAAGTAGAGAAAGAATTCTACTATCTTCTAAGATTTAAAAGTCCATCATCAATATTTTATCCCTGTAACATCAATTAATAATCATCTTTAACCAAATATTCATCTTTGCACTACAGGCCAAAGATATTCATTTGTATCATCAGTCGGTCATGTTCATCTCAACACCTGTTCATCTTTGCACTACAGGCCAAAGATATTCATCAAGTAATTATACATCTTTGCACTACAGGCCAAAGATATTCAGTAATATCATCATTTAGGACTGAGGATGATGAAAAATATCTTAAAGAGAACGAATCCAATGAGACAGAAGGACAAATAGTAGGGATTCGTATAACAGTTTATCCAAGATCAATAATACTTCATAATAATCAATTGTGAAGCAGAATTCAAAAATAAAGATCAAAACATGGATACAATCAAAGATAGTAACCATAATAGACATCTTGGACAAAAAGGGAAAATTTTATTTTTCGGTGAATAGTGCCGTATTCGTGAATAGTGCCGTATACGTGAATAGTGCCGTATACGTGAATAGTAACCCCCGACACAAAAAGTTCCAAATTTGATAAAAACTCATATCAATATTTCAGCATAATGATATTGAAGAAAATAATATCATTTAAGAAGAAAATAATATCCCTTACCTCAAAATATCAGTACTTCTGGTCGGAATACCGGTATAAGGCTGAAAGAAACTTGCTCTGATGAATAGAAACTCTCAAAGTATCTAAATACTCACAAAATACACTCAATAATCTAGAGAGAGAAAGAGAGAAAACTTGTTTCTGGTGTGATTTTCAATTCTAACTTAGCCCTCTATTTATAGGAAAATTTTGGTAGGTTTGACCTGCAACCTGATGGCTTTACCTGCTACTATTCCCACCCACCACATTTGAAATATAATTCAGCACATTTCTTCACCAACCACAAGTGGGGCCCACCAATTCTAGAATTTTCCACCAAAATGATAAACTCCGAAAATTCAACAATTTCTGAACCAGTCATCTTGTAAAATTCGTAATAAATCATACGTTCATTTTTAACGGTTCAAAATTTGTGGACATATACTCAACTTATATATGTATAACATATCCAAAAATTACCACGATCCAACGGTCGGATTAAAAATTATAACCCCCGCAAACTATCTCAAAAACCCTGATTTTTAATACCTCCATTCCGACAAAAATACTGATAAAAACCTCAACATTAACTCCTTCATTTTTAACCACAAAAATATATCCCTCATTTATATCCACATAAAATAAATATTTCCTTATCATATGAATCAATAATTAATTATTCACAAATAATATTACAGAATCACATTTATGACAACCAGGCCGTTCCCAGGAAAGAGGGGGCTTTCCAATAAGGATTTCTCCTTACTGGCGCGCAATTAGATGACCAAACCTCTCCTTAGACAGAACTTTCTAGACATTGCCAATAATGTTATCTAATAATATTATTCAAATAATATGAATTATTGATCTGATAAATGAAAATACTGTGCAGCAACAATTATTGAAACAACAATAATATAAAATATCAACGCAGCAATTATTGAATCAATAAAATAAAATATTGAATAATAACTACTGTAACAATTATTGAGTAGTGCCTTCTTACGTAAGAATCAATAATTGGTGCAATACCGTGTGCTACTGTATTTTAACCACCGGGTATTCCAACAGTATTAACGGTAACAACTACGCCGTTATTTATAAACAACTTATACTTGTCGTTTTCTTCATCCAATCGCTTTCCGTTATGGGGCCCACACAAGGCTGCGTCGTCGTACGAATATTCCCCGACAGCAAGAATATTCCACGACCAACCGAATATTCACCGACCAAAAATAAATATTTTATAACCACTTGCTTATTTTGCAAAATTTGCACATTTCACCCATAACCAAAGTATTATATCAAATTAACCCCTTATTATTCACAATAATATTTAGAGAAAATTTGATTTTATTCATTAATAAGTTGGGGTCTTACAACCTCCCCTCCTTATGAAATTTCGTCCTCGAAATTGACGTACGTACCTGATGTTTCAAAAAGGTGAGGATACCTCGCTTTCATTTCTGATTCCAACTCCCAGGTCATTTCTTCAATAGCATGGTTTCTCCACAAAACCTTAACTTGTGGTATAACCTTCGTGCGTAGGACATGCTCTTTCCTATCCAAGATCTTAACAGGTACCTCCTCGTACGTTAAATCTTCAGCTATCTCGTCTGGTTCTAACTCAATAATGTGGTTCGGGTCTTTAACATATTTACGAAGCATAGATATGTGAAAAATATTATGAACACGAGACATGCTTGGAGGTAATGCGAGTCTATATGCCACATTTCCTATTCGCTCAAGAATCTCAAATGGACCAACAAATCTTGGATTGAGCTTTCCTCTCTTCCCAAATCTTGTAACTCCCTTCCATGGTGCAACACGTAACAATACATGATCCCCAATATTAAATTCCACGTCCTTCCGATGAAGATCCGCATAACTCTTTTGTCGATCCTGTGCCGTTTGTATACGTTGTCGAATCGTTTGGATCTTCTCTGTAGTAATGCGTACCAATTCTGGTCCCAACAATGTTGCTTCACCCACCTCGTCCCAGCATACTGGAGAACGACATTTTCTTCCATACAACGCCTCAAATGGAGCCATACCTATGCTCGCCTGATAACTGTTGTTGTAGGAGAATTCCACCAATGGTAGGTACTTATCCCAACTCCCTTTGAGATCTAAGACACAAAGTCTTAATAGATCTTCAAGAGTTTGAATAGTCCTCTCTGATTGTCCGTCCGTTTGAGGATGGTATGCTGAACTGAATCGTAAATCCGTGCCCATAGCTTTCTGCAAGCTAACCCAAAATCGTGAAGTGAATCTTGGGTCACGATCCGAAACTATGGATACTGGCATGCCATGCAATCTCACAATCTCGTTCACGTACATACTAGCAAGACGTTCAAGGGAATAAGTCTCACGTATCGGCAAGAAATGAGCGGACTTGGTTAATCTATCAACAATAACCCAAATCGCATCTATGCCTTGAGAAACCTTGGGAAGACCTGTAACAAAATCCATAGTAATGTGTTCCCACTTCCATTTCGGAATCTCAAGTGGTTGCAATGGACCCTTTGGTACTTGATGCTCCGCTTTTACACGTTGACAAGTTAAACATCTCGAGATAAACTCCGCGATCTCTCTTTTCATATTGCTCCACCAAAATGTATGTCGAAGATCGTGATACATTTTGGTACTCCCAGGATGGATTGCAAACGGTGTGTTGTGTGCCTCCATCATTATTCTATGCTTCAAGTCAAAATCGTTAGGAACACAAAGTCTGGAGTTGACTCGAAGTATTCCTTCTTCATCGATTCTTGCTTCTGGAATAGCACCTTCTTGCACTTTCTTCTTCATACGCATCAGCTCTATATCCGTAGCTTGAGCAGCTTTAACTTTATCGATTAAAGTCGGTTCTACTCGTATATTTGATATCATCATGTGGGTATTTGGAGCCTTCATCTCTATCTCCATCCTTTGCAAGTCATACAAAATGGGCCTTTGTGTTAAAAACATTGCACTCGTACCCGCATATGATCTTCTACTCAATGCGTCAGCTACTACGTTTGCTTTTCCAGGATGGTATTGGATGGTATGATCGTAATCTTTCTACAGCTCAAGCCAACGTCGTTGCCGCATGTTGAGTTCCTTTTGGGTGAAGAAATATTTGAGGCTTTTATGATCTGTATAGATCTCCACTTTCTCCCCATACAGGTAGTGTCTCCAGATCTTCAACGCAAAAACGACTGCTGCCAACTCCAAATCATGAGTAGGATAATTCCTCTCATATTCTTTGAGTTGTCGTGAGGCATAGGCTATGACTTTCCCATGTTGCATGAGAACACATCCTAACCCTTTGCCTGAAGCATCGCTGTAGATAACAAATCCATCCGAACCAGATGGTATTGTCAAAACAGGTGCCGAAATGAGTCTCCTCTTGAGTTCTTGGAAACTCTTCTCGCATTCCTCACTCCATACGAATTTTGTATCTTTCCGAGTCAGCTGAGTTAACGGAGTAGCGATTCGAGAAAATCCTTCCACAAATCTCCGATAATAACCAGCTAAGCCCAGAAAGCTACGTACTTCGGTTACCGACTTCGGTTGCTCCCAACTTTGTATGGCTTCAATCTTCGCCGGGTCGACAGATACTCCATGTTTTGACACCACGTGCCCAAGGAATGCTACTTCCTCAAGCCAGAACTCGCATTTCTTCAGTTTGGCATATAGCTTGTTTTCACGAAGCCTTTGCAGTACCAGCTTCAAATGGCGCTCATGATCTTCACGGCTTTTGGAATAGATGAGGATGTCATCAATAAAGACAACAACGAACTGATCCAAATATTCTTTGAATACACGGTTCATCATATCCATGAAGGCAGCAGGAGCATTAGTCAATCCAAAAGACATTACTAAGAATTCATAATGCCCGTACCGAGTTCTGAAGGCAGTCTTTGGAATATCCTCAGTTTTAATCTTCAGCTGATGATATCCAGAACGAAGATCGATCTTTGAAAAGAATTGTGCTCCTTGCAACTGGTCAAACAGGTCATCAATGCGAGGTAGCGGATACCTATTCTTGATGGTGACATGGTTCAATTCTCGATAGTCAATACAAAGTCGCATACTCCCGTCTTTCTTCTTTACGAATAAAACAGGAGCACCCCAAGGAGACGTACTAGGACGAATAAAACCGATGTCCAACAACTCCTGTAGTTGGACTTTTAACTCCTGAAGTTCAATAGGAGCCATTCGATATGGGGTTTTAGAAATGGGCTTTGTACCGGGTTCAAGGTCAATAAAGAATTCAATTTCTCGTTCCGGGGGTAGACCGGGAAGTTCTTCAGGAAATACATCGGAAAATTCTCTAACAATAGAAATATTATTCAAATCTGACTTGTCTTTGTTCAAATCCATAACATGGGCTAAGAAAGCTTGACATCCGTTTTTCAATAAACGAATAGCTTTGTGGCTTGATATGACAGTGACTGATTTTAGTGGTTTAGTAGTTTGAATTCGTATGACAGGTTGGTTAGGAATATGAAAACTAACAACCTTACGAAAACAATCAATTTTAGCATGATGAGTGGTTAACCAATCAATTCCTAAAATCACATCAAAAGCAAGTATCTTTAAAGAGATAAGATCAACAGGTAATGTGATAGTGCCAACTTGGATCATGCAAGATTTATAAACTGTAGATGTAACGAAGGTTTCACCCAACGGAGTTTCAACAGATAAGTTAAAGTCCAATTTCTCCGGAGTCAAGTTTAAACGTTGAGCACAAGCAGGAGAGATAAAAGAATGGGTAGAACCGGTATCTAGTAAAGTATAAACTTCGCAAGAATTCAAGATTAGCTTACCCGTGATCACCTCGTTCGGGTTTCTCGCGTTTTGGCCAGTAACGACAAACGCCCTTCCAGGAACCGCTGATTTCGACTTATCCGGGATAACTTTTGGAGTCACCATCCCGCTGAACTTGGTTTTGCTACAGAACACTCTCGAGCTATATGACCTTCCTTTCCACAGTTATAACATACCTTGGATTGTTGTGGGCAGTTTGGGCTGATATGTCCCTCTTTCCCACATTTGTAACATACGACCGGTGGTCGTTCTCCTCCCCTAGAAACAGTTGATGTTTGTGCTGATGTCTTCACGTTATCATTGTTGTACCTTCTCTTCTTGAAATCTCCTCCTGACTCGCTCCTTCTATTATCACGACCACAATTACCACCAGAGTGGTTACCGCTTTTGTCCGAATATTTTCCTCCCTGCTGGTTTTCATTGTTTCGATGACTGCCGCCACCGGTATGACCCTGGTTGTGGTCCCTCGGTTGCACATACTCATTATCTCGCTCTAATAATTGAGCCCTGTTTACAACATCTGAATATAAAGAAAATTTATGAGAGATAAGATATTGCCGAATCTCGGGTTTTAGACCTCTCAGAAACATCCTTGTCATTCGTTCCTCATTTTCGACCAAATGAGGTGCAAACCTGGATAACTCTGCAAACTTCGTATCGTACTGGGACACCGTCATGTTGTTTTGTTCCAGTTTAATAAACTCAACCTCCTTCATATGACGAATACTTTCAGGAAAGTACTTGTCATTGAACAGTTTTTGAAATGTTTCCCAGGACATGTTGAGTGCGTCAGGCTGGGTACGCTTCACAGACTCCCACCAGTAGTCTGCCTCACCGCGGAACATAAATGTGGCGAATGGAACCTTCTGTTCTTCCGTGCATCCCAAGACATCAAATATCTTGGTAATTTGCTTGACCCACGTTTCCGCCATGATCGGATCCGGCTTTCCCTTAAATTCTGGTGGTCCCAATTCTTTGAACTGCTTAGCTGTGACAAACCGCGCGTTGTTATCATTTCCACCCGCATTCTGCACACGAGTCTCCCTCGTCTGATTTTGCATGAACTGCAAAAAGCTCCTAAACATTCCATCATTCATCGTTTGCTCGGTAACGTTGTTTACAGGAGGAATATTGCCTTCCTGTTGCACGTTCCCCTGGGTAGTGATCAAAGGTGTCTCCACGGTCTGATTTACTCCATTATTAACGTTCTCAGCTGCCATTCTTAAATACTGCCATAAAACAAGGGTTAATAGTCATGTCATATATTATCCCTATACTCTGACCGACCAAATAAACACCAAATAAACTTAGTCAGGTCATACTAGCGAAGGAATTCCCCGTCTCTCCCCTCCTAGTTCTTGTCTCACATCTCAGCCAGGGATCATATCCCTAAGCTCTAATACCAACTGTGACGCCCCCAGAATAGGTATACAACACCCATTCTGAGTCGCCAAATACATGGTACAGAAAGCAAACTACAACTTCAATAATACAATTGTCGTGCAAAATACGACAACACATACTGTGAGTTTAAATACAAATATTGTCTTCTAGACAATATCCACACTCAAATAAATCCTCATTACAATTATTCAAACACTATTTTACAGAAATAGTGAGGACTGCTAATACATCTTTCTAGAACCATTACTCCATACCCCGACTAGATCCTGCTATGTTCTCACCTCCTGAGAAGAAAAATGGAACAAAAAGGAAAAGGGTGAGCTCAACTAGCCCAGTAAAGAATATTATGACCAAGATAATATACAACAAATTATCGTTAGTCTTCAACAGGGAAAAATCTGATAAAATATAATCGACAACAAGTTTTAGATCAACAACTGCAGCGGAAACAGCAAACCATTAGAAGAGTCAAGTAGAGAAAGAATTCTACTATCTTCTAAGATTTAAAAGTCCATCATCAATATTTTATCCCTGTAACATCAATTAATAATCATCTTTAACCAAATATTCATCTTTGCACTACAGGCCAAAGATATTCATTTGTATCATCAGTCGGTCATGTTCATCTCAACACCTGTTCATCTTTGCACTACAGGCCAAAGATATTCATCAAGTAATTATACATCTTTGCACTACAGGCCAAAGATATTCAGTAATATCATCATTTAGGACTGAGGATGATGAAAAATATCTTAAAGAGAACGAATCCAATGAGACAGAAGGACAAATAGTAGGGATTCGTATAACAGTTTATCCAAGATCAATAATACTTCATAATAATCAATTGTGAAGCAGAATTCAAAAATAAAGATCAAAACATGGATACAATCAAAGATAGTAACCATAATAGACATCTTGGACAAAAAGGGAAAATTTTATTTTTCGGTGAATAGTGCCGTATTCGTGAATAGTGCCGTATACGTGAATAGTGCCGTATACGTGAATAGTAACCCCCGACACAAAAAGTTCCAAATTTGATAAAAACTCATATCAATATTTCAGCATAATGATATTGAAGAAAATAATATCATTTAAGAAGAAAATAATATCCCTTACCTCAAAATATCAGTACTTCTGGTCGGAATACCGGTATAAGGCTGAAAGAAACTTGCTCTGATGAATAGAAACTCTCAAAGTATCTAAATACTCACAAAATACACTCAATAATCTAGAGAGAGAAAGAGAGAAAACTTGTTTCTGGTGTGATTTTCAATTCTAACTTAGCCCTCTATTTATAGGAAAATTTTGGTAGGTTTGACCTGCAACCTGATGGCTTTACCTGCTACTATTCCCACCCACCACATTTGAAATATAATTCAGCACATTTCTTCACCAACCACAAGTGGGGCCCACCAATTCTAGAATTTTCCACCAAAATGATAAACTCCGAAAATTCAACAATTTCTGAACCAGTCATCTTGTAAAATTCGTAATAAATCATACGTTCATTTTTAACGGTTCAAAATTTGTGGACATATACTCAACTTATATATGTATAACATATCCAAAAATTACCACGATCCAACGGTCGGATTAAAAATTATAACCCCCGCAAACTATCTCAAAAACCCTGATTTTTAATACCTCCATTCCGACAAAAATACTGACAAAAACCTCAACATTAACTCCTTCATTTTTAACCACAAAAATATATCCCTCATTTATATCCACATAAAATAAATATTTCCTTATCATATGAATCAATAATTAATTATTCACAAATAATATTACAGAATCACATTTATGACAACCAGGCCGTTCCCAGGAAAGAGGGGGCTTTCCAATAAGGATTTCTCCTTACTGGCGCGCAATTAGATGACCAAACCTCTCCTTAGACAGAACTTTCTAGACATTGTCAATAATGTTATCTAATAATATTATTCAAATAATATGAATTATTGATCTGATAAATGAAAATACTGTGCAGCAACAATTATTGAAACAACAATAATATAAAATATCAACGCATCAATTATTGAATCAATAAAATAAAATATTGAATAATAACTACTGTAACAATTATTGAGTAGTGCCTTCTTACGTAAGAATCAATAATTGGTGCAATACCGTGTGCTACTGTATTTTAACCACCGGGTATTCCAACAGTATTAACGGTAACAACTACGCCGTTATTTATAAACAACTTATACTTGTCGTTTTCTTCATCCAATCGCTTTCCGTTATGGGGCCCACACAAGGCTGCGTCGTCGTACGAATATTCTCCGACAGCAAGAATATTCCACGACCAACCGAATATTCACCGACCAAAAATAAATATTTTATAACCACTTGCTTATTTTGCAAAATTTGCACATTTCACCCATAACCAAAGTATTATATCAAATTAACCCCTTATTATTCACAATAATATTTAGAGAAAATTTGATTTTATTCATTAATGAGTTGGGGTCTTACATATAGTATCACATACATAATGAATTATGATACCACATATGTTGTGAGTTCGAGTATTACATACGTAGTGGGTTATGGTATCATATACGTCGAGTACTACGTATATACATTAAAGTTGGGTATGTCGGGTATGTCATAGGCTAGTGATCGGGGTGAAGCTGTAACGCTCCCAAATTCGTGTATTTGTTACAGTGGGTCTGGTGCTCACTATTCACCTCATCTAACACTAAATTCTTCTAAGTATAGATATTATACAACTACCTTATCATCATGCTTTTAAATTCTTCTCCATTTATCTATCTGAGACTTATGCTATGTTTGGATCGGAGTAATGAATGTGAGAATGGAATGACTCATTAATATGGAATGAAAAAAATTATGTTTGGTTCCTTGGGGGAGGGAGAACATATGGAATAACTCATTCCAACTAGAATGGAATGAATCATTTCACTCTTCATTCTATTACTTCAATCCAAACGTAACATTACAGTATTAACAACCAGGCAATTCCCAAGAAAGAGGGGGCTTTCTGCCATTTTCATGCTCTATTAGACAACCCTTTTTCTCGTCAGAACTTTCTAAGCATTGCTAATAATGCTAATCTTACATAATTAAATGACTTCTACATCTACTGCATTAAATGTTAAGAACACAATACAATTCTATAAAAATCCTTCAATATCATTGATATAAAAATATTACAACACACAGTTTCTTAATTCTGCTTCTAAAAGTTATTACAACTTTCATCGTACTACAAGACAATAATGACAAGTCTTTTAACCTAACCATGCTTCTTTAACTTTACTTACAGAACCTTCTGGTACTTCTTCCTTGATTGCAAATGAAGGAATATTTACAAGAATGAGCATAAGATAGCTCAACAAGTTTAAAGATATGAATAAAAAAGAATTCATAATTTTTTTATTTCAATACACATATAAGAGAAGTTCGCGCCTTCAGAACTTTATACATATAAGAAGGGAATTAGATACCATGTCGATTGGCTTTAGTGTAAGTGAGACTTCTGAAAGTAGTATGGACACAAGCTAATCATATTTGATATAATGTAGCATATACTTTGTAATCTTTTTCATTTATTAATAAAGAATTAATTTATTAAAGGTATTTTACTTAATCTACATGGTGTTGTTATATTAAATGTGATAAACCTATAGTTTGGAGCAATGCTTTTAGAATCATGATAATGATCATGCCAATGAGATCTAAATTCTAGATAGCTCACAAACTAAAATCGTTCCTAATCGTTGGATTACTAAAAAGGGGATTGGTGAATCCAAATAGATTGATACATACGTGCTTGCTCTTAGGAGGAGGATGATTGATCTCATAGTATCTTGTGTATGATGAGTTATACTTTGGCATGTCCCTTAAGACCCTTAGAGTATATCAAAGGGTATGCTTGGGTATAATAAGTTGTATATGGAGATAATGAATGATCAACAAATAATCTACCACTTCTAGTAAAAGAAGAGAATGTCCTATATGATTTTATAAATGACAACTCAGTATTCTTTGGCCAAAGCATAATGAAATAGAAAGGTGTTTCTAATTTGCATTAATAAGAGTTGTGCATTTGAGAATCAAAATACATATAATTAAATAAAATAAGACTTAACAATAATTTTATGTCTTATATTTAATTCGGACATTGTATGGTAGAATGATTGAATTGTATGGTAACTATTCACTGAAAGGTTCTTTTATACTTAATATTAAAATCTACATTATTTGGAAAGTCGTTGATCGCTAAGGGGCTTACCCTTATTGTAGAATAAATATTATTTATTTAAATGAATTAAATAGTTTAATTTATGCTACGGTGATAGAATAAATTAACTAGCTTAATATTTACTATTTAATATTTTAAAAATATTAAATATAAATTAATAAGAGGAGTCATATTAATAATATTTTTATTATTATTTAATTTCTAAATGGTTTAGGAATTAATTAATAAAAGTACTCTCATAAGTTCCTAATTTGATTAAGAATTTAATTTAATTAAATAAAACTCTATCCCTAAGTAGTTTAGGAAGGTTGCATATATCTATAAACAAAAGAAGTCTTATTATGGGTTAAGGTTAGACAGTTACTCATACTTCTAATAGTTGGGAGAGTACTAACATATTCTCTAAAGAGAGAAAATTTGGCTTTTGCAAAACACCCAACTTCTTGAATACATATTATTCCGTGGTGGATCACCTCTAAAGGTCAAACACTTAGGCGGCTTGCATTGATCTAAAAAAAGAATCTCATCAGTGGAATTCAAGGAGAACGCGAAGGAATTGGAGGTGAACTTGTACCTGAGGAAGCATTGATCTACGAGGGTATAATTCTATATCTCCGTCTCTTTCGTTTAATTGATAATTGTGCACAAGAATGATCATGGTGATAATTTGTATAAAATTTTAAAATTCGATTTTATCGCACTTCTGCACCATTTAAGTAATTTGATTGCATCCTCGCGCTATATACAAACCTAATGGTGGTATTAGAGCCAAACCTTGTGCTAATTATCAATTATGATGATTCCATGTGTATGGGTATACGATTATATCGATTTTCTGGGCAAAAGAAAAAAAATTTGGTTTTGCGATGCAGTGCGGCCGCGCCGCTCCCAGTTCATTTTGGAGCTCGGCTGCCCCCAAACCCAGAAAACATTTTTGGGGTTGCAACGCGGCCGCATTTGTTCCCAGTTCATTATGGGCGCGACCGCGCCGGTTTGCAAAGTTTGAATTCTTTAATTTCAATTAAGATAAAAGGTTTATTTTGAATTAAAATATGATTAGAAATAAAAGTTTTACTTTAACTTGGAATTGGATTCAACATTAATTTGAATAAAGGATTTTATTCATATGTCGACGTCGGGATTTTTATTTGTCCCTTTTCTGTTCTTGTCTTTTGATGTTATCATGTTAGGTGAGATTTGTTTGAAAAAATAAGTTGTGAAAAGGTCCGACATGTATATGTTGACGATTGGACTATAAGAGTCGTCAGTCAGTTTTTAAATGGTCGTACCAACACAACCGAGAAAAGATTTGTATATTGACCCAATGATGTGACACTGCATAACGGGTCTATAAAATCGAGATTCGTTAGGGTCCGGGAACTTGATTATGCGGAGGGAAGGTGTTAGACACCCCCCGACATCCGTGTTGCTACAGTGACCGCCACTTTTCAATTAAACTATTATATGAATGTGTGTGTGTGGGTCAATGTGCAATTATCTGGAAGTAGTGCTATGCCTCGTTTGCACCTATATACAAATGGTTTGAATTTTGTATAAAAGTTCAGTTTTAACAAGATATAACAATGGCATTTTATAAAAGAGGTTTGTTCAAACCCTTATGCTCAATAGTAATTGAGGCCTTTGATACTTCCATTTTATTATGGGTTCGGCTGGATTACTTTTATTTTCGAGATGCGAAGAATCTTCGAGAAAATAATATACATAACAACGCCGAACTCCTTATGGGCATAAGGGACATCTAAGAAAATTCAACACCGTGAATAATTTACAAGCCATGAACAGCTGAAAATGTCCATCACGGGAACCGAATTAGATTCAGTAAACTAAATCTATGATCATATGATTCTTAGGCTCACATGATGTAGCAATTTGTATGAAAGCTGTAAACAGTTTTATATATAAAATTCGAATATATATATATATATATATATATATATATGTGTGTGTGTGTGTGTGTATGTGTGTGTGTGTGTGTGTGTGTGCAGACAATCAACCACCACGAAGCACCTCCATGGGGGATTGCAAATATAAATAAAGCAGTAAACTAATCAACCATCACGAAGCACCTCCATGGGGGATTGCAAAATATAAATAAAGCAATAAAACGATTAACAGCCTTGAAGTAAACTCCAGGCGGGACAAAATATAAATAAAGCTGTAAAAGGACACGAAGTAAACTCCAGGCCTGACAGAAATATAAATAAAGTGGTAAAAGGCCATGAAGAAAACTCCAGATCAGACTGAAATGTATATATATATATATATATGTTGTTGCTATCAAACCCTGTTTGATTGAGCCTAGGTTTCACATTCGGTGCGTTTACCGCTTTTATATCAAACCCTGTTTGATTGAGCCTAGGTTTCACATCCGGTGCGTTTACCGCTTTTATATCTATATATATATATATATATATATATATATATATATATATATATATATATATATATATATAGCAATAAAACGATCAACCGCTTTGAAGTAAACTCCAGGCGGGACAAAATATAAATAAAGCTGTAAAAGGCCACAAAGTAAACTCCAGGCCTGACAGAAATGTAAATAAAGCGGTAAAAGGCCACGAAGTAAACTCCAGACCAAACTGAAATATAATATATATATATATATATATATATATATATATATATAAGACCCCGAATTTTATGAAATAAAAGTATTCAATTTTTTTCTTATAATTACTATTCAGTAAATGGTTAAATTGATAAAAGTTTAAAGTTATGGGTGAAATGTGAATTTTTTTTAAAAATAAGCAAGTGGTTATAAAATATTCATTGTTGTCGGGGAATATTCGTTTGGTCGTGGAATATTTTTTCTGTCGGGGAATATTCGTACGACGGCGCAGCCATTTATGGGCCCCATAACAGAATAACTGTCGGATGATGAAAACGACAAATTTGAGTTTTTATAAATAACGGCGTAGTTGTTATCGTTAACACTATTAGAATACATGGTGGTTAAAATACAGTAGCACACGGTATTGCACCAATTATTGATTATTACGTAAGAAGGCACTACTCAATAATTGTTACAGTATTTATTGTTCAATATTTTATTTTATTGATTCAATAATTGCTGCGTTGATATTTTATATTATTGTTGTTACAATAATTGTTGCTGCACAGTATTTTTCATTATCAGATCAATAATTCATATTATTTGAATAATATTATTAGATAACATTATTGGCAATGTCTAGAAAGTTCTGTCTAAGGAGAGATTTGGTCATCTAATTGCGCCCCAGTAAGGAGAAATCCTTATTGAAAAGCTCCCTCTTTCCTGGGAACGGCCCGGATGTCATAAATGTGATTCTGTAATATTATTTGTGAATAATTAATTATTGATTCATATGATAAGGAAATATTTATTTTATGTGGATATAAATGAGAGATATATTTTTGTGGTTAAAAATGAAGGAGTTAACGTTGAGGTGTTTTATCTGTATTTTTGTCGGAACGGAGGTATTGAAAATCAAATTAGGGTTTTTAAGATATTTTACGAGGGTTATAATTTTTAATCTGACCGTTGGATCGTGGTAATATTTTGATATGTTATACATATATAAGTTGAGTATATTTTCACAAATTTTGAACCGTTAAAAATGAACGTATGATTTGTTATGAATTTTACGAGATGACTGGTTCAGAAATTGTTGAATTTTCGGAGTTAGTCATTTTGGTGGGAAATTCTAGAATTGGTGGGCCCCACTCTTGGTTGTTAAAGAAATGTGCTGAGATTTTTATTCAAATGTGGTGGGTGGGAATAGTAGCAGGTAAAGCCAATAGGTTGCAGGTTAAGTCTGCTTCGGCGTGCTAACATTTTCCTATAAATAGAGAGCTAAGTTAGAATTGAAAATCACACCAGAAACATCAGCTTTCTCTCTCTATATTATGAAGCATATTTTGTGAGTATTTAGATACTTTGAGAGTTGCTATTCAGTGCAAGTTTCCTTCGGCTTTGCATTCCAGTCAGAAATACTGCACTTTTGAGGTAAGGGATATTAAGGGATTTTAAGGGTTGTTATGATTTTCAGTTTCGTAATTTTTCTGATCTTCAAAAATTCTAGAAAAATTTGAAATGATATTTTGATGAGTTTTCTTGATTGTGTCCAAAAATGGTGATTTTTGGATGTATAGATTAAGAGTTATGAATTTTATGAGAAAAGACTATTTTAAAAGTAACCACTTATAATTCCTTGTGGTTTAACTCCAAAATTGATGAAATTTTTATTGGGAGTACATGTATATGATAGAAGTATACTCTGTAAATTTTAGAATTTTTGGACAAAAGTACAATTTTTGATAAATGTCTAAATATTCAGCTGTTTTAGCCATATGAAAAATAGTAAATGACTTTTAAAAATTCTGAGAAAAATATATGTTCACTATGGGACTATATTATGCTAAATTCCAGAAAAGAAATATTTTTAGAACTGATTTGGTATTTTTCATGAAAATGGTCTAGTTATGAATAAATGAATTAAATATGTTATGTGAAGTAAAAAAATTGAAAAATAGGATTTTATGACTTGAGAATCCTATATGAGGTATATGCAGATTTTTGATGAGGGTTTTAGTTATTGGTGATGAAATCTTATGAGTTTGGCATTTTAGAATGATTAAATGCATTATTTTAGTAAAGTATAAACAATTAAAATAAATTGTTTATAAATTTAAGAAATGTTATTCTTTCAATATCATTATATCGAAATATTGGTATGGATTTTATTGTGAAATTTCTACCTTTTTGAGTCGGGATTACTATTCACGAGTTACTATTCATGAGTTACTATTCACGAGTTACTATTCACGAGTTACTATTCATGAGTTACTATTCACGAGCTACTATTCACGATAAAATTGGTTTCTTTTTCTAACCAAATTATAGTTGATTTATAAATATTACTCTTGAGATTAAATCTATATGTTGATCATATTATTTTTATTATCATATATAACATTTTTATAACCGTGATGTTAAAATTCTCTTTCACTTGAGTGTAAAGATGGGTAGATTATTGGTATGATCATGACTTTGGGTTCTCTTTGGCCAGTAGTGCAAAGTTGAATTATTGACTAGTATGATCATAACCATTGAATTTATAATTGAATATCTTCAGCTTAAGTGCAAAGGTGAAATGATCAACATGGTTATAATTATTGTTTATATAAATGATTATAAATTTCTTTGAGATATTAATATATTTGGCCTGTAGTGCAAATAATAACTGTTGATGAATATATTTGGCCGTAGTGCAAATATGAACTGTTGAGGAATATCTTTGGCCTGTAGTGCAAAGATGAAATATTGATGAATATCTTTGGCCTGTAGTGCAAAGATGAATTGTTGATGAATATCTTTGGCCCGTAGTGCAAAGATGACATGTTGTTGAATATCTTTGGCCAGTAGTGCAAAGATGAACAGATGTTGAGATAAACATGACCAACTGGTGATACAAATGAATATCTTTGGCCGTAGTGCAAAGATGAAGTTATTAGTATGATTACGAACAGAAAATGTGATTTGGTGTAACCATAATCTTTGATGTTTCAGGTAAAGATAGGTGATGAAAATTAACTTCGTCCTGGATGAGAAGAGGAATTTAGAACTACAGTTATGATTATGAGTTATTCATATGATTGTGGACCAGAATTGTTGATTGATGTTACAGGGATAAAATATTGTTGATGGATTTTTAACATAGAGAAGATAATAGACTTTATGGTCTATTTGACTCTTCTAATGGATTGCTCGTTCCGCTGCAACTATGGTTGAAATTATATCATTTACCATATGTTCTAAATCTCTGATTTATTATTGATGAAGGCTATTGATAATTTAATTATCTTTAGTCATAATATTCTTTACTGAGCTAGTTGTGCTCACCCTTTTGTTTCACAATTCTTTTCAGGTAATAAGAGTGTAGCTGGGTCGAGCGGGGGTAACAAGGGAATAGAACGGTGGTCATCATTTAGTAGTTTTATTTGGTGAAGAAAATAGGGTGAGGCGAACCCAACGTTGGAAGGGTGTTTTGTCACTATCATACAAGATGTCTAATGACATACAACCTCATGTCATCATAAGACAGGTTTGTGCTCATCCACTTGCTGAGTATATCTATGAGCACTACCTATATAATCTTGGTGTTTGTTTGAAGTATAATTCACGATTAAAGACAGTGGAGATAATGGTAAGTCAAGAGAAGACTCACCATTGGGAAGAATATGATAGTAATCTTCTCATTTTTCTTTGGGGTATATTGGGTCAACCAAGGATAATTCTGTGGCCATATAATATCTATCACAACCTAGAAGCATGGCCTCCCATGTACAAAGGTTTCCTTGAGCACTTCCCAAAGATTCTAATTTCTAAAACAGTTTTTGATTATACCTTTATGTAAGGTGTCATTGTGAGGTGATGTCCACGGTTGAAACATGAGTCACATTTGGTATACATTTGTATCCAAACTCACAGCATATGTGTTGTTGTATTTTGTACGACAATTGTTGTAATAAAGTTGTAGCTATTTTCTGTACCATGTATTTGGCGACTCAGAATATGTTGGATGGAATGGACCTGTTTTGGGGTCGTCACAATATATATATATATATATATATATATATATATATATATATATATATATATATATATATATATATATATTTAAGTAATAAACGCTCCGGATGTAAATCCAGGCTCATCAAACAAAGTTCGACAACATTTTATATATAAGTATATATATATAAAAGCAAATAAACGCTCTAGACGTGAGTCCAAGCTCAATCGAGGCATAACTCAATAATGTTAGTCCATATATATATATATATATATATATATATATATATATATATATATATATATATATATATATATATATACAAAAAGAAATAAAAGCCACGGACCGAAGTCCGGGCATACACACGCTACACGGCTCTCAACGTGAAGAATCGTGTGTTCAAAATAGTGGAGAAATGCTTTAAAACGTGTAAGAAGGCTTACAGTGGACTACCAAAGAAGACTTCAATTGCTTTTAATGATGACTTCTTTTGTAACCCTGGGGAAGGAGGCTACTTCTACCCACTTGGTGAAGTAATCGATCATGCTGAAGATAAACTGATGCCTATTACTGGCTTTGGGCTCGATGGGCCCGATCACGTCCATTCCCCACATTGAGAAAGGCCAAGATGAACTCATATTGTGGAGTTCCCTTGGAGGGGCGTGGATAGCATTCCCATGAATTTGGCACTAATAACATCTCTTGACGTGATCCTCACAGTCAACCTTGATAGAGAGCCAGTAATGCCCTGTTCTTAGAATTTTCTTTACAAGTAGGGGACCGCTCATGTGTGGGCCACACACTCCACCATGGATTTTATCCATGAGCCTCTGAGCTTGGTCCTTATCCAGACATCTGAGAAGACCTAGTGCTGCATCTCTTTTGTAGAGTGCATCTCTGCTCAGGTAGAATTTCATAGCCAGTCGATGGATTCGCCTTCTTTCAGTCGGGCATGCCTTAGCGGGTGTAGATCCATCTTGTAAGTACTCCTTGATATGCTGATACCAAGGGTGTTGGATGGGAGGTAGTTCATTCGATAGTTCTCCAACGTAATTCCCATAGGTTGGTGCCTTTTGTTGGGCAAATGTGAGGGTTGGCATGTTTTCCTTGTCTAGTATGTTAATCAAGGAGGCCAAGGTTGCTAGCGCATTCGAAAAATCATTCCTATTTCGAGGAATATGGAGGAAGGATATTTTTTCAATCTCTGAAGCTATTTGTAGAACTTGTCGATGGTAAGGCAACAAGTGTAGACCTTTGGTGTGATAGATTCCTGTGGTTTGTCTGATTACCAACTCAGAATCTCCAAAGACAGTTAACCGTTTGATGCCCATTGATTGGGCAAGTTTTATCCCCATGATACATCCTTCATACTCAACCGTGTTATTGGTGTTGGCAAACTACAATTTGACGGTGAAGGGATGCTGCTCCCCTGTAATAGACACTAGAACTGCTCCAACCCCAGAACCTTCCATATTTACAGCTCCCTTAAAATATATTTTCCATGATTAGTGTGTATTATCCTGATGGTGTTGCTGAATTGCCATTATCCCTTTATCGGGGAAGTATGTTTCCAAGGGTTTGAAATCCCCTGAAGGCGCGTCGACCAGTTGATGCGCAATTCCTTGACCTTTAATGGACTTTTGCGTCACGTAGACGATGTTAAATTATTGTAGGATCAACTGCCATCTGGACAGCCTACAATTCAATATGGGTTTACTGAACACGTACTTGAGAGGATCTACGCGGGATATGAGATGGGTTGTGTGACCATGGAGGTAATGCTGTAACCTTATGGAAGCCCATGCTAAAGCACAACAAGTCTTCTCAATCAGAGTGTACTTGTGTTCACTGCTGCTAAATCTTTTGCTGAGGTAATAGATAGCTCGCTCTTAGCCTCTATCATCTTTTTGTCTCAGCATGCAGCCCATGGCATTGTCACTTATGAGCAGGTATATGAACAGGGGAACATCATCCCTGGGTGGTACCGAAATAGGAGCTTTGACTAGCTGCTCTTTGATTGTAAGGAAGGCCTTCTGGCACTCATCATTACACTTCATGGAGGAGTTCTTCCTTAACAATTTGAAAATAGGCTCACAGGTTGCTGTGAGTTGGGAAATGAACCTGTTGATGAAGTTGATTCTTCCCAAAAATCCCCGTATCTCCTTCTCTGTTTGAGGAATGGGCATTTTCGTGATGGCTTGGATTTTGGTGGGATTCAGCTCAATCCCCTTGTAGCTGACTAGAAATCTTAGAAATTTGCCTGATTTAACGCCAAAGGCGCACTTAGCTAGATTCAACTTCAAGTTGTACTTACACAACTTATTGAAGAGCTTTCTGAGATGGTCTAGGTGGTCTTCCTCCCTTCGGGACTTGATAATAATGTCATCCACGTAGATCTCTATCTCCTTGTGCATTAAATCATGGAAAAGAGTCATCATGGCTCGCTGGTAGGTAGCTAAGACATTGATGAGGCCGAATGACAACCGTCTATAGCAAAAGGTTCCCCAAGGCGTGATGAATGCAGTTTTCTCACGATCCTCTTCAGGAACCATAATTTGATGGTACCCTGCGAAGCAATCAGCAAAGGAGTACATGTCGTATTGAGTAGTATTGTCAATAAGAATGTGGATAAATGGCACGGGAAAGCTATCTTTAAGACAAGCTTTATTCAGATCCCGGTAATCCACGCAAACTCGCACCTTTCTTCCTGGTTTAGGAACGGGGACTATGTTTGATAGCCATTCAGGGTATGTAGACACCATGATGATGCCTACTTGAAATTGTTTCACAATTTCTTCTTTAACTTTTAAACTCCACTCAGGTTTCAATCGCCTGAGCTTCTGCCTGACTGGCTTGAATCCCTTTTTGATGGGGAGGCGATGGATGACAATGTCAGTGGACAAACCCACCATATCTTTATGAGACCATGCAAACACATCCTGGAATTGGGTTAATAGCATAACCATGTCATTCCTTTGGTTTGGAGTGAGGTCTGTACCAATCTGGATTAGTTTAGGGCTTTCTAAGCTTCCAAGATTGAATGAAGTTGTTTGATCAAGGTTTGGTTTGGGTTTGTCATCGACCCATTCTTTGATCTCCTGAGGTATCTCAATGTCCTCTTGTATTTCCATTAAGTCTGAGTCCAACTTTCCATCAAAGTTATAATCCTTGTGGAGAAAAGGCACCTTATCAGTAAATATAGGCACATCTAAATTCAGAGTTCTGAAACAAAATATGCTTTCACTTAATATATGAAACTATTTAATTAGACAAAGTGTTAGCATGTACTGATAAAACAACTGTTAATACTGTACGAAAAAGTAAGCAGTTATTATTATCTACAGGGCAGAAGGAGTTTCTGCCCATTTTACCCTTGTCGACCAATGAAAGGAGTGCTGCTCCAATTGTCAAGGGTGAAGTCCTGATGGACTGCAATAATGGAGGGACTGTCATCGTCCTCCTTTTCCCGAATAATGACCATTACGTCTGGACAATCATCGTCTAGGGTGTATCTATTTGTGTGCTCATCATGGACAATGATGCGTATGTTTAACATCATCCTGACGATGTCTTGTTTACGTCTCCGTTCCTTTTCTTCCTTTTCAGAATTTGGAACCAAGACTTCTTTTTCCTTGACCGGTATTGGTATAGGAAATAACACGACCATTACATGGGCAGACACCTTTACCAGAGACCGTACAGGCTCAGGAACTGTTGGTGGAGACAATCGTCGTGTGATTGAAGCTGAAGGAATCTGCTTGTGTTCATGAGGATTCCTACGACTGGAACTAGAAGTATAGCCTAGTCCGGATGTCCCTGTTTGACTAGGAACTTGAATGGGGCGCTTGATGCCCTGATGATCTTTGCCCAACCCTTGTCCAGGTTGATAACCCAATGTCATCATTTCTTGAGTGACCAACATTACTTCGGCAGAAATCTGGGGTATGAGAGGTGGCGCCCCAACAGGATGGTAGTGAGTGTTGCTCACCTCCAGGGCATGAAAACTGACCGGCTCAACTTTTGAATTGAAGCTGATAAGTGGTATGTCACCTTGTTCAGGACATTTCGGCTCAGCATCGATAGTGACTAGGCTATTATTTATGATATATTTAAGTTGTTGGTGAAGAGTGGAGGGGACAGGTCCGGCAATATGAATCCACGGTCTTCCCAAGATCAAGTTGTATCCTGTATCTATTTTGAGTACGTGAAAAGATATGCAGAACGTATGTGGACCAATCTCCACTGGCAGTTCAATCTCTCCGACAACGTTTCGTCGGGATCCGTCGAAAGCTTTAATGATTGTATGACTTCTTCGAATTCTGTTGAGATTAATATTCATCTTCACCAAAGTGGCATAAGGATAGATATTCAGAGATTACCCTCCATATATTAAAACTCCCCCCACCATGTATCCGGAAGACAACACCGCTATGTGCAACAGCTTACAATGACCGGTCCCTTCAAGAGGCATATCGTCATTAGTGAAAGATATCACATTGTTGTTAAAAATGTGATCCACCAGATGCTGGATTTTCTTAACATCTATTGACTTAGGTAGTTTGGCTTCTTCCCAAACCCTGAGTAATACCTTCCTGTGATCTTCGGAAGAGAAAACCAAGTCCAGTATAAAAATTTGATGTGGAGCTTCTCTTAAGCTTAAAACCACTTTGGCATCATTGTGGCCCATAATACGGAGAAATTCTTCTACTTTTTCCATGGGAATATTCCCCTTTATCTTGATGGTAGGCTTCATCACTCGTGGGGGAAGATACAGTGGATTATCCCTCGACATAGCAGCAGTTATGTGAGATGTGGATCCTTCAGCCCCTCCATAATTCTACGAAATTTTTGGAGGCTGACAACAAGATATTGTGGTCTGAATGGTAAGATAATTGGCTCTGGCACAACCACTTTCAAAGGAATCCCAATACCCTTGAGCTGAACGGGTTAAATTGTATGTGAGGGGGTAGCTGCATCTGTCTCAGAAGATATGACTGCTATGACTTCCTTCTATTTTGTAGGAAACGCGTCCCCACTCTTTAGTACTACAGCATCATCGTCTGCCATTTGCAGGACACCACTGTCAATTAAATTCAGAATAAGGTGGCGGAGTGCCTAGCATTCTTCTGTGTTGTGATCGCGAGATTTGGAGTGATATTTGCACACTCTATTAAAATCAAAACGCCTTAATCGCGGGCTGATTGGACGTAACAGAGCTGTGATTCTTCCTTCATTTATCAGCATCTGCAGTATTTCTTCCATCGGTTGGCCTAGGTACATAAATTCCCTTTTGTTGGAAAAATCCTGATGGGTTTTGGCATTTATTCTTTTTGTAATTTTATCCTCCAGTGTTTCATTTTCTGGAGTACGCGGTGGAGTGTTTGTAACAAGAGGAAGGAGATTGGCATGCTCCTGACTAAATAATTGGCATGTGACTTGGTGCTGATGGACCACCAGTTCTGCTAATTGGTTAACTTGCTCACAAAGAGTCTTCATTTTTCGTTCCATCATATACCGGAACTGAGCAAAATCCCATTTGTCAGCACTATCCTCCTTTTTCTTTTTATGGACCCTCCAGGGGTTGTTTCCATAATTTCTGGACTGGATGTGCTCAGCAACAGCTTTAAGGGCAGCTAGGTCTTGAATCTTTCCTGACTTCAATCCCATCTCAGCCATTTCCCCATGCTTAATCATTTTAGAGAATAGTTTGCCAATACCAGCTAACACCCTCTCATAGAAAGGAGCTTCTGGTATGTCTATGAAGGTCATCACCATCTCTGACTCATTCATAGAGGGAACAACTTGAGCAGCAAGGTGCCTCCACCTTTGAGTATACTCTCTGAAAGATTCATTGGCTTGCTTCCTAACTTTAGTGATTTAGTACTGGTCAGGGACCATCTGAGACTGGAAGCTGTATTGAGTGAGGAAGGCATGAGCTAGCTCCTCCCAACTACGTATCTTGGAGTTGTCTAATCTGGTATACCACGATCGGGCTTCTCTAGTCAGACTTTTCTAAAATAGCTGCATTTTGAGCTTCTCATCCTCAGCATAAGATCCTAGTTCTCCAATGAATACCTTCAAATGTGTGTAAGGGTCTCCTAACCCGTCATACTTTTCAAAGTAAGGAGTTTTGAACTTTTCTAGAAAATGCACACTAGGAAATATACAATGGTCTGCATATAAAACACTCCCATGTGCTCCAATTCCTTTGATAGAATGGATAGTCTCTTCCATTTGAAGGACTTTCTTTCTGATATCACCGGTGTCTAGATCTTCTTTGAGATGGGTGGTATCATGAATTTTGTTGGTTGTATCCAACTGAAGATCAGGTACTGAAATGGCTTTATCCTAACATTGGGTTCCTCCTTGTGTAGAGGATTCTATATGTATGGGTATCCTTGTACCCTAAGTAGATTGGTGTAGTTCTTTAAGCTGAACAGCCAAATCTGTAATTTGTTTACTTAATCCGTCAAATTCTTCATGAGAGACAGGATTAGGATTAGTCTGATCAGATGAAGACATAATTAGCTGTAGTTTCGTGGCCTTTTTGGACTTTGATCGGGTAATGGGTCTAATTGTTTCCCTGTAAAAAAATTGACGCAATTTAGTTTTAGGGAATGTAAAAATGTTGACATGCTATATGATGTATCCATTTTAGGAGTATTATCCTGGAAAATGGATGTTAGCTGTTTGTAATATAGGATATCATGTTAATATTTGTAAAATATGCATGTACACGTATTTATTCATATTTCCCATTACATGGAGATCAATATGGAATGAAATTACAAGCAATTGACTTTACGAGTAATTTTAAAATGGGAAAGCATGAAGAAATCTTCCCTCCGCGTTCTGGTTTATCAGAGGCTGACCTATCTTAGGCTACTCTCGCGGGTTTTTGGCATGAAGGTTCCCAAATCATCACAATTTACTCAACGGGAAGTTAATCTGGTCTTTCAACTGGAGCGAATTTGGGTGGTGCCTTTCCTGAGCCTCGTTAGAATTAGTCTTCCTACGAGTCTAGTAATCAAACACCGACAGGATAGCCTCCTGAAGGAGGAACCACACAACATAAATTCACATACAATATGTCTCACCGTTTATGAAAATGATGTCATATGCGAAATACTTATATCACAAGTAGATATAGTGTAAAACATTAAGTATAGTAAGTAAATGCATTCGTACACATCCATCAAATATAAATGCAACATCCACACACTAGCATATAACAGTTTTGAAAAGCTTGTAGTAGCGGCTTAAGTCCTCTTACTGGAAGTCCCCAGCAGAGTCGCCACCTGTCGACGTCGGGATTTTTATTTGTCCCTTTTCTGTTCTTGTCTTTTGGTGTTCTCATGTTAGGTGAGATTTGTTTGAAAAAACAAGTTGTGAAAATGTCCAACATGTATATGTCGATGATTGAACTATAAGAGTCGCCAGTTGGTTTTTTAAATGGTTATACCAACACAACCGAGAAAAGATTTACACATTGACCCAGTGATGTGACACTTCTTAATGGGTCTGTAAAACCGAGATTCGTTAGAGTTCGGGGACTTGATTATGCGAAGGAAAGGTGTTAGGCACCCCCTGACATCCGTGTTGCCACGGTGACCGCCACTTTTCAATTAAACTATTATATGAAAGTGTGTGTGTGTGGGTCAATGTGCAATTATCTAGAAGTAATGCTATGCCTCGTTTGCACCTATATAAAAAGGGTTTGAATTTTGTATACAAGTTCAGTTTTAACAAGATATAGCAATGACGTTTTATAAAAGAGGTTTTTTCAAACCCTTATGCTCAATAGTAATTGAGGCATTTGATACTTCTATTTTATTATGGCTTCGGCTGGATTGCTTTTATTTTCGAGATGCGAAGCATGTTCGAGAAAATAATATACATAACAGCGCCGAACTCCTTATGGGCATAAGAGCCATCTAAGGAAATTCAACACCGTTAATAATTTACAAGCCATGTATAGCTGAAAATGTCCATCACGGGAACTAAATCTAGATTCAGTAAACTGAATCTGTGATCACATGATTCCTAGGCTTACATGATGTAGCAATTTGTATGAAAGTTGTAAACAGTTATATATATAAAAGACATAAATATATACATATATATATATATATATATATATATATATATGTGTGTGTGTGTGTGTGTGTGTGTGTGTGTGTGTGTGTGTGTGCAGACAATCAACTACCACGAAGCACCTCCATGGGAGATTGCAAATATAAATAAAGTAGTAAACCAATCAACCACTACGAAACACCTCCATGGTGGATTGGAAAATATAAATAAAGTAATAAAATGATCAACCGCCTTGAAGTAAACTCCAGGCAGGACAAAATATAAATAAAGCTGTAAAAGGCCACGAAGTAAACTTCAGGCCTGACAGAAATGTAAATAAAGCGGTAAAAGACCACGAAGTAAACTCCAGGCCAGACTGAAATGTATATATATATATATATATATATATATATATATATATATATATATATAAAAGTAATAAACGCTTCGGATGTAAATCCAGGCTAATCGAACAAAGTTCAACAACAGTTTATATATAATTATATATATAAAAGAAAATAAATGCTCTGGACGTGAGTCCTGGCTCAATCGAGGCACAACTCGATAATGTTAGTCAATATATATATATATATATATATATATTTACAAAAAGAAATAAAAGCCACGGACCGAAGTCCGGGCATACACATGCTAAACGACTCTCAACGTGTTGTGTGTGCACAATAGTGGAGAAAGATTTTAAAACGTGTAAGAAGGCTTACAGTGGACTGCCAAAGAAGACTTCAATAGCTTTAATTGGATGAACACTCGGCTCCCGCTGGTAAAAGTATAGCCAAATATAAGCTCACAAGTGTTTGAAATGAGAAAGCACTCAGTTTAGGGTGTGTACAGAGCAAATTGGATAGGGCTTCCTTGCCTTTTCTCTATGTAAAATGGCTGCCCCAAGCCCTCTATTTTTATAGGGGTGAGCCGCAGGTGTACCTGCGGCAACCGCGGATGCACCTGCGGCTGCCCGGGCTGCCCCGGGCTCCGCGGGTCCCGCCGTCTCGAAGTACATGCACGCGTGCAACGTGTTGTCCGCTCGAACTTTTAGAACTTCAATCCGGGCATCCAATCGAGGTGTACAAGACCTTTTTTGGTATGCTGTTGTTGAGAGCTACACAATGACATGTGATAGAGGTTGTACGAAGTCAAGAAGATGGGACCATGCCCTTGGTCTTTAGGCTTCAAATTCTATCTGGTGTGCTGTCTTGTGTAGTAGTCCCTCGGGATTGGAGCTCTTTAAATTTTGTAGGACACTTCTGTGTAGAATGTATGTTGAAATGTTGTTGAGACGACGCAAATGGCAAAATGACGATTTTGCCCCTCATCGGGGTTATCTCCGATTTGGACTAATTTAGCAGTCGTTGCTCAGGGTTATCTCTGAGATTGGGCTGCTGCAAGTATTGATCACTCTCAGGGTTGTCTCTAAGGTGTGCCTAACGTCCCGGGGTTATCTCCGAGCTTAGGGTTGAGTGCCTCGGCGTTATCTTCGAGCTTGAAGTTGATTGTAAGGGTTGGAATGAGCATCTCCGCGGTTATCTCCAAAACTGCAATGGCACTCCTCGGGGTTATCTCCGAGGTTGATACTATCTTTCCCGATGTTATTTTCGGGACTGAGACTGAGTATTTCGGGGTTTTCTCCGAGATGAAACGGTCTTCTCTGGTGTATTTTCGGTATTTGAATTGCATTCCTTGGGGTTATCTCCGAGCTTAGAACTGAAACTCCCGATGTTGTTTTTAGGACTGAGCTGGATGTCTTGGGGTTATCTTTGAGATGGTAATAACTAAATATCCCAGGGTTGTCGCCGGGATTGAATTGAGCTGTCTTCTAGGGTTATCTCTAAAAGACGATTCTGCCCTCCTGCAATGTTAGTAACAGGTATGCAGAAAATTTTGAGTGTCTACATCATATATGAAATATGATTCCATTTTTCCTAGAATAAAGTAGTTTATTCACATATGGAATAGGATTCTATGTTTTCTGTAATGCTCGCAACGATCAAACAATATTTGTAAATGAGTTTATGTGAAAATTATTAAAGAAAATGAGTTTTTATTATTAATTTGTGTTTTATGCGACTTATGGTCATTATTTGACGATGCTACAAATTATGTAAGCCTTTTGAGTGTTTAAAGGTTTAATGTGGAAAATAAAAATTTTCCGACAAAAAGACGTAAAAACACTATTCATGCAAAAAATGCAAACTCATTTTTTTTTTCGAAATTTTGAATTACGACATAGCATTTATTCGAAAAAGGAGCATCGTTGGCGAAATCAAATTTTTGAAAATTGAAAGTCGGATTTTCGGCTAACCGAGCGGATTATGAAAAGTAACTGAAAAAGTTAGGAAACCTAATTAGATATTAAAAATTCTAACTAGAATTAGTTTGACTGACCAAGCCTAAGAATTCTAAGGTTTGGCTAAGAATTTTGGAAAGTGGCTAGGGTTGAGCCAAAGTTTGAGCCTAGGGTTTGAGAAGCTTAACTAGGGTTTAGCCAAGGGTAAAGCCAAGGGTTTATGGTGGCTTGGCTTAGGGTTGAGCCATGTCTCATGGTTTAGGAGCTAAACCTAAGGCTCGGAGCCAAATTTGTAAGAATTGGGGATTATCCCATGTGGGATAATGTCTCAATGACTCATCAAATCAGAAAGGAAGATGAGGGGAAAAATGGAGAAGTGGTGACCGGATTTTTGGGCTAGGGAAGGAGTTTTGGTGAGTCATCTAGCATGACTCACCACATTTAAGACATAGGCAATGATGGCTAATGTTTCATTAAGTGATTTTGGTCATTAAGTGGTCATTAAGTGCCTTGAGTTAGTTTTAATTGTGGTTTGATTAGGCTAACTCAAGGGGGTGATTAGTAAGTTATTAAACATAAGGGGGAAGACCTTGTATGACTTAAGTTAAGTGACCAACTTTTAAGGAAGAGAAACTATGTTTTATATAAGCAAATCAAGTGCTAGCATATTCATTTGTTAGCCAAAAAATTTCTAAGTGTTTGGAGAATCTAAAGAGATCAAAAAGGAAATAAGAGAAGACAGAAAGAGAGAAAGAGAGGGAGAGGGGTCGAACGTAGAGGAGAAGAAGGAGACCAAAATTCAAGCTTAAACCAAGCTAGGAAAGAAAAGGAAAAGAAGAAGTTATAAGAGGTAAATCTCAAACCACCATCTCTTCATCTTTTTAGTTCTTGTTGAAGTAGTTATTGGAGGTTGGTTAAGTGAAGATTATGGGGGTGATCTTAAATTTATAAGTTTGATATGAAAGAGTAAACCCTTGTAAAACACCTTAATCAAGAATGATAAGAAAATTAAATAATTAAAATTTAAGCCTAAGCATAAGGATGAATGAACAAGATAATAGTGGACTTTAATCAGACCTTATATGTGTTTGTGTATATGTGGTGGTATGATTTCCATATATGAAATTATGGCTATGTATGTTGTGTAAATATTCCAAGTGGAATGGAGGAAAAATTCGCTATACCAAAGTTATGGCGAAATTTTCTGCACACCTGTTACTGACATTGTAGGAGGGCAGATTCGTCTTTCAGAGATAACCCTAGAAGACAGTTCATGTTAAGTCCAGATACTACCGAAAGTTCAGTCTCAACCCCGAAACACACACTGGGAGTAACAGTTCTAACCTCGGAGATAACCCCGAGGCCTGCAGTTCTAATACCAAAAATTCCAATAGAGAAGACCGATTTATCCCAGAGATAACCCTGAGATATTCAGTCTCAGTTCCAACACTGGGAATAGCAGATTCCAACCTTGAAAATAACCCCAAGGAAGGCAATTGCAGTTCCAGAGATAACCCCGAAAATGCTTGTTTCAAATGCATGCAATCAGCTTCAACCTCGGCGCTTACACCGAGGCACTCAGTATAAGGCCCGACGATAACACCAGGAAGACAGACACACCTCAGAGATGAAACTAAGGACCTTCAACACTTGCAGCAGTCCAATCTCAGAGATAACTCTGAGCAACGTCTGCTTTATCAGCCCAAACTTGAGATAACCCCGGTGAGGGGCAAAGTCGTCATCTTGCCACCTTGACGCCACATCACGCCGTCTCAACATTTTATACATATATTTCTACAAATAATGTACCACAAGAACCAAGGAAGTTAAATCTCGAGTGACTATTACGCAGGGTAACGGATAAAATTTGAAGCTTGAAGACCGGAGGGCATGGTCCCATCTTCCTGACTTCGTACAACCTTTAATCCCATGTCATTGCGTAACTCTCGACAACGGCGGTTCGAAATAGGTCTTATACACCTTAGTCTGATGCCCGGATTGAAGTTCTAAAAGTTTGAGCGGACATCACGTTACACACGCGCACGTACTTCGAGACGGGGGGACCCACGAAGCCCTGGGCACCCCAGGTAGCCGCAGGTATACCTACGGCTCCCCCCCTCTATAAATAGAGGGCTTGGGGTGGCCATTTTGAAAGAGAAAAAGGCAAGAAAATCCAGTCCAATTTGCTCTGTACACACCCTAAACTGAGTGTTTTCTCATTTTAAACACTCGTAAGCTCATATATAGCTACTTTTTACTTGCGGGAGCCGAGTGTTCATCCCTTTCAAGTTATAGAAGTCTTCTTTGGCAGCCCACTGTGAGCCTTCTTATACACTTTAAAGCCTTTCTCTTCATCTTTGCACACACTATTCTTCACGTTGAGAGTCGTGTTGCGTGTGTAGGCCCGGACTTCGGTCCGTGATTTCATTTCAGTTTGTATATATATATGTATATATATATATATATATATATATATATATATATATATATATATATATATATATATATATATACGGACTAACATTATCGAGTTATGCCTCGATTGAGCCTAGACTTATGTCTGGAGCGTTTAATTGCTTTCGTATATATATACTTATATATATGACCTGTGCGTCGAACTCTGTTCGATGAGTCTAGACTTACGTCTGGTCCGTTTAAATGCTTTCGTATATATATATATACTTATATATATGAACTGTGTGTTGAACTTTGTTCGATGAACCTGAATTTTACATCCGGTGCGTTTACTGCTTTAATATATATATATATATATATATATATATATATATATATATATATATATATATATATATATATTATATATATGAACTGTTGTCGAACTTTATTCGATGAGCTTGGATTTTATATCCGGTGCGTTTACATGCTTATATATATATATATATATATATATATATATATATATATATTTACATTTCGTTCTGCCTGGAGTTTACTTCGTGGTGGTTGAGCGTTTTTACTTCTTTCTGTACATCTCGTCCCACCTGGAGTTTCCTCTGTGGCGGTTGATCGCTTTTACAGCTTTATTTACATTTTTGATCCCCCATGGAGATGCTTCGTGGTGGTTGATCATGTCTGTATATATATATTTACAACTTTTATATATATACCTGCTTACTGCATTTATATCAATTGCGGCATCATGTGAGCTTAGGAATCATGTGATCACAGATTCAGTCCACTGAATCTAGATTCGGTTTCTGTGATAGACATTTTCAGCTGTAAGCAGCTTGTAAATTTATTCACAGTGTTCGGATTTCCTCCGATGGTTTCCATACCCATGAGGATTTCGGCACTACTTTGTACATTATTTTCTCGAAGATGCTTCACATCTCGAAAATAAAAGCAATCAAGCCGAACATTTAATAAAATGGAAGTATCAAATGCCTCAATCACTATTGAGCACAGGGTTTGAAAAACCTTTTTTCACAAAACATCACTGCTATATCTTATTTAAAACTAAATTTTTACATAAATTCAAACCCTGTGTATATAGATGCGAACGAGGCATAGCACTACTTCCAAATAACAGCACATTGACCCACACACACACATTCATATAATAGTTTATTGAAAAGTGGCGGTCACCGTGGCAACACAGATGTCGGGGGGTGCCTAACACCTTCCCTCTGCATAAGCAAGTCCCTGAACCCTAATGAATCTCGGTTTCACAACCCGTTTAGCAGTGTCACATCATTGGGTCAATGTGCAAACCTTTTCTCGGTTGTGTTGGTACAACTAGTTAAAAATCAATTGACGACTCTTAACAGTCCATCGTCGACATTATACATGTCGGACCTTTTTCACTTATTTTTTCAAACAAATCTCAACTAAAATGAGAACACCAAAGAACAATTAACGAAAAGGAACAAATAAAAATTCCGACGTCGACATTTTCCATAAAAGTGTGTCAAATAAGGAAACCCTAGCTTGGTATGTCATTTGAAACAAGTTTATGGGTAGTTGATGTCTCCGTAAAATTATTTCATTCCGAGAGATATGTGTTTGGGTGAATATGTGAGCCATGGGCTCATGAACGAGTTCAATCCGACTTTAGATGAACAAGTTATGGCGTTTAGAAGATTTGTCGGATAAATGACTTTTGTGAAAAATGGCTCCTATAACGGTTTTGAGCCTAATTCCCGATAAGTTAAAGAATTTTGAAAATATTTTTGTCTGGGGGTTGGGGGGAAAGGATTTGAAGAATTTGTAACAAGGAAGAAAATAGCTCAAGAAAAGACTCATTCCGATATCGGATGACGAAATTATGGAGCGGGGAAGTAAGTGTGTCAAACTTGAAAAAAAAATTGAGTTTAGGCATTAAAACCCAAGGAGGGTTCTGTTCTCAGGCGTAATTACAATGGTCATAGGCATATTTTTTGTTAGGTTTATATATAGCACAATCATGCAATCAAATTACACAAAAGGTGCGATAGCACGATAAATAGGAATTTAAAATTTTCATACAAACCCATCACCATGATCATACTTTGTGCATAATTATCAATCAAAAGAAAAGAAATGGAGATTAGATTCATACCCTTGTAGAAATTATCTTTCCCAGGTACGAGTTCACCTCCAATTCTTTTCACGTTCAACTTGAATCCACCGGGTTTGATTCCTTCATTTGATCAACGTTAGCCACCCAAATGTTTAGCCTCTAGAGGTGATCCACCAAGGAAGAAGAAGTATTCAAGAAGATGGATTTTTGGTAAAACCCTAGTTTTTTTTTCTCTATAGAAAATACGTACTCTCCCAACTCTTGGAATTGTTATTCATGTGTCTTGTGAAAACATCAACAACCCTCATCCATAATAAAATTCCTCTTATTTATAAATGTAGGCAACCCTTCTAATCTAATTAGACATTAGGTTTTATTTAATTAATTAAACTCCTTTAATTAATTAGGCTCCTAATGTTATTAGGAATAATTAATTAAACTCTTTTAATTAATTAGCTTCCTAATCTTATTAGGAATATATGAGAGTACTTTTATTAATTAATTTTCAAACTCTTTTAGGAATTAAATATTAATAGTAATAATAATAATAAGACTCCTCTTATTAATTTATATTTAATATTTCTAAAATATTAAATAATGAATATTAAGCTATTTAATTTATTATATCACCATAAATTAAATTAAATACACTTAACTTATTATTCTGATTATGCCATTTACTTCTTAAATAAATATTCTTCCTTTTATGGTATGACCCTTTAGGTTCTCCATATTAAACCGGCTGTGAATAAATCAATTAGAACAATTCTAATCTTATTTAAATAAATAAATTAAACTATTAATTTATTTAAATAAATAACATTTATTCAACAATAAGGATAAGCCTCCTCAGCGTTCAACGGCTTTCCAGATAACATAGATTTCAACATTAATCATAAAAGAACCTTTGAGTAAATAGTTACCGTACAATTTAATCCTTCCATCATACAATGTCTCAATTAAATATAAGATATGAAATTACTATCAAGTCTTATTTTATTTAATTATATGTATTTCGATTCCTAAATGTACAACTCCAAATAATACAAATTAGAAACTCCTTTCTAATTTTATTCTGCATTGGCCAAGGACTCTTGGGTTGTCATTTATCGAATCACATAAGACATTTCTCTTCTTTCACTTGAAGCGATAGATTCTTTATTGATCATACATTATCTACATGTACAACTTATTATACCTAAGCATACCCTTTGATATGCCTTAAGGGTCTTAAGAAATAAGTCAACGTATAACTCATCATACACAATATACTATGATGATTTTAAGTCCAAGGATCACTTGTACTACTATCACTACAGGAATTCCTATTGACATGCAAGTAAAACTCCATTAGGTATTTCTTAGCGAGCCACGTTCAGTGAACTTATTCTCCAATAAGCACTTACATACTTACTTTAGTGTCTCCACACAAATGATCATGAGATCAATCATCCTCATTCAATGAGAAAGCAACGCATGTACCAAACTATCCGGATTCACTAATCCCCATTTTAGTAATCTATCGATTGGGAACATTTTAGTTTTTAAGCTATCTAAGAATTTAGATCTCATTAGCATGATCTCATCATGATTCTAAAAAAATTGCTTAAAACTATGGGTTTATCACATATTATTAAAACAGTACCACATAGATAAATCAAAGCCTTTAGTAAATGAATACTTTTATTAATAAACGAATAAGATTGTAACAAAGTATATGCTTTATCATCAACATGACTGGCTTGTGTTCAAACTACTTTCAATCTCGCACTTGCACTAAAGTCGATCATTATGGTATCTCATACCCTTATTCTATAAGTGACGATCATCCTGCTGTTGGATAAGCTTTAGTAAATGAATATGTAATGTTGTTCTTAAGAGTCCACTATCTCTATAGTGACTTCTCCTCTTTCAATAATTTTTTAATCAAATGAAAGTGTCGCAACACATGTTTAGATCTAATATGAGACTTAGTAACTATTCCTAGTTCTGTAATGAACTTTTCATTCAAACAATCAACTTGTAGCTTCATTTACAACTATATACTTTGTCTTTATCACTAAACCAACAACTTTTTGTTGTTTGAAACCTTTCCAATTCACTGCACCACCGTTCAAGGTAACGTTTTACCTTAAAGTAGATTTTCTATCATCTTGGTCTGTTTGAAAAGCTTGAGTCTATTAAGCCCTTTAGTTTTAATTCAGACCCACCATGAATATGATCACATCCTTAGTGCCGTTAAAGTACTTTAAGATGTTTTTCACTGTCTTACAGTAATCTTCTCCAGAATATGATTGATCAACATCAGGTTTGGTACATTTCATTGTATACATGATAATTACTCATGTGATCTCTCTTTTAGGAGTATATGGGAACTATTAAGAGAGATACACTCCAAGGCTCATCAACATGAGATATCTCTTGGATTTTGACATGCTAAATGGCTTTAGTATCGAATAAATATATGTTCCTTGGGTTAAGCCGATCATCCTTTTAAATCTATCTATATAGATTTGTATCCCCAATTAAGATACTCTTCCCAAATCATTCATAGAGGAATATTTAGAAAACTTTATCTTTACTGATTGTAGCATTGGTATGTCATTCCTTATCCGTAGTATATCAACATATAATACTAAGAATATCTCGACGCTCCCACTGACCCTTTTGTACATACTAAGTTCATTCTTGTTTTTAATAAAATCAAAATCTTTTGATTATCTCATCAAATTGAATATTTCACTTTTGAGAAGCTTGCTTTAATCCATTTCTCTAAGTGTCTACAACAATTACCTCATTGTATGTAACTGGATCATCATCTTCTATGATGCGTACTTCATCATCATAATCATTTATAATGAATCCATATCTCCTAGGCATCTTCAGTACTATTTCAAATTTACGATTCGGTTATGGTACAATAGGTCTATCAACCGGTTTCTCTTATTTGACTTACAATGCTTGTGGTTCTTGAACTCTTCAAGATCTATTATCCTCCCACTAGCCCCTTCAACGATAAAATACCTTTATTTTGATAGGTAATGTGTTTTGCAGCAAAAACCTTTTGCTCAGTAAGATTATAGAACATATACCCTAAACTTACTTTAGGATGTCCCACAAATGACACTTGTCAAATTTTGTCCCAAGCTTATCCTTTTGAAAATTTTTCACATAAGCTGGATAATCCCTTATCTTAACATACTTAAGATTAGAAATCCTCCCTGCCCATAACTCTTATAGAGTCTTGGAGCCAGATTTTGAGGTTACCCTTTCCATATATATTCAGCCATTTCTAGGCATTCCCCAGAAGGATACTGGAATGTCGGTAAAAATTATTATGGACCGCATCATGTCCAATAAGGTACGATTTATCCTTTCAGATACATCAATCAATTATTATGTATTAGGAGGCATCCATTGTGAGAAAACCATTTAAGATGATCTAGAAACTCATTACACAAGTATTCTTTCCTTGATCTAATCAAAGAGCCTTAATACTTTGCCAATTTATTTCACTTCTGAATTCTTTGAACTTTTCAAATGATTTAGACTTGTATTTCATCAAATACAAATATTCAACTCTTTAAATGATCATCTCCTTTCCATATACTAGTTTATTCAATTTGCAAAATAATTTTTATGTAATTCAAGTACACAAAATCCATTAAGTAATATTCTAGTTCTAAACAAAACATTATTATTATAAATAGAACAACAATTGTTCTTAAATATAATATCAAAAATTTTTGTTATCCAACAACAAAATGGAAATCATGTTTCTAACGATAACTAGAATACAATAACAACTTATTGATTTAATAGACTTGCCCATAGACAATACTAAACAATAAGTTCCTATGGCTAATGCAGCAACCTTTGCTTCATTTTCACACATAGGATTACTTATCCTTTATTTAGCTTTCTACTTCTGTTGTCCCTTCATAAATCTATATTTATGAGAACCAAAGTTAGTATCCAATACCCTAGTAAAAACTTGACTTATAGAAATATTTATTTCGATTATGAACAAATATGTATCTATAACCGAAACTTCATTAAGCTTCTTCTGGTTAGCCTTTGCAAGCTGCTTCTCGTAATTTAATTTTTAGTGTCCAGGCTTATTGCAGTGGAAGCAAACTCCTTTTCTATCCATATCAGTTTTGTTCGATCTTATTATTCTTTGTTTTTGCATTTCTATTTACATTCTTTAAATCGTTCTTCTTTTTAAAAGATCATTTGTCCCCTACTAGTACGACTTGGTCTTTCTTGGTTGGAAAGTGACTCTCAACATTTACAACATGTTAAGCAAATCAGCGAGGCTAATATCTAGCTTGTTCATGTAAAAAATTCAAAACAATTATGAGAAGGAGTTCGAAGTAACTGCAAGATCAAATCTTGGCTCATCTCTCCATCCACGACAAAACTTGTTATCCTATATGTTCAATCAAATTGATCATGTTGAGGACATGTGTCTGTGCTATAGTGTCATCGATTATTCTAGATCGGAAAAACTCCTTAGATATCTTATATCTAGCAGTCCTACTTTTCTCACTATCAACTACTTGAAATGCAGGAGTATAGTAGGAGCGTCCATAGTTTCATGCTGACGCTGAAGCTCGTTACTCATAGATGCGAGCATAATGCATTGAGCCAACTGTGCATCATCTTGCCAATTTCTAAAAGTATCAATCTCTTCCTCAGAGGCATTGTTTGCAACCATTGCAGGGATAGGCATATGAGGGACGTAAGATAGCTTTTCAGCCGTAAGAACTATTATCAAATTACTTAATCAATCAGTTTAATTTGGTCGGGTTAAATAACATCTAATATGCTCCACAATGATAGTAATTTAGATATAGTAAAATTCTGTAAATGAATTTATAATTTAACAACATTATATCATACATTCTTTTATTAATTACCAAAATAATTTAGGTCTTATTTTAAATTGGTATTTCTCACTGTTTTCTTCAAACTATATTACCATCAATTTATCTAGTTCGGCAATATCTAATTAAAGATATGCTAGTGAGAATAAGGATCATATTTCAAATGTATATGTATAGCCTTGTGTGTGCACAACAAACTATATATAAATAAATAGGTAGACAACTCTTGTCAATTACATCATCATGTAACTCCTTTTATTTTGCCTCTTAAATTATTTTGATCAAGTGGTGGCACATCCGAATCATAATTATCCAAGCAAAGTCCAACCTAACACTCCATATATTCAAAAAAAAATATTGTCATTGTGGTACCACAACAAAAATAACATTGTTCAATTTCTTTATAAGCATCAAATGTGATAAAAATAACATCTCAAAAAATTAAGATAAGCCTTGTGGTGACACAACAAACTTATAATAATTAATTGATATTCTATTATTTTTATCATCCTAGAAGGCGACATGCGATATGCGCGCGCGCACGCGCGCACACACACACACATATAGTATAAACATGCACATATAGAATACTATATTATATCCGGATTGATTATGGACTTTATTCTAATTTGGTTCACTAGAGTCACAGGGTGAACCAATAGGTCAAACATAGAGTGTAAGAATTAAATTTAAATATAACTATTACATTTAAACCTGGGCTCCATTACAAACGGGTCTTCAAGCGCTCCTTACTCCTTGATCTCCAATTTTTTAAAATAATTTTAACTATTCCTATTACAAAATTATTTAAAATAAATAGAAACCTTGATCGACAGTTAATGAAAAGTACACAGGAGGGAGATATAATTTATATTAAGAAAAAATTAATGAAGACGAGGTACTCATACCCCATTTAATAATTCTCATACATTCATGCATCCAACTAAAATAAAATTTAATCACATTGGTTAATAGTCCATAACCAACCCCTTTTATTTTTATACACATCATCATATGCATTAATAAATAACATTCATCTCATGAATAATAAATCCATTCCATATATGCATCGATATCAATTTAATGGATAATTTCAAATTTATTAAAATTTTAATTTTGAAATATAAATAAACTTCTTTATTTTAATCATAATAAACTTTTTTATTTTATTTTATCCAATTTTTGAATAAAAATAAACTCCTTTATTTTTTATCAAATTCTAAATCAAAATAAACTCATTTATTTTAATTAATAAGGAATTCAATTTCAAGTAAAAAATAAACTCCTTTATTTTAACTTTGAATTGTTGAAAAAATAAAATATGTTGAATCATATTTCGTATTAAAATTAAACATCTTTAATTTTAGGAAATATGGAATCCTATTACATGTGTGAATAAACTCATTTATTCTAGGAAACATGAAATCCTATTCCGTATGTGAATAAACTCTTTTATTCAAATGAACGTGGAGTCCAATTTCAAGCTAATATAAAACTTTTGAATAATCTCATTTATTCAAACGAACGTAGAATCCAATTCCGAGTTAATATAAAACTTTGAATAAACTTTTTTATTCAAACGAACGTGGAATCCAATTCCAAGATAATATAAAACTTTTATTTTAATCATATTTCAATTTAAAATTTAAAATTTATTAATTGAAATAAATATTAAAAATAAAAAATTTTCTGAATCTGATGTTGGGCACAGCTGCGCTGCTAGCCCAGAAAACCTTTTCCCTGTTATGGCGCAGCTACGCTCCAGAATGAACTAGAGATGGCGCAGTCTCGCCATGTCGCAGACAGAACATGAAAAACAAATTCCCAAAAACTTCGATTAAATCGCATACCATACATACATGGAATAATTAGGATCGATAATTAGTACAAAGTTAGGCTCTGATACCACTGTTAGGTTTGTATATAGTGCGATCATGCAATCAAATTACACAAAAGGGGCGAAAGCGCGATAAATATGAATTAATTTTTATACAAACCCATGACCCTGATCATACTTTGTGTATAATTATCAATCAAAAGAAAAGATATGGAGATTAGATTTATACCATTGTAGAAACTAGCTTCCTCAGGTACGAGTTCACCTCTAATTCTTTTCGCGTTCAACTTGAATCCACCGGGTTTGATTCCTTCCTTTGATCAACGTTAGCCACCCAAGTGTTTGGCCTCTAGAGGTGATGTGAAAACATCAACAACCCTCACCCATAATAAAATTCCTCTTATTTATAAATGTAGGCAACCCTTCTAATCTAATTAGACATTAGGTTTTATTTAATTAATTAAACTCCTTTAATTAATTAGGCTCCTAATGTTATTAGGAATAATTAATTAAACTTTTTTAATTAATTAGCTTCCTAATCTTATTAGGAATATATGAGAGTACTTTTATTAATTAATTTTCAAACTCTTTTAGGAATTAAATATTAATAGTAATAATAATAATAAGACTCCTCTTATTAATTTATATTTAATATTTCAAAATTATTATATAACGACCCCAAAATTCATACAATTCAACTATCGACTTCGGTCGTTAACAATACATTTAATCTCTAAATTTATATCTTTAAGCGATAATACAACCATTGAAATTAGCAGAATAATAAAAATTTTCTATTACAAACTATTCTCGTTCCCAGAACTTTCAACCTTCACATCTAAATATTTCAGAATCATTGTAATACTATAAGAGTTTACATCGCAAAACGATATTACAATTCAACATTAATACATTATCCGAAACTTTAAACATGGTTCAAATAATAATAACTCAGCCAAAGTATATATAAATCTTCAAGTATCACATTTGATTCATATCTTTCAAGTAGCACATAACTTTACCTTAAATCTTTAACCTGCAAAAGTGGTTATTTGCAAGGTTGAGCTCGACAGCCCAGCAAAATCTAACAGTTTTCATGCATCACATAGCACATAATAACATGCTCGATATACATCTCCTAATAATTAAAGTAATATGGCATACATGCTTTAATTCACATAGCAAATATAAAGATTGAGTTCCTTACTCAATCATTATTATTTAACCAAAACAGCGTAGTTATAAATTGACTTTAACATTTCATGATTTCAACATGTATAACATATCATGCTTGCTTACGACACATATAACATATCATGCAATTTAAAACAGTTCATCAAGTCCACGTAGAAAATAGGAACCAAAAGACTTGCCTTGATCGTTGTTTACCAATAATAGATTAACAGCTTACAGCTATCTGCACTACACGTGCCCTACATAATTATATAATCATACACATCAAATATTAGTCACATAACAACACATAGTAATTGTAATGCAAACTCTGCTCCACATCTTATAATCCTTCCTGTTAATTAGCACACAACGTTTAATTAGATTGTGTTAACTTTTCGACTTATGTAATATTCAAAATTCATTCAAGTGTTTAAGTCTTGCTTGGAATACTTATGGGTTTTATATTAAACTCATTCCATATCTTATAATGTTCATTAACACTTGTCACGGCATTTCAACGTTCATTTGTCACACGCCCGAATAGTCTCTTTTGTGTATTCTTAGTGTGCTTACAAAACTTATCTAATACATCAATAAAATAATAATAAAACTCATTAAGTGTTAATTATATGCTCATTATTAGCACTATCATACCAAAATAATAAAATTATATGTTTAACAATCATCATATTGCATTACATTAACAATTATAGACTTTTGTGCACAACAAACGTCGTTCTTGGACCTACTGCAAACCGGCGCCGCGACGCCACAATTTACACTGTGGACCGCGCTGCGACGCGGGTTCCACGCTGCGTCGCAGGTTCGGCGCTGCGGCGCGAGGATTACTCGAGAACTCGGCGCTGCGGCGCGAGATAGGCGCTGCAGCGCTGTTTATGGCGCTGCGGCGTGGGAAGTGAGGCTGAGGCGCTGTCTTTGGCACTGAGGCTCCAAGCACAACACGAAGAACAGAAAGCTAATGTATCTTAAATTTCTAAAACCAATTAACATATATAATTCATGTAACTAGACATTAACATTACCAATCATACATATACCAATTAACAACAACTAAACAACGATTTTTAGAAAAAACTTAAATCTTTGAAAACACTATTTTAAAACTAAAACTCCATGATTGATATTTCTTGTAAGACTCCAACTTTTATAAATAAAGATGAATTTTCTATAAATATCATATTTGAATATTATGGAGTAAATTTGATATAATGTTATAGTTGTGGGTAATATTTATAAGTTTTTCAAAGTACGCAAGTTGTTATATAATATTCGATTGGTCGGGAAATATTCGTTTTAACAAGGAATATTCGTACAATGGCATAATCATTGGTGGACCCCACAATGAAATTGTTGTCGGATTGAGAAAACGACAAAAATATTTTTATGAAAATAACGGCAGAAGTTTTTCAGTTAAAACTGTTGAACTACTCGGTAGTAAAAGTACAGTAATACGCGTGATTGCATAGTAGCACACAGTATTGATTATTGATGCTTACGTGAGAAGTCACTCAATTTTGCTTACTTTATGGGCACTCATTTACCCAGTTTTCAAAATAACCGGTAGAAAGTTATTCGGTATATATATATATATATATATATATATATATATATATATATGGTTAACTGCCATGCAGGTTATGTATATATATATATACAGTATAAAAATTTTGTTTTATTATATCATTTGAAAATTTTGCATCTGAAGATTTCAAACTCAGCCCGTGAATGTACATTATAAGCATATGTTATATATATATATATATATATATATATATATATATATATATATATATATATATATATATATATATATATATATATATATATATATATATATATATATAGGGAGAGGATCAAGAGTAGAACTCTTAAGTAATAGAACTCCCTTAAATAATAGAATTGTATCAAAACGACGTAGTTTTGATAAGACGCGGTGACATTTTTGTAAATACGCGGTGACATGATATTTACAAAAATGCCACCGCGTCTTATCAAAACTACGTCGTTTTGATACAATTCTATTATTTAAGGGAGTTCTACTACTTAAGAGTTCTACTCTTGATCCTTTCTGTATATATATATATATATATATATATATATATATATATATATATATATATATATATATAATATTATATTTTATTTAAAAGTTTTATTTTATTAGAATATTTTATTGCATAGTATCCTTTCTATTCTTCTATAAATAGAAGCTCATTCCTTCATTATTTTCTTACGAATTCACTGAAACTCTAGAGAGAGAAAATTATAGAGAGAAAGAAGTAGAGAAGTCTGCTACCTTTTCTTTTCCTATATCCAGTTTCTTTTACGGTAAGGGGTATTATTTCTTTTGTATTCATGAAGAGAACTTCTGTTATTCTATTCTTTATTATTATGCTAGAATAACCAGTATACGCGGACTACCCTATACTTGGTGACATTCTTCTATTATTCTATCTTTATTATTATTGTGTTGAAATATCCTGTCTGTGCGTTTTACGTCGGACCTGGTTCCGTCTTTATTATTATTCTGTTGGAATATCATGTATGTGCGTTTTACACCGGACCTGGTTCCGTCTTTATTATTATTCTGTTGGAATATCCTGTCTGTGCATTTTACGTCGGACCTAGTTCTGTCTTTATTATTCTGTTGGAACATCCTGTCGGTGCGAATTTCGCCTGACCTGGTTCCGTTACTTATTATTCTGTTGGAATAACCTGTTTATGCGAAGTACCGCATGCATGATGAATTCTTTTGTTATTCCATTCGTTATTATACTCAATTGGTTAAAGTTTTGATTTCTATACTCCATGAAATTAGTGGAATATCCTTGATGTTTGCGCTTCATCCAGTATCTTTTCATGGAAATATTTTTCTGAGCATTCTTGAATTTTACTGTACAAAGCAGTATCATGTTGACAATTTGGACGTTATTAGTTCCTAGATAAATTAATTCTTGAACTTGTTTTATTAAATTCTTATATCATTGTCATCATCCTCATGTTTATATTATGTTGAAAGTCATCTATGGCCTGTAGTGCATAGATGGGCTTGGTATGATTATGACCAGGGCTTATTCGGTATAATCATGACCGTAATGTTACAAATGATGTGGTAAAAGTCCTCATTGACCCGTAGTGCATTGATGGACAGTTGTTGGCATGATCATGATCATGACCATTGATGAATACACGAATATCCTTAGCCCGTAGTGCATGGATAATTTGTGGTTGTGATACTAATGAATATCCTTGGCCGTAGTGCAGGGATGATGTGGATTATTTATTAAGCTGAGTCCCAACAATAAAAGTGATGAAAAATCTTTTAAATCATAAAAGATAGTAGATTTTATTCTCTACTTGACTCTTTTAATGGATTGCTTGTTTCGCTGCAGTTAAACTTGATGTTGTTATATTTTATCAGTTTAACACTGTTGAAGGCTAATGATAATTTATTTTGCATTATCTTTGTCATAATATTTCTTACTGGGCTAGTTGAGCTCACCCTTTCTTTCACTATTCTCTTCAGGAAATGAGAATATAGCTGGGACGAGTCGAAAAACGGAGTGATGGATCAGAAGATAGTATTAGTAGTCCTCACTATTCTGTTAAATAGTGTGACAATAAATGTAATGAGGACTTATTCTGAGAGTGGATATTGTCTAGAAGACAGTATTTATATTGAAACTCACAGCTCTCTTGTGGTATATTAAAGATTGTATTTGTATTCTGTACCATGTATTTGGCGACTCAGAATAGGCGATGTATACCTATTTTAGGGGCGTCACAGTTGGTATCAGAGCCTAGGGATATGATCCCTGACTAAGATGTGAGACTAGAACTAGGAGGGGAGAGACGGGAAATTCTTTCGCTAGTATGACCTACCTAAGTTTATTTGGTATTTAATTGGTCAATTAGAGTATAGTGATAATATGTTGCATGTCAATTAACCTTTGTTTTGTGGCAGTATTTGAAAATGACATTCGAGAATGTTGAGAATATCAATGGAGCACAGGAGACCGTTGAGTCACCACAAATCAACACCCAGGATAATGTGCATAAGAAGGCAATAATCCTCAGGTGAACAACAACACCGACCAAATGGCGAACGACGGAATATTTAGGAGCTTTCTGCAATTCGTACAACATCAGGCAAGGGAGACTCCTGTCCAAAATACAGGTGGAAACACTGGCAACTCTCTGACGGTCACCGCTAAACAGTTCAAGGAGCTGGGACCATCGGAGTTTATTGGAGAACCAAAACCACTTAAGGCTGAAACGTGGATAAAGCATAACACCAAGATATTTGATGTCTTGGGATGCTCCGAGGAGCAAAAGGTTCCCTTTGCCACCTTTATGTTGCGAGGAGAGGTTGATTACTGGTGGAAATTAGTAAAGCGTACTCAACCTGCCGCACTGAAGATGTCTTGGGAGAAGTTTCAAGAACTGTTCAATGACAAGTACTTTCCCAAAAGTATTCGTCATATGAAGGAGGTAGAGTTCATCAAGTTAGAGCAAAATAATATGACCGTGTCGCAGTACAAAGCTAAGTTTGTCGAGTTGTCTCGGTTTGCATCCCACTTAGTGGATAATGAAGAGAGAATGACGCGGATGTTTTTAAGAGGTTTAAACCCGGAGATACGTCAATATCTTATTTCTCATAAACTGTGTTTGTATTCAGATGTTGTGAATAGGGCTCAGTTAGTGGAGAGCGATAACGAGTCAACGCAACCAAAAGAGAGCAGTCGGCAAAATGATAATACCAGTGAGAGCAGTCATCGAAGCGGTGACAACAAGCGTGGAGGGAATCAACAGGCCAGAAATGGTAACCATTTCGGTGGTAATTAGGGCCAAAACAATAAGAATGGACATTTCAAGAAGAGGAGATTCAACAATGATGGAAAGACGTCAGTACCAGCACCCGTTGTTAAGGAAGGAGAATGACCACCTATCATATGCTTCAAAAGCGAAGGGGAGGGACACATCAGTCCAAACTGCGCGATGTCGTCCAAAGCATGTTATAATTATGGAAGGGAAGGTCACTTAGCTCGATTTTGTCATTTACCGAAGACAAGTTCAGTTAGGATGGAGGCACCAAAGGCCGTCCTAGAAAAGTCAAAGCCGGTAATGCAAGGAAGAGCGTTTGTTGTGACCTCCCAGAAAGCAAAGAACCCAAACGAGGTCATCACGGGTAAGCTTATCATAAACTCTAGCGAAGTCTATACCTTATTTGATACCGGTTCTACCCATTCTTTTATTTCTCCTACTTACGCTCAACGATTAAATTTGACTCCGAAAAAATTAGACTTTGACTTATCTGTGAAAACTCCGTTGGGAGAAACCTTCATTACATCCACTGTTAATAACTCTTGTTTGGTTCAAATTGGTACCCTCACATTACTTGTTGATCTTATTTCATTGAAAATACTTGTATTTGACGTGATTCTAGGGATTGATTGGTTAACTACTCATCATGCAAAAATTGATTGTTTTTGTAAAGTTGTTAGTTTTTATATTCTTAACCAACCTATTATGTGAATTCAAGCAACTAAACCATTAAAATCAATCAATGTTATTTCAAGCCATAAAGCTATTCATTTATTGAAAAATGGATGTCAAGCTTTCTTAGCTCACGTCACGGATCTAAATAAAAATACGTCAGTTTTGAATGATATTTCTATTGTTAATAAATTTCCTGACGTATTCCCTGAAGAACTTCTTGAGCTACCCCCAGAGCGTGAAATTGAATTTTGTATCGGCCTTGAACCCAGTACAAAACTCATTTCCAAAGCCCCATATAAAATGGCTCCTATTGAACTTCAGGAGTTAAAGACCCAACTGCAGGAATTGTTAGACATTGGCTTTATTCGTCCTAGTACTTCTCCTTGGGGTGCTCCTGTTCTATTCGTGAAGAAGAAAGATGGGAGTATGCGATTTTGTATTGATTATCGGGAGTTAAATCATGTCACTATCAAAAATAGGTACCCATCACCACGTATTGATGATCTGTTTGACCAGTTGCAAGGAGTCAAATTCTTTTCAAAGATTGATCTTCGTTCCGGATATCACCAATTAAAGATTAGAACCGATGACATTCTAAAGACGGCTTTCAGAACTCGGTACGGGCATTATGAATTCCTAGTCATGTCTTTTGGATTGACTAATGCTCCTGCTGCCTTCATGGATATGATGAATCGAGTATTCAAGGAATATTTGGATCACTTTGTGGTCATCTTTATTGATGACATCCTTATTTATTCCAAAAGCCATGAAGATCATGAGCAACACTTGAGGCTGATACTCCAAAAGCTTCGTGAATACAAGCTTTATGCCAAGTTGAAAAAATGCGAGTTCTGGCTTGAGGAAGTAGCATTCCTTGGGCACGTGGTATCAAGTCATGGAATATCTGTTTACCCAGCAAAGACTGAAGCTATTCAAAGCTGGGAGCAACCTAAATCAGTGACCGAAGTACGTAGCTTTCTCGGTTTAGCCGGTTATTATCGGAGATTCATGGAAGGATTTTCTCGAATCGCTACTCCATTAACTCAGCTGACTTGAAAAGATACAAAGTTCGGTTGGAGCAAGGAATGTGAGAAGAGTTTTCAAGAACTCAAGAGGAGACTCATTTCAGCACCTGTTCTGACAATACCATCTGGCTCGGAGGGATTTGTCATCTACAGTGATGCTTCGGGCTAAGGGTTAGGATGTGTTCTCATGCAACATGGGAACGTCATAGCCTATGCTTCTCGAATACTCAAAGAATATGAGAGGAATTGTCCTACTCATGATCTAGAGTTGGCAGCTATTGTTTTCGCACTTAAAATTTGGAGGCATTACTTGTATGGGGAGAAAGTGGAGATCTTTACGGATCATAAAAGCCTCAAATATTTCTTCACTCAAAAGGAACTCAACATGCGACAACGATGTTGGCTTGAACTGTTGAAAGATTATGATCATACCATCCAATACCATCTTGGAAAAGCGAACGTGGTAGCTGATGTATTGAGTAGAAGATTATATGCAAGTGCGAATGCGATATTGTCAACGCAAAGGCCCATTTTGTGTGACTTGCAAAGGATGGAGATAGAGTTAAAAACTCCAGGGACCCATGTGATGATGGCGAATATACGAATAGAACCGACTTTAATCGATAAAGTTAAAGCTGCTCAAGCTACAGACCTGGAGCTGATGCGTATGAGGAAGAAAGTGCAAGAAGGTGCTATGCCGGAAGCAAGAATCGATGAAGAAGGAATACTTTGAGTCAACTCCAAACTTTGTGTTCCTAACGACCCTGATTTAAAGTATAAAATCATGATGGAAGCGCACAACACACCATTTGCAATCCATCCTGGGAGTACCAAAATGTATCGTGATCTTCGTCATACATTTTGGTGGAGCAATATGAAGAGAGAGGTAGCGCTGTTTATCTCAAGGTGTCTAACTTGTCAACGAGTCAAGGCGGAGCATCAAGTACCAAAATGTCCATTGCAACCACTTGAAATTCCAGAATGGAAGTGGGAGCACATTACCATGGATTTCGTTACTGGTCTTCCCAAGGTTTCTCAAGGTATAGATGCAATTTGGGTCATTGTTGATAGATTGACCAAGTCTGCTCACTTTTTACCTATACGAGAAACTTATACACTTGAACGTCTTGCTCGTATGTACATAAACGAGGTTGTAAGATTGCATGGTATGCCAGTATCCATAGTTTCTGATTGAGACCCAAGATTCACTTCACGATTTTGGGTTAGTTTACAAAAAGCTATGGGCACAAATTTACGATTTAGTTCGGCATATCATCCTCAGATGGCCGGACAATCAGAGAGGACTATTCAAACTCTAGAAGATTTATTAAGACTCTGTGTCCTTGACTTCAAGGGAAGTTGGGACAAGTTCTTACCCTTGGTGGACTTTTCCTACAAGTTACTAAGTACATAGAAATTGGTTACTGTTTATTATTGATTTGGTTACTGTATAATGTTTATTTGGTTGCTGTATACTTTAAATTTATATTCTACTGATATTTTTTATATTAATGGTTACTTATTAAATACATTGGTTATCTTCTCACAATTGTTGAATCTTTAAGTACATATTGATGTTTTTTATATTGTTTATTTTTGCAGTAAAATGCATGTCAAATATATTTTATGTTATGGATACAAAGTAAATATATGTTGGTTACTGTCTAATCTGGATTTAGTTAGTATATAATGCTGACTTGTTTACTGTGTAATATTACCATGGTTACTACATAATATTACTGTGTTTTATACAGATTTTTTTTATATTGATTGTTACTGATTAACTACATTGGTTACCTTCATACACCTGTTAGTCTTTAATCAAGTGACATTTGATCCAGTGACATTGATTAACTACATTTGATCCAGTTTATGGAAAGATTTGATAGATTATGGAAAGATTTGATCCAGTGACAATTTGGTAATTTCTGTCAAGTTTGGAGTGTCGCATTTTGACATTTTCGGAGCCTAATTTCATTGGAAACGGGTCAACGATCAAAAGTCACCAGCTTTATTGGTGAACTGCAGGGTTTTTTGGTCAAATTTCATCATTCAGGCCTTCAAAATTGCATGTAAAAATGTGGTTTATATTCTGCTTACTAAGATTATGTAATTTGGTTACTGTCTAATATTGATTTGGTTACTTTACCATATTTATTCAGTTGTTAGACAATGGAGACTGACAGTAACCAATACTGATTAACCACATGGTTGGTAACATTTTTGATGGTGTACAGTAACCAAAATTGATGTTGATTAATATTGTAATTTTTGATTCCATCATGAGTTATCAATATAAAGTAAACATATACATTGAACAATTGGTAACTGTTCTGATATATTTTTATATAAATTTGGTTACCCATCTAAAATAAAATGGTTACCTCTATATATTCATATTTAGTTACCAACTAGCATGGACCATTTCCAAATAACTTTTATAACTACGTAATTTAAAAGTATCCATCTGTGACGCCCCCAAAATAGGTATACAACACCCATTCTGAGTCGCCAAATACATGGTACAAAAACAAACTACAACTTCAATAATATAATTGTCGTGCAAAATATGACAATACATAGTGTGAGTTTAAATACAAATATTGTCTTCTAGACAATATTCACACTCAAATAAGTCCTCATTACAATTATTCAAACACTATTTTACAAAAATAGTGAGGACTGCTAAAACATCTTTCTAAAACCATCACTCCATACCCCGACTAGATCCTGCTATGTTCTCACCTCCTGAGAAGAAAAATGGAACAAAAAGGAAAAGGGTGGGCTCAACTAGCCTAGTAAAGAATATTATGACTAAGATAATATACAACAAATTATCATTAGTATTCAACAGGAAAAAATCTGATAGAATATAATCGACAACAAGTTTTAGATCAACAACTGCAACGGAAATAGCAAACCATTAGAAGAGTCAAGTAGAGAATGAATTCTACTATCTTCTAAGATTTAAAAGTCCATCATCAATATTTTATCCCTGTAACATCAATTAATAATCATCTTTAACCAAATATTCATCTTTGCACTACAGGCCAAATATATTCATTTGTATCACCAGTCAGTCATGTTCATCTCAACACCTGTTCATCTTTGCACTACAGGCAAAAGATATTCATCAGGTAAACATACATCTTTGCACTACAGGCCAAAGATATTCAGTAGTATCATCATTTAGGACTGAGGATGATGAAAAATATTTTAAAGAAAACGAATTCAGTGAGATAAAAGAACAAATATTAGGGATTCGTATTACAATTTATCCAAGTTCAATAATACCCCATAATAATCAATTTTGAAGCAGAATTCAAAAATAAAGATCAAAACATGGATACAATCAAAGATAGTAAATATAATAGACAACTTGGACAAAAAGAAGAAAATTTTATTTTTCGGTGAATAGTGTCGTATTCGTGAATAATGCCATATACGTGAATAGTAACGTATACGTGAATAGTAATCCCGACACCAAAATTTTTAAGTTTGATAAAAAGTTCATACCAACATTTCGGTATAATGATATTGAAGAAAATATCATTTTAAGAAGAATATAACATCCCTTACCTCAAAATATCAGTACATTTGATCGAAATATCGGTATATGGCTAAAGAAAACTTGCACTGATGAATAGAAACTCACAAAGTATCTAAATACTCACAAAATACACTCAATAATCTAGAGAGAGAAAGAGAGAAAACTTGTTTCTGGTGTGATTTTCAATTCTAACTTAGCCTTCTATTTATAGGAAAATGTTAGCACGCCGAAGCAGACTTAACCTCCAACCTGATGGCTTAACCTGCTGCTATTTCCACCCACCACATTTAAATAAAAATTTCAGCACATTTTCACCAACCAAAAGTGGGGCCCACCAATTCTAGAATTTTTTGCCAAAATGACAAATTTCGCAACTTCTACAATTTTTGAACCAGTTATCTCGTAAAATTCATAACAAATCATACGCTCATTTTTAACGGTTCAAAATTTGTGGCATATACTCAACTTATATATGAATAACATATTCAAAAATTACCACAATCCAACAGTCTGATTAAAAATTATAACCCCCGTAATATTTCTCAAAAATTCCTGATTTGATTTTTAATACCTCCATTCCGATAAAAATACTGATAAAACACCTCAACATTAACTCCTTCATTTTTAACCACAATAAATATATCCAACATTTATATTCACATAGAATAAATATTTCCTTATCATATGAATCAATAATTAATTATTCACAAATAATATTACAGAATCACATTTATGACAACCAGGTCGTTCCCAGGAAAGAGGGGGCTTTCCAATAAGGATTTCTCCTTACTAGCGCGCAATTAGGTGACCAAACCTCTCCTTAGACAGAACTTTCTAGACATTGCTAATAATGCTATCTAACAATATTATTCAAATAATATGAATTATTGATCTGATAATGGAAAATACTGTGCAGCAACAATTATTGAAATAACAATAATATAAAATATCAACGCAGCAATTATTGAATCAATAAAATAAAATATTGAACAGTAACTACTGTAACAATTATAGAGTAGTGCCTTCTTACGTAAGAATCAATAATTGGTGCAATACCGTGTGCTACTGTATTTTAACCACCAGGTATTCCAACAGTATTAACGATAACAACTACGCCGTTATTTATAAACAACTTATACTTGTCGTTTTCTTTATCCATTCGCTTTCCGTTATGGGGCCCACACAAGGCTGCACCGTCGTACGAATATTCCCCGACAGTAAGAATATTCCACGACCAAATGAATATTCACCGACCAAAAATGAATATTTTATAACCACTTGCTTATTTGAAATATTTGTGCATTTTACCCATAACTAACCACATTAATCAAATCAACCCTTTCTATTTCAAAATAATAAATAGAGAAAATTTAATTTTATTTATTAATAAGTTGGGGTCTTACAACCTCCCCTCCTTATGAAATTTCGTCCTCGAAATTGACGTACGTACCTGGTGTTTCGAAAAGGTGAGGATACCTCGCTTTTATTTCTAATTCCAACTCCCAGGTCATTTCTTTAATAGCATGGTTTCTCCACAAAACCTTAACTTGTGGTATCACCTTCGTGTGTAGAACATGCTCTTTCCTATCCAAGATCTTAATAGGTACCTCCTCGTACGTTAAATCTTTGGCTATCTCGTCTGGTTCTAACTCAATTATGTGGTTCGGGTCTTTCACATATTTACGAAGCACAGATATGTGAAAAACATTATGAACACGAGACATGCTTGGAGGTAATGCGAGTCGATATGTCATATTTCCTATTCGGTCAAGAATTTCAAATGGACCAACAAATCGTGGATTGAGCTTTCCTCTCTTCCCAAATCTTGTAACTCCTTTCCATGGTGTAACACGTAATAATACATGATTCCCAATACTAAATTCTACATCCTTCCGATGAAGATCCGCATAACTCTTTTGTCGATCCTGTGACGTTTGTATATGTTGTCGAATCATTTGGATCTTCTCTGTAGGTATGCGTACCAATTCTGGTCCCAACAAAGTTGCTTCACCCACCTCGTCCCAGCATACTGGAGAACGACACTTTCGTCCATACAAGACTTCAAATGGAGCCATACCTATACTTGCCTGATAACTGTTGTTGTAGGAGAATTCTATCGGTGGCAAGTACTTATCCCAACTTTCTTTGAAATCTAGAACACAGAGTCTTAATAGATCTTCAAGGGTTTGAATAGTCCTCTCTGATTTCCCGTCCGTTTGAGGATGGTATGCTGAACTAAATCGTAAATCCGTGCCCATAGCTTTCTGCAAGCTAACCCAAAATCGTGAAGTGAATCTCGGGTCACGATCCGAAACTATGGATACTGGCATGCCATGCAATCTAACAATCTCATTCACGTACATACGAGCAAGACGTTCAAGGGAATAAGTCTCACGTATAGGCAAGAAATGAGCAGACTTTGTTAATCTATCAACAATAACCCAAATCGCATCTATACCTTGAGAAACCTTGGGAAGACCTGTAACGAAATCCATGGTAATGTGTTCCCACTTCTATTTCGGGATCTCAAGTGGTTGCAATGGACCCTTTGACACTTGATGCTCTGCCTTTACACGTTGACAAGTTAAACACCTCGAGATAAACTCTGCGATCTCTCTTTTCATATTGCTCCACCAAAATGTATGTCGAAGATCATGATACATTTTGGTACTCCCAGGATGGATTGCAAACGGTGTGTTGTGTGCCTCCATCATTATTCTATGCTTCAAGTCAAAATCGTTAGGAACATAAAGTCTGGAGTTGACTCGAAGTATTCCTTCTTCATCGATTCTTGCTTCTGGAATAGCACCTTCTTGCACTTTCTTCTTCATACGCATCAGCTCCATGTCCGTAGCTTGAGCAGCTTTCACTTTATCGATTAAAGTCGGTTCTACTCGTATATTTGATATCATCATGTGGGTACTTGGAGCCTTCATCTCTATCTCCATCCTTTACAAATCATACAAAATGGGCCTTTGTGTTAACAACATTGCACTCGTACCCGCATATGATCTTCTACTCAATGCGTCAGCTACTACGTTCGCTTTTCCACGATGATATTGGATGGTATGATCGTAATCTTTCAACAGCTCAAGCCAACGTCGTTGCCGCATGTTGAGTTCTTTTTAGGTGAAGAAATATTTGAGGCTTTTATGATCCGTATTCTCCACTTTCTCCCCATATAGGTAGTGTCTCCAAATCTTCAACGCGAAAACGACTGCTGCCAACTCCAAATCATGAGTAGGATAATTCCTCTCATATTCTTTGAGTTGTCGCGAGGCATAGGCTATGACTTTTCCATGTTGCATGAGAACACATCCTAACCCTTTGCCTGAAGCATCGCTGTTGATAACAAATCCATCCGAACCAGATGGTATTGTCAGAACAGGTGCCGAAATGAGTCTCCTCTTGAGTTCTTAAAAACTCTTCTCACAATTCTCGCTCCAACCGAATTTTGTATCCTTCCGAGTTAGCTGAGTTAATGAAGTAACGATTCTAGAAAATTCTTCCACGAATCTCCGGTAATATCCAGCTAAGCCTAGAAAGCTACGTACTTCAGTCACCGACTTCGGCTGTTCCCAACTTTGTATGGCTTCAATCTTCGCCAGGTCGACAGATACTCCATGTTTTGACATCACGTGCCCAAGGAATGCTACTTCCTCAAGCCAGAACTCGCATTTCTTTAATTTGGCATATAGCTTGTTTTCACGAAGCCTTTGCAGTACCAGCTTCAAATGGCGCTCATGATCTTCACGGCTTTTGGAATAGATGAGGATGTCATCAATAAAGACAACAACGAACTGATCTAAATATTCTTTGAATACACGATTCATCATATCCATGAAGGCAGCATGAGCATTAGTCAATCCAAAAGACATGACTAAGAATTCATAATGCCCGTACCGAGTTCTGAAGGCAGTATTTGGAATATCCTCAGTTTTAATCTTCAGCTGATGATATCCAGAACGAAGGTCGGTCTTTGATAAGAATTGTGCTCCTTGTAACTGGTCGAACAGGTCATCAATGCGAGGTAGCGGGTACCTATTCTTGATAGTGACATAATTCAATTCTCGGTAGTCGATACAAAGTCGCATACTCCCGTCTTTCTTCTTTACGAATAACACAGGAGCACCCCAAGGAGATGTACTAGGACGAATAAAACCGATGTCCAACAACTCCTGTAGTTGAACCTTTAACTCCTGAAGTTCAATAGGAGCCATTCGATATGGGGTTTTAGAAATGGGCTTTGTACCAGGTTCAAGGTCAATAAAGAATTCAACTTCACGTTCTGGGGGTAGACCGGGAAGTTCTTCAGGAAATACGTCACGAAATTCACTAACAACAGAAATATTATTCAAATCTGACGTGTTTTTGTTCAAGTCCATAACATGGGCTATGAAAGCTTGACATCCGTTTTTCAATAAACGAATGGCTTTATAGCTTGGTATGACAGCGACTGATTTTAGTGGTTTGGTTGCTTGAATTCGCATAATAGGTTGGTTAGGAATATGAAAACTAACAACCTTACGAAAATAATCAATTTTGTCATGATGAGTAGTTAACCAATCAATTCCTAAAATCACATCAAAAGCAAGTATCTTTAAAGAGATAAGGTCAACAGGTAATGTGATTGTGCCAACTTGGATCATGCAAGATTTATAAACTGTATATGTAATGAAAGTTTCTCCTAACGGAGTCTCCACAGATAGGTCAAAGTCTAATTTCTCTAGAGTCAAGTTTAAACGTTGAGCACAAGCAGGAGAGATAAAAGAATGGGTAGAACCGGTATCTAATAAGGTATAAACTTTGAAAGAATTTATGATTAGCTTACCCGTGATCACCTCGTTTGGGTTCCTCGCGTTTTGGGCAGTCACGACAAACGCCCTTCCAAGAACCACCGATTTTGACTTGTCCGGAACAGCCTTTGGAGTCACTATCCCCGTTGAACTTGGTTTTGCAACAAGACAATCTTTAGCTATATGACCTTCCTTTCCACAGTTATAACATACCTTGAACTGTTGTGGACAGTTTGGGCTGATGTGTCCCTCCTTCCCACATTTGTAACAAACGACATGTGCTCGTTCTCCTCCCCTAAAAGCAGTTGATGTTTGTGCTGACGTCTTCACGTTATCATTGCTGTGACGCCCCCAAAATTAGGTATACATCACCCATCTTGGGTCGTCAGATACATGGTACAGAATTCAAATACAACTTAATAATACAACTGTCGTGTATAATACGACAAAACATAAACTGTGAGTTTGAATACAAATATTGTCTACTAGAGAGTATCCATACTCAAATGGAGTCCTCATTACATTTATTAACACACTATTACATAGAATAGTGAGGACTACTAAATAATACTATCATTCGGACCATCACTCCGTTCCCCGACTTGCCCCAGCAACGTTCTCATTTCCTGAAGAGAACAGTGAAAGAAAGGGTGAGCTCAACTAGCCCAGTAAGAAATATTATGACTAAGATAATGCAGAATAAATTATCATTAGCCTTCAATAATGTTAAACTGATAAAATATAATGGACATCAAGTTTAACTGCAGCGGAACAAGCAATCCATTAAAAGAGTCAAGTAGAAAATAAACTCTACTATCTTTTATGATTTAAAAGATTTTTCAACATTGTGATTGCTGGGACTCAGCTTAATAAAATAATCCACATCATCGAATCACCCCTGCACTACGGCCAAGGATATTCGTGTATTTATTAATGGTCATGATCATGCCAACAACTGTCCATCAATGCACTACGGGCCAATGAGGACTTTTACCACATTATTTATAACATTACGGCCATGATTATACCGAATAATCCCTGGTCATAATCATACCAAGTCCATCTATGCACTAAAGGCCACAGATGACTTTCAACATTTTATAAACATGGGGATGATGACAATGATATAAGAATTCAATAAAACAAGTTCAAGAATTAATTTATCCAAGAATTAACAACGTTCAAATTGTCAGCATGATACTGCTTTGTGGAGTAAAATTCAAGAATACTTAGAAGAATATTTTCATGAAAAGATACTGGATGAACCGCAATTATCAAGGATATTTCACTAATTTCATGGAGTATAGAAGTCAAAACTTAACCAACTAAGTATAATAAAGAATGAAATAACAAAAGAAATCACCCGGCATGCGATAGACCGCACAGACAGGTTATTCCAACAGAATAATAAATAATAGAACCAGGTCCGGCGTAAACGCATAGACAGAATATTTCGACAGAATAATTAATAATGGAACCAGGTCCAGTGTAAAACACACAGCCAGGATGTTCCAACAGAATAATAACAAGACGGAACCAGGTCCGGTGTAAAACACACAGACAGGATGTTCTAACAGAATAATAATAAAAACGGAACCAGGTCTGGTGTAAAACACACAGACAGGATGTTCCAACAGAATAATAATAAAAATAGAACCAGGTTCGGGGTAAAACACACAGACAGGATGTTCCAACAGAATAATAATAAAAAAGGAACCAGGTCCGGTATAAAACACACAGACAGGATGTTCCAACAGAATAATAAGAAATGGAATAACAACAGTTCTCTTCATGAATAAGAAAGAATAACACCCCTTACCGTTTTAAAGAAGAGCTAAAATAAGGAAGTAGTTAAGTAGTAGAATACTCTTTTTCTCTCTCTCTATAGTTTCTCTCTATAGTTTCTCTCTCTAGAGTTCAGTGAATTCGTAAGAAATAATGAAGGAATGAGCTGCTATTTATAGAAAAATAGAATGCATAGTAACTAATCCATGAACGGTCTAGATTGATTACTTTAATTTGACAGTCCATATTTAAAGAAAAATCTTTTAAATAAAATATAATATATTCTATTTATAGAATAACTTTAATAAAGTATTTTGTTTTATATAAAAAAATGTTTCTGTTTTATTACGTTAATAATACGAATAAAACAAAACGTCATTATCGCTAAATAATTCATATTATTAACTGACAATAATTGAATCAAACTAAGTGACTTCTCACATAAGTATTAATAATCAATACCGTGTGCTACTATGCAACCACACGTATTACTGTACTTTTACTATCGAGTAGTTCAATAGTATCAATGGTAAAACTTCCGTCGTTATTTTTAATAAAATATTTTTGTCGTTTTCTCAATCCGACAATAATTTCGTTGTGGGGTCCACCAATGATTGTGCCGTTGTACGAATATTTCCTGTTAAAACGAATATTTCCCGACCAATCGAATATTATATAACAACTTGCGTACTTTGCAAAATTTATAAATATTACCCACAACTATAACATTATATCAAATTAACTCCATAATATTCAAAAATGATATTTATAGAAAATTTATCTTTATTTATAAAAGTTGGGCTCTTATATACAACTTCTTGGATTATATATATATATATATATATATATATATATATATATATATATATATATATAGAACGTGAATGATTACAAAAGATGACTCAATACCCAACTTCTTTTTCTACAAATTCTCTTCAGAAAGCCGCCCAAACTTCTTTTTCTACAAATTCTCTTCAGCATACTGACTGTTTTGATTTCAAAATGCATGTAAAAATATGTTTTATATTCTTGTTACTAAGTACATATAAATTAGTTACTGTTTATTATTGATTTGGTTACTGTATAACGTTTATTTGGTTGCTGTATACTTTAAATGTTTATTTGATTACCCCGTGATTACTATATACTCGTATATTGGTTACCTTTCTTAAGTTTTTCGCTCTTTAATTGGTCACAAAGTCAGTATACTGACTGTTTTGATTGCAAAATGCATGTAAAAATATGTTTTATATTCTGGTAACTAAGTACATATAAATTGGTTACTATTTATTATTGATTTGGTTACTGTATAATATTTATTTGGTTGCTATATACTTTAAATTAATATTTATTTGGTTACCCCGTGGTTACTATATACTCGTATATTGGTTACCTTTCTTAAGTTTTTCGCTCTATGATTGGTCACACAGTTAGTATACTGACTGTTTTGATTGCAAAATGAATGTAAAAATATGTTTTATATTCTGGTTACTAAGAACATATAAATTGGTTACTGTTTATTATTGATTTGGTTACTGTATAATATTTATTTGGTTGCTGTATACTTTAAATGTATATTCTACTGATATTTTTTATATTGATGGTTACTTATTAAATACATTGGTTACCTTCCTGCAACTGTTGGATCTTTAAGTACATATTGATGTTTTTTATATTATTTGTTTTTGCTGTAAAATGCATGTCAAATATGTTTTATGTTATGGATACTAAGTAAATATATGTTGGTTACTGTCTAATCTGGATTTGGTTAGTATATATTTCTGACTTGTTTACTGTGTAATATTACCATGGTTACTACATAATATTATTGTGTTTTATACTGATTTTTTTATATTGCTGGTTACTGATTAACTATATTGGCTACCTTCATACACCTGTTAGTCTTTAATTTGTAACAAAGTCATTACTGATTATTTTGGTTGTAAAATGAATATAAAAATATTTTTTTATAATATTGGCTACTAATTACATATATCTTGGTTACTGTATAATATGTATTTAGATACTGTAAGGTGTTTATTTGGTTACCTTATAATGTTATTGAGTTTTATAATTGTTTCTTTTATATTGGTAGTTACTTATTGACTACATTGGTTACCTTCATACAACTGTTAATCTGATTATATATATTGGTTGTTGTATACTATTTAATTGGTTACAGAATAATGTTTATTTGGTTGCAGTGATAATTTGACAATCTCTGTCAAGTTTGGAGTGTCGGATTTGGGCATTTTCGGAGCCTAATTTCATTGAAAACGGGTCAACGATCCAAAGTCACCAACTTTGCTGGTGAACTGCAGGACTTTTTGGTCAAATTCCATCATTTAGGCCTTCAAAATTGCATGTAAAAATGTGGTTTATATTCTGTTTACTAAGATTATGTAAAATGGTTATTGTCTACTATTAATTTGGTTATTTTACAATGTTTATTCAGTTGTTACACAATGGAGACTGACAGTAAATAATATAACAAATTTAATTGTTTACAGGAATATATAATTGTTTACTGTTAGTAACCATTAATCACATGGTTGGCAACATTTTTTATGGTGTACAGTAACTAAAATTGATGTTGATTAATATTTTAATTTTTTATTCCATCATGATTTATTAATATAAAGTAAACATATACATTGAACAATTGGTAATTGTTCTGAAATATTTTTATGTAAATTTAGTTACCCATCTAAAATAAAATGGTTACTTCTATATTCATATTTAGTTACCAACTGGCATGGACCATTTCCAAATAACTTTTATAACTACGTAATTTAAAATTATCCATCAGCTAGATAAATGTGAACCCTCAAATGTACATTAAGCACTTGATAATTGTTCTGATATAAGTTTTTAATTATTTGGTTACTAACAAAAACTAAAATGGTTACCCTTATATGCAAGTTTGGTTACCAACTGCACCTCTTAAACTATTTTTATTTTAATATGAGATCTATAAGTGGCCATCATATATATAAAATAGAACTCTTAATTGGAGTTTCTTATTCTATCATGATGACATGGTATAAATAAAACATATACATTTAGCACTTTATAACAGTCTTGATACAAGCTTATAATTATCTTGTTACTAATAAGCTTGTAACTATATCTATGATAATTATCTGGTTACTAACAAGCTTGTAGATAAATAGGACACTCACACATGTGCATTTAACAATTGATGCTTGTCCTGATACAAGCTTGTAACTATCTAGTTACTAATAACAGTAACAATAATGTAACATAATAAAACAGTAACCTCATAATTATATGATAGTAACCATAACAGGTTTTAATGGTAACCAAAATAGAAACATCATGTAATGAAACCCAATTTAGACAATCCATGTATACTAAATAATTACATATTAACCAGAATAAAAAATAAAAGTATCTGAAATCCCACATTGAGGACATAATAATAATAGCCAAACCATAAGTAACAGTAACCAAAACATAATAAAGAAGTAACTAAATAGTTATATGAAAGTAACCAAAACATGTTTTAATGGTAACCAAAATAGAAACAACCTGTATGTCTAACCAAGTTTAGGCAACCCATGTATACTCTCACATGTACATTTAACCATAACTTTTCTAATGAATTTTCTAGAAGAGCATAACCCTTGTAGAACATATTTGAAGGACACTACAAGAAAAAGCTTTATCAGCGACCGCCTATCAGCGACTGCATACTGTCGCAGATAACCATCAGCGACCGCATGCAGTCGCTGAAAGGCGTCGCACAAAATCTGGTCGCTGAGATGCACATCCGCGACCACTATTAGCGACCGATATATCTGCGACTGCTATGAGCGACCGTAATGACAAATACGGTCGCTAAGCTGAGTCAGCATGGTCCAGGGCCAACGCTGACGTGTTCCACGTGTCAGCGACCGGTATCAGCGACCGCATCCAGTCGCTGGTATACACAAATAGTTATCTGTCGCTATTTACCTATCAGCGACCGCATGCGGTCGCTGATATGGAAAAATAAAAAAAATAGAATTTTGCTGTTTTGTAGAAATCCCAAAAACCTATACCTATTTTGTACCTGTTTTATCCCAACACATATACCCAACAACAACATACACAACAATATAAACATCCATCGTCCACCAATACATACACCAACTAGTATATAAACCATTCAAAACCAATATGATTTTGAATAAATATAATAACATTTCAAAACTTGTTTAAGTAACATACAAACATCCTAAAATGAATATACAAGTACAAACTTATACTATAACTATAAAACTAATCTAAAGCAGGTACGTCAAGCATCACCGCCTCCTTGATCACCCTGTAATTAACAAAATAATAAAACAAGTTACAAATATATACTAATTATGTTAATATTGGTATATTACGACAATATACAACAAATTGATTTTATACCTCGTCGTCATCCCCGTGTTGTGATGCTGCTACTGCCGCTACTGCTTCAGCTAACTCCTCAGCACTCAGACCCCCCAGATGTCCGCCCAGTATCTTCAAAAGATCCCGATCTTGATAGATAGCTCTCACACAGTCAGCCGGAGTATGAACAGCTGGATGGCTCGATGACTGTGTAGACTGGGTAGAAGAGCAGCCTGAGCCACTGAAGGATGGGCGTCGTCGTTGTCCTTGACCTTTAATGTAGTTCTTCTTCACAACAGACGCCCTCTCCCACAACTCTTGATCGATAGACGGACGTGGAGTGCCTTCAGGATAGCGCTCATTCAATAAACGCTTATAAGTGTCCTGTCATTATGTTAACAATTAAATAGTTAAAAATAAATTAATTCTGTAAGCATTAATTAAAGATCAAGTTGTTAAAATTTATTACCGCTATCTGGATAGCCTCAGGCAGACCATCACGGGTGGCCACGTACACATCCAGCCAATGGATATGCTGACCTTGAGACTGAGACTCCTATACAAAAATAACACAATATTACTAAGTAAAAATGGGATATATTTTCTACAATTCATGATTGAAAACATATTAAAACTTGTAAATACGTACCCTGGCAGTGATATGCTGCAACTGTGAAATATTGTCGCCCTTGTATGTTCCTTTAGCCTTTGTGCCATCGGATACATCTGAGGCTCTGTTGGTGGCGGCAGTCTTTCGTCTTTTCACCCAACTCTCAGCTCTCCATTGGGCACACATCTCAGCCCATATGGACTGGGTGCACCACCAGGGGCTATGCTCGTGCATATAATCCTCTCCCTGGCCTGGATGGTCGATCTCGGCATTATGAATGGCTTTTTGTCGTTCTTTATTCAGGTTGTCCTTGGTGCGGACCGCGCACTTCTGCCAGAATAATGTCTGAATCACCGAAGCATGCGCGTCCTCCCATCTATACCTTTTCTGCAAATAAAACAACAATAATAATATTACTAAATATTTATCCTTTGAATATTATATTAATATTATATTAATATTATCTGTCATAATTATAAAAAACATACCTGAAATTCTATCCAAACAGCATCCTTGTGGGTGATAGGTGTGCTTGCCCACGTAATCACAGCTGTAGGCCAATTCTGTAAACACAGCTGTGATATGCACTTGACGATTTTATTATCTGAAAAATCACTATAATATACAACATCAATTAGCATATATTAAAGCAATTTACATCTAAGTTATAATACTTATGAACATTTTTCAAACTTTTACTTATATAATACTTAAAAAAAATTCGCCAGAGTCTCCCCTACAATATGGACTAGCCACATGCACGACGGCATGCATATATGGACATTTCTAGGCACCAAAGACACCAACCAATATAATATCAATCAAAACATTACCAATATACAATAAATGGAATCTTAAATGCTTATATAAAATTGATATATGTGGGACGTACTTGCTATTCGGAGGAGGGTGAATCTGAATAAGAATCCGATCATCCGGATTAGTAGGGGCACATGATTAGGCCCCATACCCAAGCCGCGCTTTTTCTGCGCTGCTTTAGAAGCCTGTATATTACAAATTTCAAGATGTTTTGCAGAGTCATATTTGATTACATGTATATATGACAATAAACATGACAGTGATATAAACATGTATATATATGAATATAAAATGACAATAAACAAAAATTGCATTTAAGTAGTTTAGTACATAAACATGACAGTGATTTAAACATGTATATATATATATATATATATATATATATATATATGAATATAAAATGACAGTCCATTAAAAAATCTCATATGAAGTGAACTGCACCCAACTCCAAACAAATATACATTCACTTTTTAAACAAAACTAATATAAGAATAACAAGGTAGAACCTCTTCTACAAAAGTACATCAGAAGAACAATAACAATGGTAATGTATCATAAATTGATGACGTGATTTAATTACAACAATATCTGCTTTAATTGATTCCCTCATTTATTTCAAGTGTCAATGTCTGATTCAGAATCATCTTGTATATGTGTTGCAGATTCATAACCATCATCTTCTTCAGATTCAGTGTCAGATTCAGTCAATAACTCTTCCTCCTCGGTATCAATGTCATCTGACACAAGTATTGACTCAGGATCTAATTCATGTGGTTCATCTCCACCATTTAACTGGATTACTTCATTGTCGTCCTCCACGTTATCAATCTATACCATGTTATACCATGTCATCGTACATAATGTTTATACCATGTTATAAACATTAACATGTTATAAATCCAGGTGGGAATATTTTTTCCAGTTTACACGTGATCTCTATGATGTTCTTCTCAAGTACAAACATGTCCTTCTCATTCAATGATTTTGAACACAAGTCTTTGAAAAAACGACTAAGATCCGTCAAAGCATCCCATATTGGTTTATCAAGCAGATCCCGAAATGCTATAGGCATAAGTCTCTCCATGAACACATGACAGTCATGACTCTTCATCCCTTGCAATTTCCCACCCGTAACACACCTTGCAATGTTTGACGCATATCCATCTGGTAGTTTCAGAGACTTAACCCATGTGCACACATCTTCAACTTGCTTTTTGGACAATGTGTACCTTGCATGCGGTTTGACAATCTTACCATTAGGAGATTCATAAAGTTCTAATCCAGGACACTTACAAATATCTTTTATGTCCAAACGTGCCTTATCGTTATCTTTTGTCTTCCCCGTAACATTCATCACAGTGTTAAACACATTGTCAAACACATTCTTCTCAATATACATCACATCTAGATTATGACGAATCAAATTTGTAGACCAATAAGGCAGTTTCCAAAAGATGCTTCTCCGAACCCAGTTATGAGATTCACCAAACCCATTGATTATGTTTGTGGCATCAACCTTACCAAATGGGATAACCGACAATCTCATCACACGATCTCGCATCTTCGTTCCCGACAATCGCGGTGCAGGCATATCATTATCTACTTTTCCTTTCCTAAAGTATTCTCTATTTCTTCGAAACGGGTGATCTACTGGTAGGAACCGATGATGACAGTCAAACCAACAAGGCTTTCAACCTTTTGATAGATTAAACGACTTTGTATGCTCCATACAATGCGGACAAGCCAACTTCCCGTGTGTACTCCATCCAGCTAACATACCATAAGCTGGGAAGTCACTTATAGTCCACATAACTGCTGCCCTAAGGTTGAAATTTGTTTTCGTTGCAACATCCCAAGTCTGTACTCCATCCTCCCACAATACCTTCAACTCGTCTATAAGAGGTCTCAAGTAAACATCTAAGTTCTTTCCAGGACTCTTAGGACCAGGAACCACGAGTAAAAGAAACAAGTATGGTTGTTTCATACACATCCAAGGAGGCAAGTTGTACGGAGTAACAATCACAGGCCAACATGAGTACGGAACAGCTGAGTGGCCAAACGGATTGAAACCATCGCTGGACAATCCAAGCCTCACATTTCTAGGTTCCAATACAAATTCAGGATGTGCTAAGTTGAAATCTTTCCAAGCCTGCCCATCTGCGGGATGATTTAGTTCTCCATCTTTAGCTGGAGATTTCGCATGCCAACTCATATGTTCAGCTGTTCTTGAAGACATGTACAATCTTTTTAGCCGATGTGTTATTGGAAAATACCTTAGAATCTTAAACGGTATACTTGATTTTTTTGTAGTCACACCCTCTTTATTAGGCCTAAACCGATCATGACTACAAAACGTGCACCTTGTCATCTGTTCATTTTCCTTGTAAAACAACATGCAATCGTTGGGACATGCATTGATCTTTTGGTATCCAAGACCCAACTTCTTCACCATTTTCTTACAAAAGTAATAGTTACCAGGTAATTTCTCACCGTCAGGCAACATACTCTTAATGGCCTTCAAGAGCGACTCAAAACACTCATGGCTCATGTTGTGATCAGCCTTGATGTTAAGTAATGTCGCCACTGCAGACAATGTAGTGTGTTTGGTGCAACCATGCCACAATGGCTCGCTACCCTCGTCTAACAACTTAAAAAAGTCTTTGGCATCAGAATTCATAGGTTGCTCTCTGCCTTGCTCCCAATCAAAATCTGGCCCTGTAATATCATGAACCATTTCATTCATATGATGCGTACTACTGCCAGAATTGTGTACTTGTGTGATGCCACCATCTCTTCTCTGCCCATGTGCCCACCAGCATTCTTCGTAATTTCTCATGAACCCAGAAACAAGTAAATGATAGTTTACCATGTCTCTGTCCATATAATTTACATTCTTACACTTTAAACATGGACATCGTATCTGCAACTTACCATTCATACATTCCGGGTGAGTATACGCATACTCCAAAAACACCTGGCAACCAGCTCTAAATTCAGCTGTAGCACCTATCTGGGCACTTGACTTTCGTCGTGTCATCCAACTACGGTCTGAATAGAGGTCCATGATTCCACGGTACCTACTACAGACAACATGAGCTTATTAATCATATTACTTGAGCATACTTGTAACCATATGACTTGAGCATACTTGTAAGCATATGATTAACATTTCAGCATACTTGTAAGCATATGACTTGAGCATACTTGAAACCATATGACTTGAGCATATGACTTGAACATACTAGTAAGCACATAAAGAGCTCGTTAATATTATAAATGTTCGCAACTACCCAACCAATAAAAAAAATTCGTCAGAGTCTCCCCTATAATATGGACTAGCCACATGCACGACGGCATGTATATATAGTCATTTCTAGGCACCCAAGACACAAACCAAGAGAAATATACAAATTCCCAATATAATAAGACTAACACAATAACGATTGAATGCAAATTAAAGCAGTAAAAAGTTCAGGAGTATACTACAAATTCAGAGTTCCAAAAACTCGCACTTTCATTTTTGCAAGCTTCTATCTTTACTTTACACATGAGCTAAATAATTAACTTACTTCTGATTAGAGCACTAGTCTCTTAGTTCTTTAACTTTAGAGTATGATATTGCTTTTGTTCATTAATATCTGTATGGGTTCGGTGAGAAACTAAGCACGTGTTACTTAGTTTATTTTAGCAGTGAATATCTAACGAAATTGAAGTTAGTTTATTTTAGGAATGGAAAACTTCCTAATGGATAGATCTAAAGAATGAACTACAATCTTCAGAGTGTCTTAATTGCTTGGATAGCTTGGATACAACAGTATATTCTATTATTTTTATTATATTTAGTAATGGAACTAAGTAAATGTTATTTAGTTATATTTTATTTTAATTTAATTATATATATAATGGTATTATATTTAATGTGATATTATATTTTAATTTATATTATATTTATATGATATTATATTTTAATTTTATTATATTACCACCATCATATTTAATCATATTTGAATATGGGTTTTTGTTTGGATGGTAAAGCTTCAATTTGTTGCTTGAAGGTACCTTTTCAAAAATAGATATGGTTCATTTGTTGCACCTCGATCATTTTGTATATGATAGTTATTTTACTAGATATTTTTAGTAAAGAGTATAGCTTATACCTATTGTTTGTAAATGACACATGTTTATGATCTTGCCTAGTTTTTGTAATGCTAATAAATGTTTCTAAGTCAAATAGTAGGCAACCTTAAAATTTTAAACCAATTTTATCTCTAAATGTGGTTGATTAATTGTTTTACATTTTTGGTGGCAAGCAAGGTCATATCGATAATGAACTGGGCTCATTAATTTTTTGACTTAGTACTATTGACTGCAACAAATTCAATAAACCATTTTCACTTGCAAAGCCACTAACTAGTTGGGCATTTCTACATGCTACAACTCCGCCATACCTAAACACGGAAACAGAACTAGTTGGCCATTTCTGCATAGAATCTAAATCTCGTAGTACATGAACAAAGGCCTAGTCCCCTACATTTTAATTATCACAAGAAAAGACTCGATATTTCTGTTTCCCCAATAAAACAGAATGTTATCGCCACCTCCTAACTGAAAACACCCACACTGCTCTTGTATACTAAAATCACTTTTCCTCCAAATTATTGAAAACATTGCTTTGCTCATTCAAATAGAAACTATCTGAATACAAATTACACAAAGTCATAAATCAAATAAATAGATAATTAGAACTAGGGTAGGTCTGCTAATGTCTTAATCCTAATTCAGTATGTGTACTAAATTAACTCAAGAACTAAAACATTACAGTATGAAGAGAAATTTTTATACTAAAACAACTCTCGGCTCGACAATAAATTAGTACACAATAAATTAGTTACCTGTGGCGGCAGCGATGGCAGTGGACAGTGGCGACGAGGAGCGGCGACGGCGGCGATCAATTTCTCCCTCCCTCCCTCCCTCTTCTCTTCTCCCCCTTCTCCCTCTTCTCCCTATTCTGTTCTCCCTCTTTTCTTCTCTCGTCTGCTGAAAGAACGAAAGCCTGAGCCTGAATAAGTTTAAGACGATCAGCGACCGCTACCAGCGACCACATGCGGTCGCTGGTTTTTAATGACGTGGACAAGTTAGCAACCGCCTGCAGTCACTGATATGTATTGGTCGCAAAAAACAAACGCACCAACTTTTGGCACCAATTTTTTGGGAGGGAAATTCATCTCAGCGACCGATCAGTGACCGCACGCGGTCGCTGATATTAACTAGCGACTAGATTAAATAACAGTCGCTGATGTTGGTCGCTATTAGTATTATCAGCGACTGGACATGCGGTCGCTGATACTATTGGTCGCTGTTAAGCCTTTTTCTTGTAGTGGGAATTTACAAAAATAATGCATCAATGGTTTATTATGACTTGGGTTTATTATTTATAAAAATAAAACATCCACAAACTAATGATGCCTTAAATTTCTCCAACTGACTTGGGTTCAATTTCTTGGTAATAATACTGGAGACTTCCATGTCACACCAATAAATAACTTTTCCAGTGAATTTTCAGTTGCATTCCTCATAGTAAAGATCCAATAACTGTAAATAAACAAAATCAGATTTACACAGTCATTAGTAACCAGATATAAACAATATTTATAACATAAACAGTAACGTAGTGACCAACAAATAAAAGTATACTAACCAAAACATAATATAACAATTACACAGTAGCCAAAATAGACTATAACAAATAACCAACATCCCACATTGACTGCACAATAATAGTTATCATATCATAATATAACATTAACCATACCATAATAAAGCAGTAACCAAAAAGTTATATTATATAATCTAATGGTGACAAAAATATAAACAACATGTAGTACAGACCATTTTATGCAGTAAACAAATAGTTATATATAATATTAACCAAAACATAATTTAAAGGTCACCAAAACAAAAATATGCATACCAAAAAATATTCTAAAGAGGTAGCCAAACAGTTATAAGATAGTAACCAAACCATATTTTAATGGTAACCAACACATAAACAACATGTATACCAAACCCAGTTTAGTCAACCAATGTATACTAAGCAAATATATTAGAACCAAAATAACATATAAAAGTAACTAAAATCCCAATTGAGGAAAAAAAATGATATCCAAATCATAAGCCAACAAAAAAAATATACTAATGAAGTAACCAAACAGTTATATGTTAGTAACCAAAACATATATTAATGGTAACCAATACATAAACAACATATAGACCAAACACAGTTTAGTCAACCCATATATACTAAGCAAATACATGGTAACCAGAATAACAAAAAATAATAACCAAAATCCCAACTCAAGGAAACAAAAATAGAATCCAAATCAGAAATTAACAATAACCAAAAACATACTAAAGAAGTAACCAAATATTTATATGATAGTAACCAAAACATGTTTTAATGGTAACAAATACATAAACAACATTTACACCAAAATCAGTTTAGTCAACCATGTATACTAAGCAAATATATGGTAACCATAACAACATAAAAAAGTAACCAAAATATCAAATCAAGGTAACAAAAATGGTATCCGAACAAGTTAACAGTAACCAAAATATAATGCAGAAGTAACCAAACAGTTATATGATAGTAACAATAACAAAATTTAAATTAGCAAACCTTTAAAAAAATTTGGGTTGGAAATATCTTCTTGCTATGAACTTGAGCTTCTGTCTTAACTACAGGAACATCAAAATCAGAATCCAACTGTATAAACCCAAACAAATTTTTTCAAGTCCTTAATAGAATCACCCTCTGTGATTCTTTTCCTCTTTCCATCCTTCTTACTTGTATCAACCATTCTATACAAAACATAAAAATAACACAAATTCAAACAATCAATACCCTATTCTGTTAGAAACATAGCGTATATATATGATCATATTGACAATTAATTAGTAGAATGAGAATTAACAGAAATTAGAAGCATACCTTAGAGAGAAACCAGAATCCTTTCAGTTGTGAGAGAGTTGGAGAGAGAAAATCACGTATTAGCCTGAAAACATAGCCTGAAAGTCACGTATTCAATTTTCTGTCAGAGTTGAGAGACTTTGGTGTTGCGGCGGCGGCGGCGGAAGAGGACGCGACGAGTGGCTTCGAGAGGAGAGAGAGAACTAGTAAGGGAGAAGAAAGAGAAATAGTAAGGGCGTAGAGAGAGAGAGACCGAAGGAAGATGGAAACTAATTTGTTATGTCAGTTCATTAATATTAATCCATTAATTTAAGGACTCTTAATTGTATTTGTATTGTAAATATATATGAAGAAGTGTCATATTTTTGTAATTATTTTATGAATGTATAATTTTTGTAATTACTTTTAAAAATGTACTATAATATGTAATTGTTCCTTATAATAAACTTAGTTCGTCAAAAAATAATAGTTGGTAATTATAAATTGTTGAAAGATGACAACTTATTGACTAATTTAGTAAGTACTTTTTAAAAAAATATAGAAAAGACAATAATAATGGATGTGACAAGTTTTGAATTTCTCTCTTTATATTTTTAAACAAAAAATATATAAAAATATTTTTTACTATTTGTTTCTTAGACAAGATAACTTCTTTTTTTATAATAGTAATAAATAAATAAAAACACAATGAAAATAGAAGAGATGTTAAAAGTATATCGATAAATTGTAAATAATTTTAAAAGATAATATAACTAATCTATCAATATATATATATATATATATATATATATATATATATATAATTAGCCAACCAAAATTAAATTTGGGTGGGTCATGGGTTGGACAGGTTGATGGCTCTTATGGACTTGAAAGAGTTTGCATCCGAGCACATTTGGTTTCTTGATTTGGGTTGTAGTAATCACATGTGTGGCAACAAAGATGTGTTTTGTTATCTTGACAGCAGCTTTAGAGAATCAGTGAAGCTGGGCAACGATTCAAGGATTACGATACAAGGCAAGGGTAAGGTTAAAATGGAGGTGAATGGGATTGTGCTTATGATCACGAAGTATTCTACGTACCAGATTTGAAGGATAATTTGTTGAGCATTGGTCAGTTGCAAGAAAAGGGGATGGCAGTGATAATCCAACATGGAAAATGCAAAATCTTTCATTCTGAGAAAGGTTTGATCATGGAAATCGAGATAACACATAACAGGATGTTTGTTGTGCTTGCTCGTTACTCACCGAAGGAACAACAATGTTTCTCCTCACTGACCACAGATCAAGCAAACCTTTGGCATTGTCGATATAGGCATCTCAGTTGGAATGGACTTAAAGTGCTTTAACGAAATAACATGGTGAGGGGGTTACCTCAGTTTAGAGCCTCTCCAAAAGTGTGTGAAAACTACTTAGTAGGAAGGCAGCACCGTGATCCATTTCCAAACGAAAGCACGTGGAGAGCCTCCAATATTCTTCAGCTGTTGCACACTGACATATGTGGATCGATCAACCCGTCATCAAACAGCAAGAAACGGTATCTCATCACATTTATTGATGATTTCAGCAGAAAAACTATTATGTGCCTTAAAGGAAATTATATATATATATATATATATATATATATATATATATATATGAACTTATCTTATAGAAAATAATTTGTCAAGGCTAGTACTTGGTACTATGTCCTTAAGATAATTATGCCCTCCGTATGGTGCTTCGAGTTGATATCACTTGTCTCCTAGGATACAATGACATCGTATACTTTAGCAGAACTACAAAAAGTATACTCTACGAATCAAAAAATAAATTCTCTAACTCTCTCTTTTAGAACTATGAAACTGATGAGAAAACAGAATACTAAATGACTAATAAATGCTTAATTAGTTGCTTGTGAATGAGTGAGTATGAAGGCTACCCCCTCCTATCTATTTATAGGAGGGGTTGGTGCCCCTTCAGATGGGCACTTAGCCCTTGAAAAGGCATTGGATGCCACTGAAAAGGTATTATTTGTATATTTTGGTCAAAACGACGTAGTTTTGACCATTTGCAGAATAGGCACAACTATTCGAACCCTTAAAACGACGTAGTTTAAGCATTAACAGAACCAAAACTACGTAGTTTTAGGCTTAGAAGAAAAGGCACGACAAAAATGACGTAGTTTTGGGCCGCCCGTTCAGACTTATACCCTTTCAGCAGATACCACTTCTTAAAACGACACAGTTTTGATAATATAATAAATACCTCTTTTCAAAACGGCACAATTTTGATAATTCTCAAAATGACACAGTTTTGATAATAGAATTAAATAAATAAAATTTGTCTAAAAAGTTATATACAGGACCCAGACCCTCGACCCCGAGCCCAAGCCAGGCCGGCCGATCGGTCGACGGCGGCGCGCGTGTGGGTTTGAACCAAGCCTTGGCTAGGTCCTCTCCCTTCCACAAAAGTGGGGTGCCCTTTGGGGCCCAAACCCAATAGCGCTTTCCTTGTATATAAACATATAAAATATTTAATTCCTAACCTATGTGGGACTTGGTTTTTTCCACATGTATTTATTACCTTTTATCATTTCCAAGTGTGATCTTTTGGAAGTTAATATCTCATTCATTACTCCATCGATTTGAGCTGTCAAATACTTAATTTAATCTACTCATGGAATAGAACACATTAATATATAGAATCATTAAAATTAATTAATGATACCCATATTAAATTAGGCTCAAATTCTAACAAAAACTTGGGTCTACTTCTTGATGGAGAAGTCAAAGCGTTTGCCACGTTTAAGTTCTACAAAGCAAGAGTTTAAAAGGAAATCGGGACAGTTATACAGAGTCTTCAAGGATAACAATGAGTATCAAGAGTTCTCAATAAGTGTGGCTATAGACTGAAGGATATCAATGAGATTTCAAAGTTTATTCATTTCCAGGTTCAATAAAGAATGAACACTGAGCAGTCACTAAGGACTAAGAACTCTTACTAAAATTTACAGTATTATACTGTTAATCCAATATAAACGAGTACAACAGGTGATCAGCCTAAAGTACCCTACATTATGCATAATATTTAAACATGTTAGTATGTGCGCACGTCAATTTCCCGACAATTGTATAATTTCTCCTTCAATGAGGGTTGTTCATCTTAGTAGATTTACGAGAGTCCGCGCCAAGTCAATTGATTTGGATAGCTTTCTAACACATGATAATAGTCTATCCGAATCAAAGGCTTAGACAACTTTTTATAATACATTTAAGAACGATAAGTTCAATACTTGCAACAACATCAAGGTATACAAATGATTTCTGAATAGTAATAGATATTTGCTGGATATAAATATGGTTGATATGGCAACAATTCGGATTATAAAATATATAAAGTGTAAGAATTAGGGAACTTGCAATAATGCAGGAAATTTAAGGTGAGAGACTTGCACAATATTCAAAGCCGTGTAAGTTAGAAAACTTGCCTTTAGCGTTGATTACCACTTATAGCATAAACTCACCTCAATGAACTATATTATCCTATTTATGTATGTATATGTATTCATTAGTCACACACATTTTGATATACATATTCATATGCATTTACCACACATATCTATACTCATGTATGTTATACACAGTCAAACTCATAGATGTATAATTCACATTGTTAAGAATCATTTTGGAAATCTTTAGTACCATATACTCATATTTTATTTGTATACGTGAAATATCACTTACGTCACATATTCTAGTTTAAGTTGCTTCACATATTCATGTTAAAGAACCTTTAAAATAGGTTTGGTCCTTTTTATTTATTTTTAACAAAGGTTAACTTTACTAATAAGTTTCCATCTTACAAAGTTAAGAGAGCTCATTATATCAATTACTAACCATATCATTCATTAAACCACATAACATTACCAAACAACCTCTTTCTACGCATGCTTGCATGTATTAGATTTAGTTGTATGTAATTAGTATAGCTCTTTACTTAGAAACTCTTTTAGTTTATGCTTGCGTAATTTATAACGTGTCTAACTAGATATGCGAATATGTCGGTTATCTCTAAAGGCATAAAGTATCCTATCATAGTTGTTCAAAGTTCACAATACAAGTCGTAGAGTTTTTAACTCAATTGGTTTCAAATCTTAAAATCTCATAACAAACAAACTAAGCATGCAAAGTACATTGAATTCACATTTCATACCCATTTATAAAACTAACTAAGTTGCGAATACATGCTCAAAAGGTTGGATTTCAAAAAGGCGTAAGGTTTTCTAAACATGGTTTTTGTCTTTTAGCTTTTCTTTCAAAAGATTATAACTCAAACTCCAAACCCACTAAAACATCTTGTAATATGTATTGATACATGTTTAAAGATTATGTATGCTCCTTAAGTTAAGTTAGGTTAGGTTAGTTTAGTTTAGGACTCCTTGTGTCGAACAACAAAAATAGTAACATAACCTACTGCCCAACCCCCACCGGGGTGGGCCTTTTATCACTGCAAGACCCCCGCCGAGGCGGTACTCCTCAAATATAGCTACTGCAGTTCGAATTTTCGTTCCCCTGCTACGAACCAACATGCCAAAATTTTGACCAAACAACAATATAATGATACTCAATTGATATAAACTTACTACTAAACACCCCTAGCATGATCCTAACAATTCCAATCATATAAACAATTAAATTTAAGAATCAAATTCAATATGTATTGTAAGACCCCAAATTATTAATAAATAAAATTTAAATTCCTCTATTTATTATTTTGAAATAGTAAGGGTTGATTTGATTAATGTGGTTAGTTATGGGTAAAATGCGCAAATATTTCAAATAAGCAAGTGGTCCTAAAATATTCATTGTTGTCGGGGAATATTTGTTTGGTCGTGGAATATTCTTGTTGTCGGGGAATATTCGTACGACGGCGCAGCCTTGTGTGGGCTCCATAACGGAAAGTGATTGGATGAAAAAAACGACAAAAATAAGTTGTTTATAGATAACGGCGTAGTTGTTACCGTTAATACTGTTGGAATACCCGGTGGTTAAAACACAGTAATACGCGTTGTTGCATAGTAGCACACGGTATTGCACCAATTATTGATTCTTACGTAAGAAGGCACTACTCAATAATGGTTACAGTAATTACTGTTCAATATTGTATTTTATTGATTCAATAATTGTTGCGTTGATATTTTATATTACTGTTGTTTTAATAATTGTCACTACACAGTATTTTTTATTATCGGAACAATAATTCATATTATATGAATAATATTATTAGATAACATTATTGGCAATGTCTAGAAAGTTCTGTCTAAGGAGAGGTTTGGTCATCTAATTGCGCGCCAGTAAGGAGAGATCCTTATTGGAAAGCCCCCTCTTTCCTGGGAACGGCCTGGTTGCTAGTACTGTGATTCTGTAATATTATTTGTGTATAATTAATTATTAATTTATATGATGAGGAAAATATTAATTTTATGTGGATATAGATGGAGAAAATTTTTAATGTGACAATTGTTGAAAATTAATATTTTATCTTTTTCTGATAAAATAATTCATTTAAATATATTATTTTAATAATATATTGATGATGGTATTTTTACAATGAATGTGGGATATATGAGTATATGAGGAGGAAGAGTATTTTTGTGGCATTAAATGATTAACACATGTTTTGTGTGTTGGTGGACATAATTCTTGACTGAAAATTTATTATTGGCGGTAAAATCGCTCGTTTGTGGATTTCGGTCAATTTTTGTTTGGAATTTGAAAAAACTTTCTTCTGCAAAGTTGTAGAGAATTGAATATCCTATAAAGACTCGCAAGATTCGAATTTTCTGATAAAAGGGCTATTTATTATGAATTATTGAAGTTCCGAAGTTCCGAAATAATTGATTTTTGGAAGTTTTAATTAATTTTTTCAAAGAAAACATTTTTTGTTTGTTTTGTGGGCTACAACATGTGCATAATGAGCTGAGTTCAGATGGTCTTGAGGTGGGCTTGAAAATTATATATATATATTAATATTATATTAAATTTTCTACTTTGGTGTTCTAAGCATTTTCCTATAAATAGGGTGCTTAGGTTAGAATTAAAAATCACATCAGAAACACAAGTTTCTCTCTATTTCTCTCTCTATATCGAGCGTATTCTTGTGAGTATTTGATACTTTGAGTGTTGCTATACGGTGCAAGTTCAAGTCATAACATATATCCGGTGTTTCAACTAGAAGTACTGTTTTTGCTGAGGTAAGGGATGTTATTTCTTCTTAAATGATATTATTTTCTTCAATATCATTATGCCGAAGTATTGATCTGAACTTTTTATCAAATTTGGAACTTTTCATGTCGGGGTTACTATTTACGAGTTACTATTCACCGAAAAATAAAATTTTCTTCTTTTTGTCCAAATATCTATTCTGGATACTAGCTTTGATTGTATCCATGTTTTGATCATTCTTGAATTTTACTTCACTATGATTATTTATAAGGTATTTTTGGACATGGATAAATCGAAATACGAATCCTTAATATTTGTTATTTTGTTTCACTGGATTCGTTTCCTTAAAAATATTTTTCATCATCCTCAGTCCTAAATGATGATATAAATAAATATATCTTTGGCCTGTAGTGCAAAGATTAATGATTTCTGATGAATATCTTTGGCCCGTAGTGCAAAGATGAACAGGTGTTGAGGTGAACATGACCAACTGATAAATATCTTTGGCCTGTAGTGCAAAGATGACTATTTGATTCAAGATATTTATTGATTGATATTACAGGGATAAAATGTGATGATGGGCTTTTAAATTCATAGATAATCGTAGATTTCATTCTTTACGTAACTCTTCTATGAATTATTATTTTCCGCTGCGAATATTGATTTAAAACTTGTTGTCTATTGTATTCTATTAAATTTTTCCCTGTTAAAGACTAACGATAATTTGTTGTATATTATCTTAGTCATAATATTCTTTACTGGGCTAGTTGAGCTCACCCTTTTCCTTGTTGTTCCATTTTCTTCTCAGGAGGCGAGAATGTAGCAAGTACTAGTCGGGGTATGGAATGAAGGTTCTAGGAAGTTGTTTTAGTAGTCCTCACCATTTTTTTGTAAAATATTGTACCAATAATTGTAATGAGGACTTATTTGAGTGTGGATATTGTCTAGATGACAATATTTGTATTTACACTCATAGTTTTTATGTTGTATTAATAAAGTTGTAGTTATTTCTGTACCATGTTATTGACGACTCAGAATGGGTGTTGTATACCTGTTTTGGGGGCGTCACAGTTGGTATCAGAGCTTAGGGATATGATCTCTGGCGGAGATCGGGGAATAGAACTAGGAGGGGAGAGACGAGTAAATCCTTCGCTAGTGTGTCCTACCTAAGCTTATTTGTTGTTTTATGGCAGTATTTGAGAATGTCGACTGAGAATGTTAATAGTGGAGTAAATGAAATCGTGGAGACACCTGTACTCACCAACGAGGAGAACGTGCAACAGGCTGGCAATGTTCCTCCTGTGAACAACACTACTGAGCAGACGGTGAACGATGAGATGTTTAGAAGCTTTTTGCGATTCATGCAAAACCAGACGAAGGAGATTCCTGTTCAAAATATAGGAAGAAACAATGGCAACGCACAGCTGGTCACAGCCAAGCAGTTCAAAGAGTTGGGACCACCAGAATTCTGGGGAAAGCCGGATCCGAATAAGGCGGAGACATGGGTCAAGCAAATTACCAAGATATTTGATGTCTTGGGATGCACGGAGGAACAGAAGGTTCCATTCGCCACCTTTATGTTCCGTGGCGAGGCAGACTACTGGTGGGAATCTGTGAAGCGTACCCATCCAGCCGCACTCAGCATGTCTTGGGAGACATTTCAGAAACTATTCAATGACAAGTACTTTCCTGAAAGTATTCGTCATATGAAGGAGGTAGAGTTTATTAGACTGGAGCAGAATAACATGACGGTGTCCCAGTACGAGGCGAAGTTTGCAGAGTTGTCCAGGTTTGCACCTCATTTGGTGGAGAATGAGGAACGTATGACGCGGATGTTTCTGAGAGGTTTGAAACCCGGCATACGTCAATATCTCATTTCTCATAAATTTTCTCTCTATTCAGATGTTGTCAACAGGGCTCAATTATTAGAGCGAGATAACGAGTACGGTCAACCGAGGGACCACAACCAGGATCATATCGGTGATAACAGTCATCAGAACAATGATAACCAGCGGAGAAAGAAAAGTACAGATAAGAATGGCAACCACTCTGGTGGTAATCGTGGCTATGAAAATAGAATAAGCGAGTCGGGAGGAGATTTTAAAAAGAGGAGATTCAACAATGATAATACGAAGACGTCAGCACCGGCAGCAACTGGTTCCAAGGGAGGAGAACGACCACCGGTCATATGCTATAAATGTGGAAAAGAGGGACATATCAGCCCAAACTGTCCACAACAGTTCAAGGTATGCTATAATTGTGGAAAGGAAGGACATATCGCTCGAGATTGTACGATAGCGAAACCAAGTTCAGCGGGGACGGTGACTCAAAAGGCTGCCCCAGAAATGTCAAAGTCAACGGTTCCTGGAAGAGCGTTTGTCGTGACTGGTCAACATGCGAGGAACCCAAACGAGGTGATCACGGGTAAGCTAATCATAAATTCATGTGAAGTTTATACCTTACTAGATACCGGTGCTACCCATTCATTTATTTCTCCTGCTTGTGCTCAACGTTTAAACTTGACTCCGGAGAAATTAGACTTTGATTTATCTGTGGAGACTCCGTTAGGGGAAACTTTCATCACATCCACTGTTTATAAATCTTGTTTGATCCAAGTTGGTACCATCACCTTACCTGTTGACCTTATCTCTTTAAAGATACTTGCATTTGACGTGATTTTAGGAATTGATTGGTTAACTACTCATCACGCCAAAATTGATTATTTTCGTAAGGTGATTAGTTTTCATATTCCTAATCAACCTGTTGTTCGAATTCAAGCAACAAAGCCATTAAAATTAATTACTGTCATATCAAGTCATAAAGCCATTCGTTTATTGAAAAATGGATGTCAAGCTTTCTTAGCCCATGTTATGGATTTGAATAAAGACACGTCAAATTTGAATAATATTCATGTTGTTAGCAACTTTCCTGACGTATTTCCTGAAGAACTTCCCGGTCTACCCCCGAAACGTGAAGTTGAACTCTTTATTGATCTTGAACCTGGTACAAAGCCTATTTCTAAAACCCCATATCGAATGGCTCCTATTGAACTTCAGGAGTTAAAAGTCCAACTACAAGAGTTGTTGTACATCGGCTTCATTCGTCCTAGTACATCTCCTTGGGGTGCTCCTGTTTTATTTGTAAAGAAGAAAGACGGGAGTATGCGACTTTGTATCTATTACCGGGAATTAAACCATGTCACTATCAAGAATAGGTATCCGCTACCTCGTATTGATGACCTGTTTGACCAGTTACAAGGAGCACAATTCTTTTCAAAAATCGATCTTCGTTCTGGATATCATCAGCTGAATGTTAAAACTGAGGATATTCCAAAGACTGCCTTTAGAACTCGATACGGGCATTATGAATTCTTAGTCATGTCTTTTGGATTGACTAATGCTCCTGCGGCTTTCATGGATATGATGAACCGAGTATTCAAGGATTATTTGGATCAGTTCGTTGTTGTCTTTATTGATGACATCCTCATATATTCCAAAAGCCGTGAAGATCATGAGCACCATTTGAAGCTGGTACTCCAAAGGCTGCGTGAAAACAAGTTATATGCTAAATTGAAGAAATGCGAGTTCTGGCTTGAGGAAGTAGCATTCCTAGGGCACGTGGTGTCAAAACATGGAGTATCTGTGGACCCGGCGAAGATTGAAGCAATACAAAGCTGGGAGCAACCGAAGACGGTGACCGATGTACGTAGCTTTCTAGGCTTAGCTGGTTATTATCAGAGATTCGTAGAAGGGTTTTCTCGAATCGCTACCCCGTTAACTCAGCTGACTCGGAAGGATATCAAATTCGTATGGAGCGAAGAATGCGAGAAGAGTTTCCAAGAGCTTAAGAGGAGACTCATTTCGGCACCTGTTCTGACAATACCATCTGGTTCAGATGGATTTGTTATCTACAGCGATGCTTCAGGCAAAGGGTTAGGATGTGTTCTCATGCAACGTGGGAAAGTCATAGCCTATGCCTCGCGACAACTTAAAGAATATGAGAGGAATTATCCTACTCATGATCTAGAGTTGGCAGCAGTCGTTTTCGCGCTAAAGATCTGGAGGCACTATCTATATGGGGAGAAAGTAGAGATATATTCAGACCATAAAAGCCTCAAATATTTCTTCACTCAAAAAGAACTCAATATGCGGCAACGACGTTGGCTCGAGCTGTTGAAAGATTACGACCACACTATTCAATACCATCCTGGAAAAGCAAACGTGGTAGCTGACGCATTGAGTAGAAGATCATATGCAGGAACGAGTGCGATGATGTCAAGTATACGCGTAGAACCAACTTTAATCGATAAAGTTAAAGTTGCTCAAGCTACAGACCCGGAGCTGATGCGTATGAAGAAGAAAGTGCAAGAAGGTGCTATTCCAGAAGCAAGAATCGATGAAGAAGGAATACTTCGAGTCTACTCCAGACTTTGTGTTCCTAACGATTCTGATTTGAAGTACAAGATCATGATGGAGGCACACAATACACCATTTGCAATCCATCCTGGAAGTACTAAAATGTATCATGATCTTCGACATACATTTTGGTGGAACAATATGAAGAAAGAGATTGCAAAGTTTATCTCGAGGTGTTTAACTTGTCAACGTGTAAAGGCGGAGCATCAAGTACCAAAGGGTCCATTGCAACCACTTGAGATTCTGAAATGGAAGTGGGAACACATTACCATGGATTTCGTTACGGGTCTTCCCACGGTTTCTCAAGGCATAAATGCTATTTGGGTTATAGTTGATAGATTAACCAAGTCTTCTCATTTCTTGCCGATACGGGAGACTTATTCCCTTGAACATCTTGCTAGTATGTACGTGAATGAGATTGTAAGGTTGCATGGCATGCCAGTATCTATAGTTTTGGATCGTGACCCAAGATTCACTTCAAGATTTTGGGTTAGCTTGCAAAAAGCTATGGGCACTGATTTACGGTTCAGTCCGGCATACCATCCTCAAACAGATGGGCAATCAGAGAGGACTATTCAAACTCTTGAAGATCTATTAAGACTTTGTGTCCTAGATTTCAAAGGAAGTTGGGATAAGTACCTATCATTGGTGGAATTCTCCTACAACAACAGTTATCAAGCAAGTATAGGTGTGGCTCCCTTTGAAGCATTGTATGGACGAAAGTGTCGCTCTCCAGTATATTGGGATGAGGTGGGAGAAGCAACATTGTTGGGACCAGAGTTGGTACGAATGACTACAGAGAAGATCCAAACGATTCGACAACGTATACAAACGGCACAGGATCGACAAAAGAGTTATGTGGATCTTCATCGAAAGGACGTGGAATTTGACATTGGGGATCATGTATTATTACGTGTAGCTCCATGGAAAGGAGTTACAAGATTTGGAAAGAGAGGAAAGCTCAATCCACGATTTATTGGTCCATTTTAGATTCTTGACCGAGTAGGAAATGTGGCCTATAGACTCGCGTTACCTCCAAGTATGTCTCGTGTTCATAATATTTTTCATATATCTGTGCTTCGTAAATATGTGAAAGACCCGAACCACTTTATTGAGTTAGAACCGGACGAGATAGCCGAAGACTTAACGTACGAGGAGGTACATGTCAAGATCATGGATAAGAAGGAGCATGTCCTACGCACGAAGGTCATACCACAAGTTAAAGTTTTGTGGAGAAACCATGCTATTGAGGAAATGACCTGGGAGTTGGAAACGGAAATGAAAGCGAGGTATCCTCATCTTTTCGAAACACCAGGTACGTATGTCAATTTCGAGGACGAAATTTCATAAGAATGGGAGGTTGTAAGACCCCAAATTATTAATAAATGAAATTTAAATTCCTCTATTTATTATTTTGAAATAGTAAGGGTTGATTTGATTAATGTGGTTAGTTATGGGTAAAATGCGCAAATATTTCAAATAAGCAAGTGGTCCTAAAATATTCATTGTTGTCGAGGAATATTTGTTTGGTCGTGGAATATTCTTGTTGTCGGGGAATATTCGTACGACGGCGCAGCCTTGTGTGGGCTCCATAACGGAAAGTGATTGGATGAAGAAAACGACAAAAATAAGTTATTTATAGATAACGACGTAGTTGTTACCGTTAATACTGTTGGAATACCCGGTGGTTAAAACACAGTAATACGCGTTGTTGCATAGTAGCACACGGTATTGCACCAATTATTGATTCTTACGTAAGAAGGCACTACTCAATAATGGTTACAGTAATTACTGTTCAATATTGTATTTTATTGATTCAATAATTGCTGCGTTGATATTTTATATTACTGTTGTTTTAATAATTGTCACTACACAGTATTTTTTATTATCGGAACAATAATTCATATTATATGAATAATATTATTAGATAACATTATTGGCAATGTCTAGAAAGTTCTGTCTAAGGAGAGGTTTGGTCATCTAATTGCGCGCCAGTAAGGAGAGATCCTTATTGGAAATCCCCCTCTTTCCTGGGAACGGCCTGGTTGCTAGTACTGTGATTCTGTAATATTATTTGTGTATAATTAATTATTAATTTATATGATGAGGAAAATATTAATTTTATGTGGATATAGATGGAGAAAATTTTTAATGTGACAATTGTTGAAAATTAATATTTTATCTTTTTCTGATAAAATAATTCATTTAAATATATTATTTTAATAATATATTGATGATGGTATTTTTACAATGAATGTGGGATATATGAGTATATGAGGAGGAAGAGTATTTTTGTGGCATTAAATGATTAACACATGTTTTGTGTGTTGGTGGACATAATTCTTGACCGAAAATTTATTATTGACGGTAAAATCGCCCGTTTGTGGATTTCGGTCAATTTCTGTTTGGAATTTAGAAAAACTTTCTTCTGCAAAGTTGTAGAGAATTGAATATCCTATACAAACTCGCAAGATTCGAATTTTCTGATAAAAGGGCTATTTATTATGAATTATTGAAGTTTCGAAGTTCCGAAATAATTGATTTTTGGAAGTTTTAATTATTTTTTTCAAAGAAAACATTTTTTGTTTGTTTTGTGGGCTACAACATGTGCATAATGAGCTGAGTTCAGATGGTCTTGAGGTGGGCTTGAAAATTATATATATATATATTAATATTATATTAAATTTTCTGCTTTGGTGTTCTAAGCATTTTCCTATAAATAGGGTGCTTAGGTTAGAATTGAAAATCACATCAGAAACACAAGTTTCTCTCTATTTCTCTCTCTATATCGAGCGTATTCTTGTGAGTATTTGATACTTTGAGTGTTGCTATACGGTGCAAGTTCAAGTCATAACATATATCCGGTGTTTCAACTAGAAGTACTGTTTTTACTGAGGTAAGGGATGTTATTTCTTCTTAAATGATATTATTTTCTTCAATATCATTATGCCGAAGTATTGATCTGAACTTTTTATCAAATTTAGAACTTTTCATGTCGGGGTTACTATTTATGAGTTACTATTCACGAGTTACTATTCACGAGTTACTATTCACCGAAAAATGAAATTTTCTTCTTTTTGTCCAAATATCTATTCTAGATACTAGCTTTGATTGTATCCATGTTTTGATCATTCTTGAATTTTACTTCACTATGATTATTTATAAGGTATTTTTGGACATGGATAAATCGAAATATGAATCCTTAATATTTGTTATTTTGTTTCACTAGATTCATTTTCTTAAAAATATTTTTCATCATCCTCAGTCCTAAATGATGATATAAATGAATATATCTTTGGCCTGTAGTGCAAAGATTAATGATTTCTGATAAATATCTTTGGCCCGTAGTGCAAAGATGAATAGGTGTTGAGGTGAACATGACCAACTGATGAATATCTTTGGCCTGTAGTGCAAAGATGACTATTTGATTCAAGATATTTTTTGATTGATATTACAGGGATAAAATGTGATAATGGGCTTTTAAATTCATAGATAATCGTAGATTTCATTCTCTACGTAACTCTTCTATGAATTATTATTTTCTGCTGCGAATATTGATTTAAAACTTGTTGTCTATTGTATTCTATTAAATTTTTCCCTGTTGAAGACTAACGATAATTTGTTGTATATTATCTTAGTCATAATATTCTTTATTGGGCTAGTTGAGCTCACTATTTTCCTTGTTGTTCCATTTTCTTCTCAGGAGGCGAGAATGTAGCAAGTACTAGTCGGGGTATGGAATGAAGGTTCTAGGAAGTTGTTTTAGTAGTCCTCACCATTTTTTTTGTAAAATATTGTACCAATAATTGTAATGAGGACTTATTTGAGTGTGGATATTGTCTAGATGACAATATTTGTATTTACACTCACAGTTTTTATGTTGTATTAATAAAGTTGTAGTTGTTTCTGTACCATGTTATTGACTACTCAGAATGGGTGTTGTATACCTGTTTTGGGGGCGTCACATGTATGCCATTTTTCTAAAGTTTAACACATTTAGCGATTCTCTTCACTACGGATTCGTTACTTGACCAAATTACTCCATTTAACTTTTGTTGATTTCATATTCAACCAAATTAACAATGTCTAGCATCAATTGACATATTCTATCTTGCTTCAACCATAAATTTTCCAATTCAAAACAAGTATTTTAGCACTTTTCTAAGAACTTGCAACTTGAGTGTAAGAACAAATAAATGGGCATTACATTTATGAAGTTGAAATGCTAACTCTAGCTTCAATCTGCAGATTACTCAACAACACTCACACCCACAATTTCTGAATTTCACAGAGTAATCAACAAGAAGTCTGAGAATGAGAATAGCTTCATTTATAGGAAACTTGTTGACCAAAATTGGGGCTTTGCTCAATGGAATGAAGAAGAAACTAATGGTTCATGAGAAGTTGGTGGAAAATTAAATCCTACTCACTATTCAGCCCACTCCCCTCTTCATCATTTGGAAGTTATGGATTTTGGAGAAGAAGAAGCAAGTTAGCTAGCTAACCTTTTTGTGTTTCACATGATGAAGGGATAACTCTCAATTTGGGACACTACCCTTTAAACTCGGCATTTAATACTACTACTAGCATACATGGGTTTATTTGAGATTTGTCCACAAATGAGCATACATATACACTCACTCATACATTACACACATAGAATTATATAATCCATGTACATTGGTTTATTTCAAATAATATTTACATTAGACTAGAATATAATTTAGTTGGGTACCAATATTACTTTTCATAAAACTTATTATTCCAATTCTACATAAATATTAAAATAATCATTTATTAGTAAATATTCATTTATTCAAATTTAATTTCTCTAATATGTTTAAAATACACATTTAATTACTCCCACGCACGTCATGATGTTACATAAGACTCTTTTACACAACTTAGTAAATTACATAAGTTAAGCTTACTTTTATCATATAGTTTTATATAATAATTATTCACATTCCAATGTTACACCTTATTTTATATTGAATGAAGAAACCTTATTATATATGATTACACCTTACATGCTATTGCTCACGATAATTAAAGAATAATAATAGAAATTAGTCAACCACATTATGTCATTATTTATTTATTACTAGTACTAATTAATTTCATCCATTTCATCATTAATTTAGTTAGTAACTTTCTCACCTCACCACTTTGTCACACTAGGCATAATTTCATAGGCTTAAACTAAGCTTCTCATCAGTTCTATCACATTATTCAATTATCACTTGCTTATTCAATTAAATTAGTTACCACAACTCATGCCAACACTATATATATTTATATTCAAATAAATATTTAAACAATCTTTATTCTCAATATTAATATAATTTATTTTAAAATTCACGGGTATTACAGGGTTGATGTGACAACTCCTTTTTGACTTGCCTGACACAGCAGTTTGCTTTATCACCTAACACTTCTGAAACGTCACTTTCAACATACTAGTAGGTAGTCACCCTTTTCTTTTGTTTCCTTGATTTACAACAAGGATGTTTGGAGAGTATATCGGAATCCTCAATTCACAACGTTTGAATGCCAGTCTTCTTTGTTTAGACATTCTCACTCATCAGAAAAATGCCCTCTACGATTCTGATGTTGACCTTTATGAACTCTAAGATTACTTGGTCATAGCTTGTTTGTGGAAATCGTAGGGTGACTTGACCTTGACATCTCTTATGATTCTGAGAGTGCTCAACGTTGTACCATCTTGTACTTTGCTCTTGCAGTTTGTTCTACGATCATACTTGTCTTGCCTTGCTTTAAGAACTAACAAGTTGATTGACTGCTTTGACACTTTTGTTTGCATATCCCTTTTGATTAGTCATGTTCAGCTTCCTTAACTTTCAGCCTTGTGATCTCTTGATCATACTTCATGGTGAGGCTGAGCATTGACATCTTCCTAGTTTGTCCTCTGCTTACTATGTGGTAGATTTATCATTATGTTTGTAGTTTCTTTATCAGACTCTTTTTCTGTTTGGTAAGCACTACGATCATTGTCTTCTGATGAGACTCTTTTTGAATAGCTTTTCACTTCTCCATTAGCCTTGTTGTAGAGTTGGTGCTTTGATCTTTTGTTTACTTTCAAGCCATTCAGAGAATACTTTCTCATATTCTTCAAGTAGATTGCATTCTAAAACTTGATTACACTTGTCAAAGGATGAGATCTATATATGCACTTCAGGATTGTTCATCTGTTGAGAATCGAAAATTGCTCTACAATTCTACTTTAGTATTGCGAGCACTTGACTGACTACGATTTTCATTGATGATGATTTGTAGACTCCACGTTTTTGAGTGAAGCCTGTGATTCTTCACTTGTCACGACAGACACTCGATAGACCGTCTCTACGATCTCGAGAGTGACTTTCTTTGACAGGCTGTGATTCTTCCTTGGCTTCAGCAATCTCTTGTCTGGCTAATGATTCTGACTTGTGAACTCTACGATTTCGAGTGAGGCTTACGATTCTTATTTTAGTTTCTTGGCAGACTATAGTGACTGATGTAGTGCTCTTCAATCAGACATGCTTATCTATTACACTTTATAAGATCAAAAGATATTCGGCAGATTATCTCTACGATCTCGAGAGTAACTTTCTTTGATAAACTATGATTCCTCCTTGGTTTCAGCAATCTCTTGGCTGGCTCGTCAGACTATGATTTTGACTTGTGAACTCTGCGATTTCGAGTGAGGATTACGATTCTTGTTTTACTTTCTTGGCAGACTATAGTGACTGATGTAGTGCTCTTCGATCAGACATGCCTATCTATTACACTTTATAAGATCAACCTAACAAGTTTGATCTTTCTATTCATAATCCTTGTATATCATGATCTTTTGAAGGACTTTTAAAAAACTATTCATTCATATTAGATCAACCTAACATATTTGATCATTTCAATCTAAGTCCTTATCCATATTGTCTATGTAATATCCCGAGTGTTGATGATTACGATCCTTAGAAAAGGAAATGAATGGGTTAAAAGATATATAATACTCAGAATATAATTGAGTTCAAGTGAAAGTTATGAAATGAAACCTAGAATTTGTTAAGGTAATGAATGTAGTAGAAAATATAAAATCTATATTTAGATAAAATGATGAAAGATTTCTCCGAGTTATTTATTTAATTTGTGTCTTCGATTCTGGGGACAGAAGTCTGACTTGGACAGTTTTGACCTCCTGTAGTAAAATGGCCATAACTTCCTCATACGAACTCCGATTGAGGTGATTCAAGATGATCCGAAACGAGAACGAGTAGACCTACAACTTTCATTCTTTACGTTTTTTCAATTTGAGGTCATTAGGATGGGTCAAAATAGTCATCTTTAAGACTGTTGTGTTTTCGGAGGCAATCGGAGGGTGTCGGACATGCACATATGCATGTGTAGTACTCCAGACCGTAAAAGATGATGTCCTAAGTTATAAAACATGAATCTTAGTAAATATAATGATTCTTAACATTAATAAATAATGTATTACATAAGTTATAGAAGCATAGTAAGCATACACAAGAGAGGCAAATCGGGCGTGTGATGATTGAACGTCGAAACGCCGTGCCAAGTGTTAATGAACTTAAAAAGTGTTTCAATTCCATTGAAATGGATATTATAAGATATGGAATGGGTTTAATATAAAACCAATAAGTAGTCCTAGCAAGACTTAAGCACTTGAACTTCGAGTTTGACTAAGAAGAAATATAGTGAGTCATAAGTCGAAAAGTTAAAACAATCTAATTGACCATTGTGTATTTATTAATAGGAAAGATTATGAGATGTGGAGTAGAGTTTACATTACAATTACTATGTGTTGTTATGTGACTAATAGTTGATGTGTATGATTATATAATTGTGTAGGGCACGTGAAGTGCAGATAACTGTAAGCTGTTAAGCTATTATTGGTAAACAACGATCAAGGCAAGTCTTTCGGTTCCTATTTTTTTACGTGAACTTGATGAACTGTTTTAAATTGCATGATATGTTATGCATGTTGAAATCATGAAATGTTAAAGTCAATATATGACTGCATTGTTTTGGCTAAGTAATGATGATTGAGTAAGGAACTCAATCTTTATATTTGCTATGTGAATTAAAAGCATGTATGCCATGTTACTTTAATGAGATGTATATCGAGCATGTTATTATGTGCTATGTGATGCATGAAAACTGTTAGACTTTGCTGGGCTGTCGAGCTCACTCTTGCAAATAACCACTTTTGCAGGTCAAGATTTTAAGGTAAAGATACGTGCTATGTGAGTTATAGAGATCTATATTCACGAAAATTACTTATGTTTTATGAGAAATGTATTTCATATTTTGAACGTAACATGTTGAAATGTAAGTTGAGCTATCCAATGTATATGGATATTTAGTTATGATGTAAGACTTTGTATAGTCATTTTGTTGTAACGATTCATGATATAAGATTGAATCAAAGAGATGTAATGTAATGGTTGCGATTCAGGGCAAGAAAGAAGGAAATGTATAAAAGTTTTAAATATTCCTCAATTTTAGTGTTTTTAATATCGAATAATGATGTAAAATTTGAGATTTAATGTATGGTTAACGACCGAAGTAGAGATTTAAATGGTATGAATTTTGGGGTCGTTACAGTCTATCATTTATTAAGAACTTTACATCTTTTATCAATCCAGACATATTTGCATATTTATTCATTAACTTCATCATCTTAATCATCAAATTATATAAATAAGAAATAACATTCTCATGCATATTCCTGAAAATAATGTCTTTTATTTGATAATAATGTCTTTATAACTAAGAAAAGCCTAAAGCTGCTATATAGAGGGATAAAGTGATCTACCATTATGATCGCTTGAAAGAATTATTTGCTAAAGATAGGATAACAAGGGAAGGTTCAGTAACTACAAAAGAGAAACGAAAAAATTGGGAGGACATAGCTGAACAAGAATCTAAAATTATTGGAATTGATGATGCAATATTCCAAATTGAAGTAATTTTAGAAAGTTTCAATTTGGATGATATTGGCGACTTTATGTCAACCCCTTCTCAAGCCTCTTCTCAAGAACATTCTCAAGTACCGATAAAAGGTGTTCGTTGTAAGACCCCAACTTTTTATAAATAAAATCGAATTTTCTCTAATTATTATTTTGAATAATAAGGTGTTAATTTGATATAATATTTTGGTTATGGGTAAAATGTGTAAATTTTGTAAAATAAGCAAGTGGTTATAAAATATTCATTATTGTCGGGGAATATTCATTTAGTCGTGGAATATTCGTACGATGGGGCAGCCATTTATGGGCCCCATAACGGAAAATTGTTAGATAAAGAAAATGACAAGTATGAATAACGGCGTAGTTGTTACCGTTAGTACTGTTGGAATACCCAGCGTTTAAAATACAGTAATACGCGTGGTTGTACAGTAGCACACGGTATTGCACAGTATTTTTGAATTATTGATTCTTACGTAAGAAGGCACTACTCAATAATTGCTGCAGTAATTATTGTTTAATATTTTATTTTATTGATTCAATAATTACTACGTTGATATTTTATATTATTGTTGATTTAATAATTATCATTGCACAGTATTTCCCATTATCAGATCAATAATTCATATTATTTGAATAATATTATTAGATAGCATTATTGGCAATGTCTAAGAAAGTTCTGTCTAGGAAAGGGGTTTGGTCACCTAATTGCGCGCCAGTAAGGAGAAATCCTTATCGGAAAGCCCCCTCTTTCATGGAAACGACCTGATTGTCATAATTGTGATTCTGTAATATTATTTGTGAATAATTAATTATTAATTTATATGATAAGAAAATATTTATTTTTTATGTGGATATAAATGAAGGAATTAATGCTGAGGTATTTTATCAGTATTTTGTCAGAATGGATGTATTAAAAATCGTCCGTATGTGAATTTCGGGCATTTTCTGTTTGGAATTTGAAAAAAAAATTCTTCTACAAAGTTGTAGAGAATTAAATTTTCTATGGAATGGACATAAAATTAGTATTTTTCTGATTAAATGGTTATTTATTATGAATTATTGAAGTTGCTGATTATTGTTTAAATTTAAAACATTTTGGAAATTTTCTAGAATGGGTGGGCCCCACTTTTGGTTGGTGAGAAATGTGCTGAAATTTTATTTCAAAAGTGGTGGGCATGAATAGTAACAGGTAAAGCCATCAGGTAGTAGGTTAGTCTGCTTTGGCGTTCGAGCATTTTTCTATAAATAGGGTGCTTAGTTAGAATTAAAAATCACACCAGAATCATAAGCTTTCTCTCTATATATTATCGAGCGTATTTTATGAGTATTAAGATACTTTGAGAGTTGCTATTAAGTGCAAGTTCCTTCAGCTTTATATCCGATATTCCAGTCAGAAGTACTGTTATTTTGAGGTAGGAGATGTTATTTTCTTCGTAAATGATGTTATTTCGTTCAATATCATTATGTCGAAATATTGGTACGACTTTTATTATGAAATTTTTACCTTTTCATGTCGAGGTTACTATTCACGTATATGGCACTATTCACGAATATGGTACTATTCATGAATACTATTCACGAAGTATGATTTTTCTTATAGAATTTCTATCTTTTTGTGTCGGGGTTACTATTCACGTATACGGCACTATTCACGAATACAACACTATTCACAAAAAAAATGAAATTTTCTCTTTTTTGTCCAAGATGTTTAATATGGTTACTATCATTGATTGTATCCATGTTTTGATCTTCATTATTGAATTTTACTTCACTATGGTTTATTATGGAGTATTTTTGAACTTGAATTATCTAAAGTACGAATCCCTAATCTTTGTCCTTTTATTTCACTGGATTCGTTTCTTTAAAATATTTTTCATCATTCTCAGTCCTAAATGATGATATTACTAAATATCTTTAGCCTGTAGTGCAAAGATGAATGATTTCCTAATAAATATTTTTGGCACGTAGTGCAAAGATGAACATGTGTTGAGATGAACATGATCAACTGGTGATACAAATGAATATCTTTGTCCTATAGTGCAAAGATGAATATTTGATGCAAGATGTATATTGATTGATGTTACAGGGATAAAATATTGATGATGAACTTTTAAATTCATAGATGATAGTAGATTTCAGTCTCTACTTAACTCTTCTAATGAATTATTATTTCCGCTGCGAATATTGATCTAAAACTGGTTGTCCATTATATTTTATCTGATTTATTGAAGGCTAACGATAATTTATTTTATATTATCTTAGTCATAATATTCTTTATTGGGTTAGTTGAGCTCACCATTTTTTTTTGTTCCATTTTTTTTCTCAAGAGGTGAGAATATAGCGAGAACTAGCTGGGATATGGAATGATGGTTCAATTGTTTTAGTAGTTCTCATTATTTTGTAAAATAGTGTATCAATAATTGTAATGAGAACTTATTTGAGTGTGGATATTGTCTAGAAGATAACATTTGTATTTAAACTCACAGTATATGTGTTGTCGTATTTTGCATGATAATTATAATAATGAAGTTGTAGTTATTTCTGTACCATGTATTTGGCTACTCAGAATGGGTGATGTATACATATTTTGGGGGCGTCACATTTGGTATCAGAGCTTAGGGATATGGTCTTTGGCGGAGATCGGGGAATAGAACTAGGAGGGGAGAGACGAGTAAATCCTTCGCTAGTGTGTCCTACCTAAGCTTATTTGTTAGTCGATCATAATATAGGGATATTATGTGGCATGTTAATTTCTTTAATTAACCATTATTTTATGGCATCATTTGAGAATGGCAGCTGAAAATGTTAACAATGGAGTGAATGAGACCGTGGAGACACCTTTAATCACCAACCAGGAGAACGTGCAACAGGACGACAATGTTCCTCCTGTAAATAACACCACTGATCAAACGATGAATGATGTGATGTTTAGAAGCTTTTTGCAATTCATACAAAATCAGACGAGAGAGACTCGTGTACAAAATACAGATGAAAATAATGGCAACGCGCGACTTGTCACAGCCAAGCAGTTCAAAGAGTTGAGACCACCAGAATTTTTGGGAAAGCTGGATCCGATCAAGGTGGAAACGTGGGTTAAGCAAATTACCAAGATATTTGATGTCTTGGGATGCACGGAGGAATAGAAGGTTCCATTCGCCACCTTTATGTTCCGTGGTGAGGCAGATTACTGGTGGGAATCTGTGAAGCGTACCCAGCCTTCCGCACTCAACATGTCTTGAGAAACATTTCAGAAACTGTTCAATGACAAGTACTTTCCTGAAAGTATTCGTCATATGAAGGACGTAGAATTTATTAGACTGGAACAGAACAACATGACTGTGTCCCAATACGAAGCTAAGTTCACAGAGTTATCCAGGTTTGTACCTCATTTGGTAGAAAATGAGGAACGTATGACGCGGATGTTTCTGAGAGGTCTGAAACCCAAAATTCGGTAATATCTTATCTCTCATAAATTTTCTCTATATTCAGATATTGTGAATATGGCTCAATTATTAGAGCGAGATAATGAGTATGTTCAACTGAGGGACCACAACCAGGGTCATACCAGTGGCAGTAGTCATCCGAGCAATGACAACCAGCGGGGAGGAAAATATCCGGACAAAAGCGGTAACCACTCTGGTGGTAATCATGGCCATGATGGTAGAAGAAGCGAGTCGGGGGGAGATTTGAAAAAGAGAAGGTACAAAAATGACAATGTGAAAACGTCAACACCAACATCAACTTTTTCTAGGGGAGGATAACGATCACCGGTCGTATGTTATAAATGTGAGAAAGAAGGACACATCAGCACAAATTGCCCACAACAATCTAAGGTATGCTATAACTATGGAAAGGAAGGTCATATAGCTGTAGCGAAACGAAGTCCAACGAGAATGGTGACTCCAAAGGCTGTTCCGGACAAGTTAAAGTCAACGGTTCCTAAAAGAGCATTTTTCGTGACTGCCCAAAACGCAAGAAACCCAAACGAGGTGATCACGGGTAAGCTAATTATAAACTCTTGCGAAGTTTATACCTTATTAGATACCGGTTCTACCCATTATTTTATTTCTCCTGCTTGTGATCAACGTTTGAACTTGACTCCGAAGAAATTAGACTTTGACTTATCTGTTGAAACTTTATTAGGAGAAACTTTCGTTACATCTATTGTTTATAAATCTTGCTTGATCCAAGTTGGCACCAACACATTACCAGTTGATCTTATTTCTTTGAAAATACTTGCATTTGATGTGATTTTAGGGATTAATTGGTTAACCACTCATCATGCTAAAATTGATTATTTTCATAAGGTTTTAGTTTTCATATTCCTAACAAACCTGTTATGCGAATTCAAGCAACCAAACCACTAAAGTCAATCATTGTCATATCAAGCCATAAAGCCATTCGTTTATTGAAAAATAGATGTCAAGCTTTCTTAGCTCATGTCATGGACTTGAACAAAAACACGTCATATTTGAATAATACTTCTGTTGTTAGTGAATTTCCTAACGTATTTCCTAAAAAACTTCCTGTTTTACCTCCAGAACGTGAAGTTAAATTCTTTATTGACCTTGAACCTGGTAAAAAGCCCATTTCTAAAACTCCATATCGAATGGCTCCTATTGAACTTCAGGATTTAAAGGTTCAACTACAGGAGTTGTTAGACATCGGCTTCATTCGTCCAAGTACATCTCCTCGGAGTGCTCCTGTTTTATTCGTAAAGAAGAAAACAGGAGTATGTAACTTTGTATTGATTACCGGGAATTGAACCATGTCACCATCAAGAATAGGTATCCGCTACCTCGTATTGATAACCTATTCAACCAGTTGCAAAGAGCACAATTCTTTTCAAAGATCGATCTTCGTTCTGGATATCATCAGCTGAAGATTAAAATTGAGGATATTCCGAAGACTGCCTTCAATACTCGGTACGGGCATTATGAATTCTTAGTCATATCTTTTGGATTGACTAATGCTTCTGCTGCTTTTATGGATATAATGAACCGAGTATTCAAGGAATATTTGGATCGATTTGTTGTTGTCTTTATTGATGACATCCTCATCTATTCCAAAAGCCGTGAAGATCATGAGCGCCATTTAAAGTTGGTACTTCAAAGGCTTCGTGATAACAAGCTATATGCCAAGCTGAAGAAATGCAAGTTCTGGTTTGAGGAAGTAGCATTCCTTGGGCACGTGGTATCAAAACATGGAGTATCTGTTGACCCAGCGAAGATTGAAGCAATTCAAAGTTGGGAGCAACTGAAGTCAGTGACCGAAGTACGTAGCTTTCTAGGCCTAGCTGGTTACTATCGGAGATTCGTGGAAGGATTTTCTCGAATCGCTACTCCGTTAACTCAGCTGACTCGGAAAGATAAAAAATTCGTATGGAGCGAGGAATACGAGAAGAGTTTCCAAGAGCTCAAGAGGAGACTCATTTTGGCACCTATTCTGACAATACCATATGGTTCGGATGGATTTGTTATCTACAGCGATGCTTCAAGCAAAGGGTTAGGATGTGTTCTCATGCAACATGGGAAAGTCATAGCCTATGCCTCGCGACAACTCAAAGAATATGAGAGGAATTATCCTACTCATGATCTGTAGTTGGCAGCAGTCGTTTTCGCGTTGAAAATCTGGAGACATTACCTGTATGGAGAGAAAGTGGAGATTTATACGGATCATAAAAGTCTCAAATATTTTTTCACCCAAAAGGAACTCAACATGCGGCAACGATGTTGGCTAGAGCTATTAAAAAATTACGATCATACCATCCATTACCATCTTGAAAAAGCAAATGTGGTAGCTGACGCATTGAGTAGAAGATTATATACTGGTACGAGCGTGATATTTTCAACGCAAAGGCCCACTTTGTATGACTTGCAAAGGATAGAGATAGAGTTAAAGACTCCAAGTACCCACGTGATGATGTCAAAATACGAGTAGAACCGACTTTAATTGATAAAGTTAAAGATGCTCAAGCTACGGACCTAGAGTTGATGCGTATGAAGGAGAAAGTGCAAGAAGGTGTTGTTCCAAAAGCAAGAAACGATGAAGAAGGAATACTTCGAGTCAACTCCAGACTTTGCGTTCCTAACGATTCTGACTTGAAGCATAGAATCATGATGGAGGCACACAATACACCGTTTGTAATCCATCTTGCGGGTATCAAAATGTATCATGATCTTCGACATACATTTTGGTGGAGCAATATGAAGAGAGAGATCACGGAGTTTATCTTGAGGTGTTTAACTTGTCAACGTGTAAAGGCGGAGCATCAAGTACCAAAGGGTCCATTGCAACCACTTGAGATTACAAAATGGAAGTGGGAACACATTACCATGGATGTCATTACTGGTCTTTCTAAGGTTTCTCAAGGCATAGATGCGATTTGGGTTATTGTTGATAAATTAACCAAGTTTGCTCATTTATTGCCGATACGGGAGACTTATTCCCTTGAACATCTTGCTCGTATGTACGTGAATGAGATTGTGAGATTACATGGCATGCCAGTATCCATAGTTTCGGATGGTGACCTAAGATTCACTTCACGATTTTGGGTTAGCTTGCAGAAAGCTATGGGCACAGATTTACGATTCAATTCGGCATACCATCCTCAAACGGACGGTCAATCAGAGAGGACTATTCAAACTCTTGAAGATCTATTAAGACTTTGTGTCCTAGATTTCAAAGGGAGTTAGGATAAGTACCTACCATTGGTGGAATTCTCCTACAACAACAGTTATCAAGTAAGTATAGGTGTGGCTCCATTCGAAGTATTGTATGGATGAAAGTGTCGCTCTCTAATATATTGGGATGAGGTGGGAGAAGCAACGTTGTTGGGACCAGAGTTGGTACGTATGACTACAGAGAAGATCCAAATGATCCGATAACGTATACAAATGGCACAGGATCGACAAAAGAGTTATGCGGATCTTCATCGAAAGGATGTGGAATTTAATATTGGGGATCATGTATTGTTACGTGTTGCTCCATGGAAGGGAGTTACAAGATTTGGGAAGAAAGGAAAGCTCAATCCACGATTTGTTGGTCCATTTAAAATTCTTGACAGAGTAGGAAATGTGGCCTATAGACTCGCATTACCTCCAAGCATGTCTCGTGTTCATAATATTTTTCACATATCTATGCTTCGTAAATATATGAAAGACCCAAACCACATTATTGAATTAGAACTAGACGTGTTAGCCGAAGATTTAACGTACGTGGAGGTACCTGTCAAGATCATAGATAGGAAGGAGCATGTCCTACGCACAAAGGTTATACCACAAGTTAAAGTTTTGTGTAGGAACCGTGCTATTGAGGAAATGACCTGGGAGTTGGAATTGAAAATGAAAGCGATGTACCCTCACCTTTTCGAAATACCAGGTACGTACGTCAATTTCGAGGATGAAATTTCATAAGGAGGAGAGGTTGTAAGACCCCAATTTTTTATGAATAAAATCGAATTTCCTCTAATTATTATTTTGAATAATAAGGTGTTAATTTGATATAATGCTTTGGTTATGGGTAAAATGTGTAAATTTTACAAAATAAGCAAGTGGTTATAAATTAATATTTATTATTATCGGGAAATATTCATTTGGTCGTGAAATATTCGTACGCTGACGCAACCATTTGTGGGCCCCATAATGGAAAACTGTCGGATGAAGAAAACGATAAGTATGAATAACGGCGTAGTTGTTACCGTTAGCACTGTTAGAATACCCAGTGGTTAAAATACAGTAATAAGTGTGGTTGCACAATAGCACATGGTATTGCACAATATTTTTGAATTATTGATTCTTACGTAAGAAGGCACTACTCAATAATTGCTACAGTAATTACTGTTCAATATTTTATTTTATTGATTCAATAATTGCTACAGTAATATCTTTGGCCTATAGTGCAAAGATAAATATTTGATGCAAGATATATATTGATTGATGTTACAGGGATAAAATATTGATTATGGACTTTTAAATTCATAGATGATAGTAGATTTCATTCTCTACTTAACTTTTCTAATGAATTGTTATTTTTGCTACGAATATTGATCTAAAACTGGTTGTTCATTATATTTTATCTGATTTATTGAAGACTAACAATAATTTATTTTACATTATCTTAGTTATAATATTCTTTACTGGGCTAGTTGAGCTCACCATTTTCCTTTTTGTTCCATTTTTCTTCTCAAGAGGTGAGAATATAGAGGAAACTAGCCGGGGTATAGAATAATGGTTCAAGATAGTTGTTTTAGTAGTCCTCACTATTTTATAAAATAGTGTATCAATAATTGTAATAAGAACTTATTTGAGTGTAGATATTATCCAGAAGATAATATTTATATTTAAACTCACAGTATATGTGTTGTCGTATTTTGCACGACAATTGTAATAATGAAGTTGTAGTTGTTTCTGTACCATGTATCTGGCGACTCGAAATGGGTGATGTATACCTATTTTGGGGCCGTCACATACGGACTTCAAAATAAAATAAAAAAGGCAAAACATTTTGATGATGAAGATAAATTAACTAATGCGATGGATAAATTAGCTACCATATTGGAAAAGTAAGGGGAGACATTTGAAAAATAGGGAGAATCATTTATCAATTCATCTATGCGAGTCTATTCTGCAAATTATATCTTTAAAGGACTTACTGAAATGAATTTTGATAAGGAAAAAAAATCGATGAAGCCTATTTATGGCTACTAGAAAATCAAGACAAGGCACAAGCAGTGTTTGGGTTACCATTAGAGAGGAGATTAAATTTCTTGAAGAATTTGATCAATAATCTTCTTTAGTATTAATAATACAGATTATGTTTGATGACTTTTGGGTATTGTATGAGATTGAATTTGTAGAAGTAGTTTTTGTTTAACATTTATTTAGATATTTGTATTTGATTATGGAATTTTTTTTCTTTGATTAAATTTATCTTACATATTTTTATCCATGGTTTAATGGTTATAATTAATATAAGGGTAAATTTATAAAAATGATATTTTTTTCTTTTTTTTTCATTGAAAAGAAAAATTTTGCATCAAAAATGCAAGAAAAGAAAAATTTTAAATTTTCTATTCTTTTTTATTAAAAACTCAGAAACAACACAAAGGAACAAAGGAACTTCAAGTTTTCTATAATTTTCTTTTCCATCCAAAACTCAGACACAGAGTGTTAAGAGCATCTCCAGCAGATGGACTATCTACGGACTATCTGCTGGACTATATTTAGTCCATCTGACATCAGCAAATGTCCGTTAGTCTTCAATCCTTCCAGCAGATGGACTATCACGTGGACTATCACATGGATTATAATATAAAAAGATTAAAATAATCAATGAATTCAAAAAAACTCCAACGGACATAATCCAACGACCATATTTCAACGGTCATATTCCAACGACTATATTTTAAAAAACAAATAGCATCTATAAATATAAGGCACATCTAGTCTCTCATATTAATTCATCTCAACTTCATTCTTCCAATCAAATAAGTTATTTTAAATATGTCTTGTCAATTCGAGTTAGCTATGTTGCACATGGATGAAGAAGAAGATGAAGAAGCATATGGACAATTTTTAGGCATGGTGACTATTGAAGAAGAACAACAAAATGTCAATAGGCATACATCACGTCATCATGGTTTTGTGCAAGGTCGTATTACCATTGATCGTGGTAGACATGAAGGTCATAATCGACTTTTTCGTGATTATTTTGTTGAACATCCTACATACCCCCGTATCTATTTCGGAGAAGGTTTAGAATGAGACGCCCGTTTTTCCTCTGAATTCAAAGAGTACTTGAAGCGTATGATTCATATTTCGTCCAAAAAATGCATGCTGCAGAACAAATTGGTTTATCTTCTCTACAAAAGATAATTGCCTCAATGCGGATGCTTGCCTATGGTGTTTCAGCGGATTCCGTTGATGATTATGCGCGGATCGATGAAAGTGATAAGTGGATTTTATATCCATGAATCGATGTCCATTTCAAGCTTAATCGTTGTTACTCTCTTATTTTCATGTTCGTTTTTACTCGTTTCGTGTTCTTTATTGCGCAGGGTGGTTGTTGTGGCAAGTAGTGAAGAAAAGGAGGCATTTGGAGCACAATTGAAGCAAGTTTGGAAAATGGCCATATTCAGTTAACAGGAGCCATGCCCGCCGGGGCGGGCCTCTTTTGCCTATACACCCCCGTCGGGGCGGGGGTCCCGAATTCTGGGCAGTCCTAGCATGCTTCGAACTCTGCTTGAAGGTGAACTTGTGGACTTTGGATAGCATATAGACTCTCTTTGACATGGGATTTCGGCTGGAACATTATGGGAGATATATATGGCTCAACAAATAACGAATTGAGGGGGATTTCATTAGATTAGATTAGAGTAGAATAGGAGAAAACGCTAGTTCTACTGAGTTTTGGAGAATGAAGCAACTTGGAGACCATTGAAGATTTAAAGTAGGAGCAAGGAGAGAGCATTAAATCTACATACAATAGATTTTATCTTCTCATCTTCTTTATATCTTTGTCTTTTATTGTTTATTCAATTGTGAATTCTTAGTTTTAATTCAATAATCATGAACTAATTCTTTGTTTGAGATTACAATGGATCTTATTGTGTAGTTTATTTTAATATGCTTCGCTATCAATTATTATGTTCTGTTATGAGGATTGTCTATTTTGATTTAGACTTAATTGTTTAATTGATTGGCCATCAATTACCGTGATAATCTATATGAACTCGAGAGATGAAGTATTGATTTAGATCTTATCATGATAGCATGTGTTTGTGATTTCTTCATAGATGGAATTCATAATTCGTGTTTAGGATAGAGATATGTATTTACGCCATATGTAATCTTATAGAGAACTTGTGCTTTAAATTCTTTTTAATTGTAATTCACATAGAGATATAGTGGATTAGTTAATTTGGGTGTCTTGCTTAATTCTATCATCTGTGGATTTAAGTGAGTATGAGTATTATGCATCGAGAGGTGGTTTTATCTGCTTTAGTGTTCTTGATTAACAATTCATGATATAGAATAATTGATGAGAAGTGTGTTAACTTAAATAAAGCAATAAGTGAAGTTGTGATCTTAAATCTCCGTAATCTTAATTAAACTAGTGTTAATTACAATTAGTTTACTTATAAATTGAAATTCATTCGTTTAAATAAGATTGAGTTGGTTACGGGTTAGTACTTGATGATTTTTATTAAACAATTTCTCGTGGGAACGATACTCTACTTTCACTTTATTACTTGTTGACCACGTATACTTGCGTGTTGTGCGTAATTAGATTTTACCCAACAAGTTTTTGGCGCCGTTGCCGGAGAATTAGTTAATATATTTTTGGCAATATTAGCTTCAATCAAATTAGTCTTAATTTAAATATATTTTTTTCTTTTTATTTAATTCTCTTCCTATTTTTCTTTCCTTTCAGGTACCATAGCGGAATTTAATTATCAATGGCCGTATACGAGAATGACTCAGCCAAGGGGAGCGAGGATTAATGATCTCAATGCATTTTCTGCATTATCAGCGCAGCTTGAGGCACTTTCAAGGAGGTTGGACGTTGTTGCAGCCCAACGTAATCGAAGAATAGCAGTTAATTTCAATTATTATGCTAGTAATCATCCGAGTCATCAATGCACCGCTAGTTTTGGGCTGGGACAACATAGTGGTGAATACCTCAATGATTATACATATGCTAATTATCATCACGTTTGGGGGTATCACCCGGATTCGTCATGGAGCTATACTTATGAAGACCAATACTACGCTCCAAATCCAACATACACACCAAAATTTTCATGTAAACCTCCTTTGCCACAAAAAGAAAAGCCAAATCCGAGGGATGTAATATTGAAGGGCATAGCAAACCTAGAGGAGATGAGGATTAGCCAAGAGCTGTCAACCCAAAATTTTAATAATCGGATGGAACAACTCGTCACTACCTCAACCTATGGTCCTCAATACATTGCTTCCGAGACTGAAACAGAAAATTCAAGGCTGAGAGAATTATTGTCCAAGTTCGTAGCATCAAATGTGGAGAGGAAAATTAATCAAGAGCGGTCAATTCAAAATCTTCAAAATAAGATAGATCAAATGACCAAAGCCGTAAGTAACCTTCCTCCAAACACTTGGCTTTATGACATGGATGACGAAATTGATGAAGTGCCCGAGCCAAATCTACAACTGGATGAGCCACGAGATGTTGAAAAAGAGGAGACAAGTGGGGATAATGAAAATAAGGTCGGTGAAGAACTAACTATGAGTACTAACGAGGATGAGCCGATGTTATTAATGCCTCAAATGCCTTCTCCACCAAAGTTCAAGGATCCGGTTAGATTTGCAAAACCTTGTCCGCTAGGTAGTCATGTCGTCGACAATACTCCTTGTGACGTAAAAGGGAGTACAACTTCGAAGCCATGGTACGATGAGCTGGAGAAGATAGAAGAAGAGATTATTGTGTCTGACAAGTCTCAATGCCATAATCTATTCGCAGACACAATGGAGAAAACACCTAGATGTTGGACGTACTTGAATGTGATCTTATCTAAAGAAAGCATACTAGGTGACTTTAATGCAATGGCTATCACAATTGGGAACATACCAAAAGCTGCATTATTTTCGATGGATGGAGGGTTCCTCAACTATCGAAGAGGAATTGGATAGCGTTGACTAGACAAAGTCAGGCTGAAAGACTATAATTCAAGCGCTAACTGGGAAGCAACCCAGGAATTTTTATACTTTTATGCTTTACTCGTTTATTTAGTAGATAGGAATTAGTTTACTTATTAAGTTCTCTTACCAATCCAAGTGTTATTCTAATCCATGTTGTCTCTCTTCATTGCAGGTATTGGAGGTTCAATGGATAGGAAAATGATCGTTGCCGCCATCGCCACCATCACCTCATGCTTAGTTGATTACAAGAAAGTTCTCTTCTACTTACTGATATATTCTTACAATGAGGACATTGTAATTGCTAAGTTTGGGGGAGTTTAGTTTGTTTTATTTTGCATTTTATGGTCGCATGCATATTATTATTAGTTAGGTCTGCATTTGTTTGCATGTAGTTTTAAGCATTCATGTAATCATCTAGTTGCATAGTAGCTTAGGTGCATTTTTAGTTTTGTTTTTGTTTTATGTTTGCATTCGTATTATGTTTGACTTATCTAAAAAAATAAAAAATAAAAGAAAAAAAAAAAATATATATTTAGTTAACTATTGTGTTCATTGTGCATATGTCTAGCAGTGTTGTAGCTCATTTTATTGTGGCCGATGATGAGATTAAGATTAAGTAAACAAATACAGTATTCAGTAGTAGAACTAGGATGTAGTTTTGAATCATGACTCGGATCTTGTTCTTGTGTGAAACTGGTATAAAAAGGATAGCATGTAATAACTTTTGTGTTGACTGATTAGTTTAAATCAATACATAAATAGTTTCTAAAGGATAATGCTAGCATAGATAAGAGAATGACAAGAATAGGAAATGAAGGCATCAAATTAGGCAAGAACCTAAGTTTGGGGGAAAATGTAGGGTGTATAAGCTTCAGAAAAAAAAATAGGAAACGAGCTGAGTCTTGTGGTGGGTTAAGGAGAATTACTCCCCATAAATACAAGCGTGAGATAGAGCGTAAAACGCACTCACCAACTATCTATCTAAGAAAAAGAAAAAAAAGAAAGAAAAGAAAAATAAAGAGAAGACGGGAAATAATGGCAAAGAGCCCCCGTTAATGGAAAAAGAAAGCATGAATACCCTATTCGGACCCCTAATCTTGGTATTTATTTGATTTGAGTTGGAACTTGTTTGTTTTTTGAAATTTTCGAGTTTATTCTGTATGAATCTTAATAAGAGATTGGTTATGTGTTGAATTTGAATTTGAATCAGTTAGCATAAATGTTGACCACACACACACGATATTAGTGATGATACGTATAAGATTCGAGGAATTGATGAAAAGTTATTAATTGGTTTTAATATGAAGTGTGGTAATGTTTGCTTGATTTTTTTGAGGCCGGATGAATAAATTTGATTCTATGATACTGTTGGATTCGTAATCATAATTAGTTAGATACATTACATACCATTGCATTGCATAATATGTAGTTTGTTTTGTGCTCGAGGACTAGCACGGTTTAAGTTTGGGGGATTTTGATAAGTGGATTTTATATCCATGAATCAATGTCCATTTCAAGCTTAATCGTTGTTACTCTCTTGTTTTCATCTTCGTTTTTACTCGTTTTGAGTTCTTTATTGTGCAAGGTGGTTGTTGTGGCAAGTAGTGAAGAAAAGGAGGCATTTGGAGCACAATTGAAATAAGTTTGGAAAATGGCCATATTCAGTTAATAGGAGCCATGCCAGCCGAGGCGGGCCTCTTTTGCCTATACACCCCCGCCGGGGCGGGGGTCCCGAATTTTGGGCAATCCTAGCATGCTTCGAACTCTGCTGGAAGGTGAACTTGTGGACTTTGGATAGCATATGGACTCTCTTTGACATGGGATTTTGGCTGGAACATTATGGGAGATATATGGCTCAATAAACAACGAATTTAGGGGGATTTCATTAGATTAGAGTAGAATAGGAGAAAACGCTAGTTCTAATGAGTTTTGGAGAATGAAACAACTTGGAGACCATTGAAGATTCAAAATAGGAGCAAGGAGAGAGCATCAAATCTACAGACAATAGATTCTATCTTCTCATCTTCTTTATATCTTTGTCTTTTATTGTTTATTCAATTGTGAATTCTTAGTTTTAATTCAATAATCATGAACTAATTCTTTATTTGAGATTACAATGGATCTTATTATGTAGTTTATTTTAATATGCTTCGCTATCAATTATTATGTTCTATTATGAGGATTGCCTATTTTGATTTGGACTTAATTATTTAATTGATTGGCCATCAATTACCGTGATAATCTATATAAACTCGAGAGATGAAGTATTGATTTAGATCTTATCATGATAGTATGTGTTTGTGATTTTTGCATAGACGGAATTCATGATTCGTGTTTAGGATAGAGATATACCTTTACGCCATATGTAATCTTATAGAGAACTTGTGCTTTAAATCCTTTTTAATTGTAATTCACATAGAGATATAGTGGATTAGTTTATTAGGGTGTCTTGCTTAATTCTATCATCTGTGGATTTAAGTGAGTATGAGTATTATGCATCGAGAGGTGGTTTTATCTGCTTTAGTGTTCTTGATTAACAATTCATGATAGAGAATAATTGATGAGAAGTGTGTTAACTTAAATGAAGCAATAAGTGAAGTTGTGATCTTAAATCTCCGTAATCTTAATTTAACTAGTGGTAATTAGAATTAGTTTACTTATAAATTGAAATTCATTCGTTTAAATAAGATTGAGTTGGTTACGGGTTAGTACTTGGTGATTTTTATTAAACAATTCTTCGTGGGAACGATACTCTACTTTCACTTTATTACTTGTTGATCACGTATACTTGTGTGTTGTGCGTAATTAGATTTTACCCAACAGAAAGCACGGCTATATTGAGTCTTAAAAGGTTTGTAAAAGTAGTCATTTCAACTTTTGGTGATGAATATCTGAGATCTCCCAATAGTAATGACATCGTTAGATTGCTATCAAAAGCTGAAGAATGTGGTTTTCCTAGGATGTTGGGGAGCATTGACTGCATGCATTGGAAATAGAAGAATTGTCCGGTTGCGTGGCATGGTATGTATTCTGGACATGTGCATGAGCCAACAATTATTTTAGAAGCGGTGGATTCATATGATCTTTGGATATGGCATGCATTTTTTGGATTACCAGGCTCTCATAATGATATTTACATTTTGGAGATATCATCTATCTTCTCTGCTCTAACTGAAGGTCGTGCTCCACCTGTGAACTACTCAATTAATGGAAATGAGTACACGACCTTGCTGATGGTATATATCCCCCATGGGCAACATTTGTTAAAACCATTTCGGCACCCCAGAGAAATAAAAGAAAACTATTTGCTAAGACTTAAGAGGCACTTAGAAAGGATGTTGGGAGAGCATTTGGGATACTCCAAGCACGTTTTGCAATCGTTCGTGGTCTTGCACGATTTTGAGATCAAACAACACTAAAAGATATTATGACTGAATGCATAATATTACATAATATGATCCTTGAAGATGAAAATCAAGAACCAACAACTTATGATTCACATGACGAGATTCCAACTGTAGAAGTGTCTCATGAGCGTACCCCACAATTACTTGAATTCATTGAAGTCAATCATCGCATAAGGGATAAACAAGTTCATTCTAAACTTCAAGAAGTTATTATTCAACACTTATGGTCACTACATGGCGGAGCGTAATATTTTACATTCTACTACAATAATAAGCAAATTCTGATTCTCTAATAATAAGCAAGTCAGCTAGTAAATGTAACTCTTTTCATGATTTCTTTCTTGCGTTATTTGTAATATTCAGCTACTTCAGGCTCTATGTTATCGGTGTCAATCATCATGATCCTTTCATCCTCTTGTGCTTTCATTATATTCAACTTCTCTTATTTTTGAAAATATATTTTGTCCATGTTCTCTTGTCTCTTTTGTTGGTTCAATTTCATCTGATGCTCGAACTTCTCAAACCTCAATTCCATAGGTGTAGTAGTATCACCGGTTCCTTTGCTCTTTTTAAATAATGCTTTTGAAGCCTTTCTTCCCATTGGTCTCTCTAATCATGCAGAGATTGTATCTTCAATATCATCATCTTCACCCAAATTAACTTCTTCGACAGTTGATGGAGAAGATGCTACTAGACTTGACTTTCTTGTACTTTTCTATTTTTTTCCACTATTATCTGTTCTCCATTTCGGTGCATCCTTTAATATTCTCCAACAATGCATAAATCCAAATGGTTGGCTTTGGATACTTTTGAACATCTCTAATGCTTGACATATCTATTTTTAAAATTATTTACAAAGTATTAAGTATAAAATATAAGAATAAACTTAATGAAATTTTACTACTTAAAATTGAAATACCTTATCTTGTTCACCTACACCACTTTGTTGCATTCTTTCAATTGAAGCATAATATCCACAAAATTTGTTCACCGCGAGTTGAATTGTTGACCAACGTTTTGCCAAAGCAGTAGAATTGTGTTCAGACTCAAAATTTTTGTATCCATGAAAGTATTCGTGAACTCTTTCCCAATATCTTCCATGTTTATGATCATTTCCTTGAATTGGATCCATGTTTACATTAAGCCATGCGGAAACAAGAAAGGTATCTTCATCAATTGTGTAATTTCCCTTTCGTCATGTTCTTTTATTGCACTCATTTTCAGGAGTCTGAATTGGTACATCAGTTTGAATTAAAAATTCATCCAACAAATTTGGATCATCAAGTGAGAAACCTTCAGATAATAATGAAGAATAATACATCGGAGGACCATGATTTTCTATCTAAAAAATAAATTAAAGAGATATTATCAATAAAAATACAATAATTAACAAAATACTTACAATTGCTAAATGTTGAAGTAATTGATTGAGAGATGGTAAAATGTGTTGAATAATGGTACATATTTATAGATTTTCATTTTATATCCGTTGATTTCTTTTTCTTACCGTTTTGATAACTTTTTATTACCGTTGATTTCTTTTTTATTATCGTTCTGAATTTTTAGATCTATCAGTTGCCCCTCCCCCTTCGTCTCCTTCATCTGTGAACTCCTCTTTCTCCTTAATCTCCTTCATCTCTTCTTCAACCTCCCTTCTTCTCCTTCTATGTTTTTTTTCTCTAACCGAGCCTTCTATTTAAATATAATATAAATTATAGTCTACGAAATTTTGGTTCGTTAATTTGGTCGATTTGACTTGCCAGAAAAATGGCCCGACTAAATTTACACCATCTGCTGGAGCGAAATTTACATCCTAGACTAAAGGGGGTGTATTCAATTAAGATTTTTAAAGACTTTTTTAAGTGACAGACTTTTGTAGAATTTGTGGATTTTAATGATTTTTAAAGACTTTAAAGACTTTTTTAAAATGACTTTTATAGACTCTATGAAATAAGTACAGACTTTTATAAACTTTTTATCAAGACTGTGATAGACTTTTATATACTTCTAATATATCTTGCAACTTATATTTGTTAATTAGCCCATGTGTATAACTTCTCCCTCTTTTTTCATGAACTAGAGTAAATCTCATTATTTCATTAAATTATTGTGGCATGAGATTTAATATATGTTGAAAGCCTTCATATTATTCTACTCATTTCATGATACATTTGGATACTCAGATACTAATAAAACTTTAGAAACTACAGACACAACACAAAAATTAATCTCACTTTTCATTGAGCTATATATACTTTATGCATATGCGTAAGTTTTTTAGTAGGAATACCAAACTCTGTTTTTCACAAAATAATATAACAATGAAAATCTATTTGATCAAAAGTCGCAAAACTTCATACATGTGAGTAAAAATTGCCACTAAGTTATAGAAAATTTACCACAATTGGGTACCAAAAATCACCCATCTTTGTAATCACCAAAATAAACTCAAAATAATTCAAAATTTTTAAGAATTTTAAAATTATTACTCTTGTTACCGGCCAATATTATTATTGGCTCCATGATTTCATTTATTTTTCCTTCGTAGAAAACGAAATCCACACTCTTGTGTGAGCGTGTGATTCAATACCATATTGATTGCTTTACTCTCTCTCTCTCTCTCTCTCTCTATATATATATATATATATATATATATATATATATATATATATATATATATATATATATATATATATACAATCCTTCCTTTCACGGTTTTATCAAATAATGCAGTATGATTAATAATAAAACAAAAGCTTTAAACATATATACATGCATAATATTCACAATTGATCTGAGAGTTTCATGATTTTATCTCACCTTTGTTAAACAAATTTCTTTCCTTTTTGTATTGGAAGCTTTTGAACTGCCGTTTTATCCCTTACTAATTTACTGTGCCTTTTTTTCTCTTTCCTCGATTACGTACCGCGATACAGATTAGCTATTTATTAATTTGTTTACTTATTAATATATCTTGTTAATATTTTTTTATTATAATATGATTTAATTTTAGGGTCCTTAACACTAATATACAACAATTAGAAAGTAATTACACTATTAGTGCATCCACAAAATAATTACAAAAATAGCGCAATTTACATTAATAAGAAAACCTAAAATCAAGAAGAAATAACTGTCATAATTGATAATTCAAATTCAAATGTCCACCAATCAACAGCACTTCCATGTCCCTCTCCTTTGATGATCTCAGGCGCGAGATACTCATGGGTACCAACAAAGGAGTTAGATCGTGCATCTTTCGGTTCGCCCACAAGCAGTGGCATGATCTGATATGGGTTATAAGATCGGCTTTTGTCTTCCTCATTTTCGTAGAAACAGGCAAAAGCCTAGGGCGGAAGTATGAGACTTGACAGGAGGGCTTCATGCAGAAAGGATCTATACACTTGGATCCCGCACATAGACCCGACATCCATGGAGGCTCCATAACCAAAGAAGATGATTTCAGGAGCATTAGATTTACATAACATCTAAGAGAAAGGTCAAAATTCGTAAGTATGATATGACCATCTTCTCAGACCAGAATGTTTTCTGGTTTTATATCTCGATATATAATACCAAGCATATGCAAGTATTCGAGGTCAAGGAGGACTTCAGCAACGTAGAATCTAAATATGGAGTAATTAGTTTGAAGGTTGCATAAAAAATAAATGGATTAACAACCAAGGTAACCAAACTTTTATACAAAGGTAATCAAACCATTATACCAAGGTAACCAATCTACCTCCACACCTGCAGTATGAATTGGTTACCTTGGTCTGAAAGTTTGGTAACCAACTGCATGAAGGTTTGGCTACCAACTGCATCATATTCAAAATAAATTGGTAACTTAATAAAACTGAATTAGTTACCTTGGTATGAAGGTTTGACTACCCACTACATGAAGGTTTGGCTATCAACCGTATCACATTCAAAATAAATTGGTAACCTAGTAACACTGAATTGGTTATCTTGATATGAATGTTTGGCTACAAACTGCACTATGAAAAAACTGCAGCTGTGGATGTGGATTTGTTACCTTGGTATGAAGGTTTTGTTACCTTGGTATGAATGTTTGGTTACCTTGATGTGAAGGTTTTGTTACCTTGGTATGAATGTTTGGTTACCTTGCACTATGAAAAACTGAAGGTATAGAGGTGGATTGGTTACCTTGGTATGACAGTTTGGTTACCTTGGTATGAAAGTTTTGTTACCAACTGCACTATGAAAAAACTGCAGGTGTGGAGGTGGATTGGCAACCTTGGTATGAAGGTTTGGTAACCTTGGTATGATGGTTTGGTTACCTTGGCATGAATGTGACGCCCCCAAAATAGGTATACATCACCCATCTTGAGTAGCCAGATATATGGTACAAAATTCAAATACAACTTAATTATACAACAGTCGTGTAAAATACGACAAAACATAATCTAAGAGTTTCAATAAGAATATTGTCATCTAGACAATATTCATTCTCAATGGAGTCCTCATTACAATTATTATCACACTATTTCACAGAATAGTGAGGACTACTAAAGCCACTTATTCTGGACCATCACTCTATTTTCCGACTCGTCCCAGCTATATTCTCATTTCCTGAAGAGAACAATGAAAGAAAGGGGTGAGCTCAACTAGCCCAGTTAGAAATATTATGACCAAGATAATGCAGAATAAATTATCCTTAGCCTTCAACAGTGTTAAACTGATAAAATACAATAAGCATCAAGTTTAACTGCAGCGGAATAAGCAATCCATTAGAAGAGTCAAGTAGAACATAATGTCTACTATCTCCTCTGGATTAAAAGTCCATCGTTGATATTTCATTATTGTAATACTCATCAACAGTTCTTTGTTATACCCAAAACAAAAAGAACTCTCATCACCTGTCTTCACCTGAACCACCAAAGATTATAGTTAAATCCACAATTCATATTTATAATAATGTAAATCAAAAGTTTCTCCTTGCCACAAAGGCTTAATAGAACGTTTACTCAATATCCTTACCCCAAAGACTAAAGATATTCAAATGTAATAACAATGATCATACCAATCAGTTGTCTACCTTTGCACTACGAGCCAAAGATATTCAACTATAAAACCAATGGTCATGATCATACCAATCAATTGTCTGTCAATGCACTACGGCCAAAGACATTCAACTGTTAACTAATGGTCATGATCCTGCCAATCACATCATCGAATTATCCATGCACTACGGGCCAAGGATATTCGTTATTATCACCAGTGGTTATGATCATGTCACACACCTGTCCATCTTTGCACGTAAGCCAAAGATATACAATTATAAAACCAATAATCAACAGTCCATCTTTGCATGTAAGATAAATATATACAACTGTAAAACTAATAATCAACAGTCCATCTATGCACGTAAGCCAAAGATGACTTTCATCATAATATAAGCATGAGGATGATGACAATGATATAAGCATTAATCAAACGAAATCAAGGATAAATATTAAAGACTATAAATTTATCCAGAGTTTAAAAATATCTAAATTGTCAACATGATACTGATTGTGGAGTAAAATTCAAGAATAATATTCATGTACCAAAAATAATTTGGACAGAAAAGAAATATATTTTTCGGGCAAATAGTATCCTGTGAATAGTAACTCGTGAATAGTAACTAATGAATAGTAACTCGTGAATAGTAACTCATGAATAATATTCCGTATTCGTACATAGTACCGTATACATAAATAATGTCATATACGCAAATAGTGTCATATACATGAATAGTGTCGTATACGTGAATAGTGCCATATACGTGAATAGTAACCCCGGCACAAAAAGTGTCCCGAATACCTGAGTGAATGATACTAGAGTAAATAGTAACTGGGTGAATAGTAACCCGTGAATAGTAACTCGTAAAAGAAAAATACCAAAGAAAATGATATTCCATGATGAGTATAAAAGAAATGATATCTCATACGAGTATAATAGAATATACGAAACTGCAAATAGATTTTCATCCGCCATGCGGTAATCCACGTAGACAGATCATTTCCAACAGAATAATAAATAATGGAATAACAAAAGAATTCAACAGGCATGCGGTAGACTGCACAGACAGGTTATTCTCAATAGAATAATAAAGAATGGAATAACAGAAGAATTCACCAGGCATGCGATAGACCGCATAGATAGGTTATTCCCAACAGAATAATAAATAATGGAACTAGGTCATGCGTAATACGAACAGATAGGATATTCTAATAGAATAATAAAGAATGGAACCAGGTCATGCGTAATCCGCACAAACAGGATATTCCAACAGAATAATAAAGAATGGAATAACAGAAGAATTTCACCATGTATGCGGTACTTCGCATAGACAGGTTATTCCAACATAATAATAAAGAATAGAATAATAGAAGAATTTCACCATGTATGTGGTACTTCGTATAGACATGTTATTCCAACATAATAATAAAGAATGGAATAACAGAAGCTCTCTTCATGAATACGAAAAAAATAATACCCCTTACCTTAGAACAAAACTGGATACTGAAATAGTGAGGTAGTAGACTTTTCTTCTTCTTTCTCTCTATAATAATTGCTCTATAGCTTTAGTGAATTGATGAGAAATGAAGGAAGAATGAGCTTCTATTTATAGAAAAATATTGTTTCAATAATTGCACATTTTGGGGCTCGAAATATTACAGTACAATACCTTCATCTTTTCCTTCATTTTTAATTTAATCCTGCAAGTATTATCAAACTTGCACCACTTCCCCTAATAGTAAATCATGTGAATCAATAGTAAATCATGTGACTCAATAGTTCTAAACATGTGAAAAAATTAATTATAGTATAGTACCTTTATCTATACCTCTATTTTTAATTTAGTCATGCAAGTATTATCAATTTTGTACCAACTCCCCTAATAGTAAATCATGTGAATCAATAGTACACACATGTGAACACATAGTTATAAACATGTGAATTAATAGCAATTAATTGCTCATTTATCCGGTGAATTATCCGATTGGTCAATATAACCTCCAAACATCAATTATTATCGAAATAAATATCGATTTCCACCAACACTAATAATCCCAACACAATGGAACTATCAATTTCATCTTTAATCAACACGAACTTATTCATCATTAATATTATAACTCACAATATTTAACAAACAGGTCGTTCTCAGGAAAGAGGGGGCTTTCCGATAAGGATTTCTCCCTATTGGCGCGCAATTAGATTATCAAACCTCTCCTTGACAGAACTTCTAGACATTGTCAATATTGTAAATAATAATATGAATAACGTTGTCGTCTCAATTATTGATTTTATAATATAACATATTATATAGATGATACTGTGACAATAATTGAATCAATAATATGAGAGATATGATGCAGTAATTACTGTAACAATAATTGAGTATAACTGAGTGACTAAGCATCAATAATCAATATCGTGTGCTACTATGCAACCAAGCGTATTACTGTACTTTTATCACCGATTATTTTATGAAAACTTTCTTACTTTGAAAAATTTTCAACTATCACCCTTAACTTTAACCTTTTATCAATTTAACCATTTACTAAATAGAATAATTATAAGAAAATTAAGTACTTTCATTTCATAAAATTCGAGGTCTCACAATGAATGTTTTGTTACCAATCTCTTCTATCAGTTGCTGATTTTGGATCAAATCCAATAATCAAGGTAAGCATTGGGACAAATATGTCATCACCACCAACACCGCCTACACTTCCAAATGCATCTCCACATAATCCAATTACGGAACCGACAACAATTTGTCAATTAAATTTCATTCCAGTAATGTTTTTCAATTTTCATCTTAGTATGCAATTGCATGTCTTCTTGTGTATTCTTCCTGTTTTCTAGTTTGAAGATTGGTTAAGCAGCTAACATGTTGGGGAGGAAACATGGTGATGCAGTTTACGACAAAATTTGCAACAATATTTTTTCCACGGGCAATGGTTGCCCAGATCTTGAGAAATATGACTGCCGACGAAAAGTCAGCAATGCGATGACTTCGAGCAGCCCAACTGCAGTTCCACCGCAGCCAAAGTGATTGATTTGGATCGATAAAGGTACTTGGTCACCGAAATTTGTGGACATTGATTGAGGATTAGGGGGAAGAAGTTGTTACAACAGATGGATTTTGGAGTGTTCAAAGTATGGTGGACATGGTGTCACTAACTAACATTTCGATGTACTCCACACCTTGATCATGGCTTTGATGGTAAACAAGGCTTTGATCCGTGCAGCAAGGGGATACATATGATTTAGTGTCTGTGAGAGTGATTGCTTGAATAGATTTGAATAAGAAAATAATAATTAAAGGGAAGAGATATGGGAGATAATCGTGGGCCACGATTAAAGGATACTCAAATGTATTAATTTTGTAAATAAATATGAAAAAAATGTATTACTTTTATAATTATTTTATCTATGCACTATTATTGTAAATATTTCTAAAAATATACTAAAATATGTAATTAATCCTTAATTTTATCTACATATAAATTAAATCCAATTAGTTTTAAGGCCCAAATTTTACCAAATTAATTTATCAATGACATAGTAATACTTATTAGCCCATATAAAATAAATAACTAGTTTGACCCAATAAAAGATAAAGTCCATCTTTGTGTTTAATATTTGAAAGTCTTTAGAAGTCTTTAGAGATAAGGTTAGACTTTGGATATGAGTTGATAATTATAATTCTTCTTTTAAATTCTGTTAAATTCTACCATTTGATAAAAATTTGAAAAATCTATAACTTTTTGAATACCAAAATACTTTTATAGATTTTATAAAAATTTTAATTCAATACCACCTAATTTTTAAAGACATTAAAAAGTTGTAAGTTGTAATTGAATACTAATAAACTTTTATAAACTCTTTAAATGTCTTAATTAAATACTACTAAACTTTTAAAATGTTTAAAATTCTTTCAAAATCTTAATTGAATATACCCTAACGCTCTGTTTCTGAGTTTTAAAATAGATAGAAAAGAAAAAAAATAGACGAAAAATTTAAATTTTCTTTCTAATTCGTATGTTTCTGAGTTTTTTAATAAACGGAAAAGAAAAGAAATTGATAGAAAACTTGGCCACTTTTCCTACCAAAATTTTCCGTTCAAAATTGGTCTGATTTAGACGGGAAAAAAATTGTTATAAGTAATATTTTTATAATTCCCATATTATTCTTAACTTTTAATATAATAAATTTTAAATTACAATTTATGTCCTCAATTTTAAATTTTTTATTATTTTCTATTAAAAACTCAGAAATAATATAAAGAAAAACTTTAAATTTTCTATTTTTTTTCTTTTCTATTTTAATTTAAATTTAAATTTAATTTAATATTTTTTTTTTTTTTGTGTTCAAAAATCCGAAACAGTTAGGAAATATAGTCTGAAACTGAGGAATTGGAAAAGGCTCACGGAGAAGAGGAAAAGCTTGTTGGGGATTTGCCTAAATGGTTAATAACCAAATGGTCGGACCCTACAAGGGCGCCGAGACCCAAAATCCAACATTGCAGAACAAAACCCCAATCACAACACCAAATTGATCACAAAATCTTACAAAAAAACTCGATTCAGTTCAAATTCGGATTTGTATATAAGGAGATGAAAATAGTTGATTTGAAGGAGAAGTATCAATTATTTGAAGAGAGATGCAACGCACTTGAAGCTAAAGAGAGGGAAATGGATTTTGCTAAAAGAGAGCTTGAATCAAAACAAAAGCAACTCGATGATCGGATTCGGGGACTTGAATTGAAGGAGAAGAAGTTAGCTAATATCATTAAAATACGTGTAGGTGCAGATCAATCTGAAGGCAATTCTCCATCTCTAGATTTGGGGTTTGTGGTTACTATGTTTGGGAACGGATTGCAATTGTTCTTAAATGAACATGTAAAATATCACGATTCGATTGCTGGGAAAGTTCTAGAAGCTCTTAAGCACTCTATTGATCCTGCAAAGTTGGTTGTAGATGCAATGGAAGGGTTTTACCCTCCCCATTTAAAGAAGGGGAATTTTGAGTTTGAAGGGAGTGTAGTTAGGAGGAGTTGCATTCTTTTATTGGAACAAATAATGAAGATTTCTCCAACGATTCGCACTGATGTGAAAGAAGCAGCGCTGGGAATTGCTGCGGAATGGAAGACGAAAATGAAGCCTGTAGTTGAGAATTGGCTGGAAGTGTTGGGATTTTTGAGTCTGTTAGCTGCCTATGAGTTGGGTGGGGATTTTGATGTGGATGAGCTTTTAAGTCTTTATAAGATTGTTCCTCAACATAGGCAAACTCCTGAATTGTTCGTGCTCCTTGATTTCACAGATGAGATTGGTGGTAAGTTTTTTTAACAAATTGCTTTTAGTAAGGCATACACATGAGTATCTTCATTGAATAGAGTTGACAATTCCCAATATTGTGGAAGATTCTATTATATATTCATTATTGTTATGTTTTTAGTCGTAAATTGTTACCTTTTTTTTTTTTGTTTTCTTCTTGGTTCGGACGTATCCATCTGCTAAATTTGTTGGTTTAATGTGCTTTTGATTGTAAATTGCAAATATTTAATAGATTTTTGTGGTAAGAATATATATATATATATATATATATATATATATATATATCATATCATATCTGTATGACAAAATTATGAGCATCAGGTTTCCGTATGATATAAAAACTAAACTTCATGCCTTCCAGCTTGGTCCTAGAATTCATGCTGAGTCAGAAAGCTAAACCGCAGTATAAATTCTATCATCCACACTTTTTTTAACCGTATAACCTCATTTCATTTGTTGATTCCTACTTGATTTTTATTATTTAAATTTCCCATATTTTGTTGAAGGTTGAGTTCAATATGCACTTGTGCTTGCAGTACATGGTCCCTGTTTCCACCAAGTCAGCAACATATCCAAGTGCCAAACTAATCCTCAAACTTTGAAACTCTAAATTATTTACAAACCAGATTACTTGTGACTTCACTCGGTTCACATGCCTCCAACATACTACCTCCGTCCCAAATTAAATGCTCGGGTTTGACTATTTTGGGTCAAATTGACCATTTTTAATACTAGTTTTTATACTAGTTTTGCCAAAATATTGGTGAAGAGATTATAACCAACAGAAAACATATACAATTTACTACTAACCTCAATTTTTATAATTTTAAAAGTGTATTTATATATGTTCAATTATTAATTGTAAAAATGGTCAATTTGACCAAAAAAGAGTCAAAACTAGGCATTTAATTTGGGACGGAGGGAGTAGTAATTTTTTTAAATTAAAAGTTACATTAGAAGTTCCATGCTTATAAATTGCATAAGAAGCATATAAGCAACTTGGACCTGTTTTCACTATCCCAATCATTGTCTTTATTAAAAAAACTAGGATGCAGCTCGAGAACAGATCTTCTTCCGAGTATTGACAATACTCAATCTAATTTGGTAAGCATGAAGAACATGGAAAATGTTGGGTCTCTTGCATTTGCATCTATAAATTTCCAATGAGTTGGGTTTGGACTTTGATGCTGATGGCTTGTAAGTCTCTATATGATTGTCTCCGCGCAATATAAACTCTTAAATTATCTGCTAGCTTATTCCGGCTCCTTCATTTCACAAAAGAATTTGGTGGTAATTTCTTTTATATGTTGTTTTGAAATTAACGCACACGTATTGGTTCCCTTCACTAATTTATTACTTCCTATTGTAGTATTGGTTTTGCTCAAGACTATGAGACATTCCTAATTATACTCAAACAATGTGAAACATATAAAACAATAGTTTCCCGAATATTGGTTCTTAGTTCTTACAAATCAACACACAGGAAGTTACATTCTGCTTACAAATTTTGAAATATGTTGTATTCTCTTCAGATTTTGGTACTCTCGTGCAATGTCAGTTTTACCATCAGGGTCACCATAGACGTTAATGTTTGTTCAAATTTTAAATATTTCATGTAATTAGAAATTAAGGCTTAACCGAAATACATCTAGTAAGAAAATACCATTTTATGACCCTAGATAGTTGTCACTTGTTCATCGTCAAATCCTGATATAGAACCAATTTCAGGTGGAGGAGCTACTTCTAAGCAACGGAAAAGATCTTTGGATCTTAGCAAGTGTTATGATTCAGCAAGAAATGCTGCAAGGAAATCCCGGTTACCTCCTAAACAGTTAATCCAGGACAAAATTCCGAATGTCTCTACCTTTCAGTTTGGTGGTTTGAATGACCATCAATCAACAGATTTGCCCGATGGCCATCAATCATTTTGGACGTGTTGTCCATTTTGTACTATAAAGTCCAAGGATTTTGTGAATAGATCTTTGTGCTGTCAAAACTGCTCAAAACACTTTATTGCATATGATTTAGGTGCCCAAGGTGCACCTCCAGTATCTAACCAGGCTAATACCGGTTCCAATAGAGGTCAGCCTCAAGTTTCTCAGCAGAAACAGGTACCAACAAAGTCCTGCAAATTAGGTGCACGAAGTTCTGGACCGTTTAATTCTTACCATCTGCGATCTGTGGTGAATTCTAGCAGAAAAATGGGTTCAGAACATGTGACTAGGACTAGCGGCACTGCAGAAGTTGGCGGGGGTTTAAAGAACAACGTGAAAGGAATTGCCCATGTGAATACAGAAGAAGGAAATACAGTTGATGCAGCAAAGACCAGGGAATCAGGGACCTCCAGAGACGGAAAAAGGAAAAGAGGTAGGCCTCCAAAAAGGTCCCATGAGAATACAGTTGGTAAGTTGGTGTTTTGAACACCCATTTTAGAATTTAGTCTTGTCTATTAGTGTTACTTCTTTATCATCATTTTCAACTCCTTTTTAAAAGACATTTTAGTTCAATCCAAAGTTCTACTTGCTTCCAGTTATAAGTTGGAGGAGGTGTTAGCATAAAAGTATGGAATTCATTGTCCTATGGACTTTCATCCTCTTGGACCTTTTCTGCAAAAATCTTTTCATCTGTTATATGTCTTACTATATTTTACTTTTTATCTTGTAGTTTCTCTTTCTAAATCAATTATATAGTATTATAATTACAAGATACACAACCTTTTTTTCTTTCTTTTTCTTTTAATATAAAAAATAGTACATTCCATTTCCATATAGGCCTAAATCAGAGTATGTTCCTTATGCTGCAGAGTTTGATAAGAAAGCTGTCACACTGGAGTCTGGTGCTAACAAATTCAACGTAATTTATGATTCTGAATCTAAACCAAACTTTGGTTCTACCTCAGATCCAGAGTTCTATGAATGTCCTGATCCAGAATTCAGTGATTTTGACAAGGATAAAGACGAAAAATGTTTTTCTGTTGATCAAATATGGGCTTGTTATGATACAGTTGATGGCATGCCTAGATTCTATGCTAAGGTTAAGAAGGTTCTTTCACGTGGATTTAAGCTGCGAATTACTTGGCTAGAGGCTGATCCAGAGGAGCAAGGTGAGATTGATTGGGTAAATGAAGGCTTACCTGTGTGTTGTGGAAAATTTAATCGTGGAGACACCGAGGACACTTCAGATCGTCTTAGCTTCTCTCATTTGATTCATTTTGATAAAGGCATTGGTAGAGGCTCTTACTTGATATATCCTAGATTGGGGGAAACTTGGGCCCTCTTCAAGAACTGGGAAATTGGACAGAGCACTGACTCAGAAAATCATAAAAAGTACATATTTGAAATCGTGGAGATTCTCTCGGATTTTAGCAATGTTACTGGTATAAAGGTTGGTTACTTAAGAAAAATGGAAGGGTTTGTAAGCCTGTTTCAGCGAATAAGATTGGGAGGGGATGCAATATTTGTGATACCATCCAGTGAAACGCTTAGATTTTCCCATCGAGTTCCCTCATTTAAAATGACTGGCGCTGAAAGTGAGGGCGTCCCAGAAGGATCTTTTGAGCTTGATCCTTCCGCTTTACCTACCAATCTTAAAGAGCTTTGGCAACCCGAGGAGAAGGTGGAGGCTCAAAGCATTGCATGTTAACTTGAATGGTTCATCTTCTAAATCTTCTGATGAAAAAGTGAAATCCACAATCGGTTCTGAGAGTACAAACACACCAAAGAATGTGGACTTTGAAAGGAAGAATTACTTTGACAAGGAGGTAGCAAAACTTTGAAGATCTCCGTGGGAATCGAATAGCGCAATCAAGAAAAGTGTTCGTGCTTATTCTGTTCCATGTGTGAGTCAGGAAGGAACTGCCAAACATCTAATTGGCTCAAAAAATGACACTGGTTCACTCCATCTAAAAGAAAGGCTTCATCACCTATTTGAATCATCTCTAGCCTTCACCATCACAATTAGTTTTTGTGTATGTTAATAGATATATTGGAAAGAAGAGATAGACGTACAATACTCTTCTTTCCTTTTTTTGTTTACAATTCTCTTGGGTTACATTTTGCAAACATTATTGGTGGAATATGACTATTTGTACTAATTTATACTCCCTCTGTTCCAAAAAGATTGTCGTTTAAGGTTAATACTATACTACCCTTATTAATTGTCTCAACCAATTATTCCCTTCCCAATGTTTTTTATTCAATTCAACCAATTACTACTTGGATTATAGCATTGAATTGAATATGAATCATTGAGAAGGGAAGAAAGCTTTAAATAGGAAAAAAATTTAAATAAGGGTAAAGTAGGAAAAAAGTAGCTAATGTGTATTGATGAACTCAAAACGACAATCTTTTTGGAACAAAAATTACTTTCTAAAACGATAATCTTTTAGGAACGGAGAAAGTATTAGTTTTAGACTATTTTATCATAGGATTAGTTCGTTACTTAATTTATGGGCTATTTGTGATTATTTCCACTTTGGGATTGTAATTCATCATTAAATAGCCTTAGAAATGACAAAAACATAGCACGTTGGATTAAATAATTATAGGAATATCTTCTAAAAAGTGACGAAGCTACTCAGCTTCTTCTCTAGCTTTAACCAATGCAATAAATTCAGATTTCATCGTTGATCGAGCAATGCATGTTTGTTTAAAAGATTTCTATAATATTGCTCCTCCACCTAGTGTAAACACAAAATCACTTTTTGATTTAGAGTTTTTTGTATCCTATATCCAATTCGCATCACAGTATCTTTTGAGTACTGTTGGATATCTTGAATAGTGCAATCCAAAATTTTGAGTATATTTTAAATATCTTAAAACTCTTATAATTACTTTCCAGTGATCTTTTTCTAGATTGTTTGTAAATCTACTCAATTTATTGACAACACATGCTATGTCATGATGTGTACAATTCATTACTTACATCAGGCTTCTAATTATTTATGTATACTCAGCTTGTGATATGCTCCTTCCTTTATTTTTAGACAAATGTAGATTTATATCTACTGGTGTTCCCACATGATTACAATCGTATTGATTGAATTTTCTGAGTATTTTTTCAATATAGTGTGATTGTGATAACAATAATTCATCTGTCGTTTTAAAAAATTTAATTCCTAATATTACATCAGCAACACCCATGTCTTTCATGTTAAACATATTACTCTCTCCGTCTCAAATTAATTACTCAGTTTTAACTTTTTTAAATCAAATTGACTATTTTTAGAATTAATAATTAAGCATATATAAATATATTTCTAAAATTATAAAAATTGGGGTTAGTATTAAATTGTATATACTTTCTTTTTGTTATAATTTCTTCACCTATATTTTAGAAAAAAATAGTAAAAAACTTAGTTTTAAAAATGGTCAATTTGACTTTAAAAAGTCAAAATTGAGCAATTAATTTGGGACGGAGGGAGTATTTAACATTTTCTTGGTAGTTTTAATGATTTCATTATTACTACCCATAATGAGCATATCATCTACATAAAAGACAAATAATAACATATCATTTCTCAGTGTCCTTGACATGCATAAATTTGTCACACTCATTTATCTTAAAATTATTTGACAACATTGCACTGCCAAAATTTTTTATGCCATTGTTTAGGTGCTTGTTTTAATCCATAAAGAGACTTCACAAGCCGACATACTTTTCTTATCCTGGAACAATAAACCCTTCTGGTTGTTCTACGTAGATTTCTTCTTCTAAATCTTCATCCAAGAAAGTTGTTTTCACATCCATTTGATGTATCTCTAATTTATATATAGCTGCAATGACTATTAACATCCTAATTGAGAATATTCTTGCCACATGAGAATAAGTATCAAAATAATTCAAACCCTCCTTTTGCCTGTATCCTTTGATTAAAAATCTTTCTTTATATTTGTCTATAGATCCATCTGTTTTCATTTTATTCTTGAATATTCACTTATATCCAAGAGGTTTAGAGCCTGGTGGGAGATCTACTAATTCTTATGTATGATTGTGCAGAATTAATTCTATTTCACTATTTATAGCCTCTTTCCAATATGGAGCTCGACACCGCTTCTCTATAAGTTTGAGGCTCATTTTCTAACAAATATGTTAGAAAATTCGGACCATAAGATTTTGATGTTCTAACACGTTTACTATGTCTAGGTTCATCAATATCTTCTAACCCATGATCACTATCACTAATAGTGTCATAAGTTCTTTTGTTTGAACTTGTTTCTTGTTCATTAGAACTTGGCTCTTATTCATTTTTATTAAGAAATACCGTTTCAAAGAATTCAGCATCTTTTGACTCAATAATACTATTTTAATGTATTTCCTATATTTTTGATTTATTAACCAAAAATCTATATGCACTGTTATTACTAGCATAACCAACGAATATACAATCTATTGTTTTCAGTCCTATTTTCACCTTTTTGGATGGATGAACCATTACTTTTGCTAAACACCCCCACACTTTTAAGTGTTTATAAGACAGCTTATGTCCTTTCCATAATTCATAGGATGAAGTATTAGACTTCTTTTGAGGTATTCGGTTGAGAATATAATTTTTCAAAAGAATTGCTTCCCCCCACAAATTCTGAGTTATCCCAGAAATTAATAATAATGCATTCATCATTTCTTTCAAAGTTTTATTCTTTCTTTCTGCAATACCATTTTGTTGTGGTGAATAAGGTACAGTTGTTTGGTGTATTATACCATGTTGTGAACAAATTTTAACAAAAAAAAAATTCATATTCCTCACCTCTATCACTTCTAACTATCTTGATCTTTTTATCAAGTTGGTTCTCAATCTCATTTTTGTAATATATAAACATTTCCAAAGCCTCATCTTTACTTCTCAATAAGTAAACATAACAATATCTTGTACAATCATCTATAAAAGTAATAAAATATTTCTTATTTCCTCTTGTTTGTAAATACTTTAAATCACAAATATCAGTATGTATCAACTCAAGAGGTTCTGTACTTCTTTCAATTGATTTAAAAGAAGATTTTTCGAAGTTTTGCCTCAACACAAATTTCACATTTATGATTAGAGTTAATCTCACATTTTAACAAACATTCTATATTAATTAATCTACGTATAATATTATAATTAACATATCCTAATCTATCATGCCATAAATTAGATGACTCAATCATATAAGCAGAAGATGTAATTTTAGTAATATTAGAATGTATAATTGTCATTACATTCATTTTGAAGAGCCCATTGCTCATATATCTCTTCCCCACTTACATCCCATTTTTAGTTTGGACAAACTTGTCCGATACAAAGATCAATTTAAATTCTTTTTGACTAAGAAAGGAACCTAACACTAAATTCTTCCTAATATCAGGCACATGAAGCACATTGTTGGGGGTGAGTTCCTTTCCAAATGTCATCTTCAGAACCACCTTTCCTTGTCCAACAATTTTTGATGAAGAAGAATTTCCCATACATAATTGTTCTTCATTCTCAATTTCTTAATATGTGGAGAACATCTTCTTGTCAGAACACACATGGCGGGTTGATAAGTAGACTTTATACCTACTTATCCGGTATCTGTTACTTGAATTATTTGCTTAAACTCATGTTTCTTAGTTACTTTTCATGCATTTTGTGTTCATTTTGTAGATTATACGCTTGGGAGCTGTGTGAGCGACTATTGGTATGAAATCGTAAAGAAAAGCAAATCGGACATCGTTTGGACTTTCATGTTTATTTCATGTTCTTGGCTTGGAACTTAGATTATATTGTAGAGCTTCTTCTTATCTTTCCGGAACATCTTGAATCATTCCAATAGGAGTTCGGATGTAAGAGTTATGACATTTGTACCAACGGACGTTGAGCTTCACTATTTTGGGTGGCCATTTGCATAGCAGTCACTTCTAGCCCAATTTCGACCTTCATCCATTCGTTATTTCTCAATTCTTAAAGCATAAAAGTTGTAGAGCTCGTCAATATCTTCAATTTGATAGGTGGTGGGCCTCGTAACTCTTCACGGATCAAAAGTTATGACAATTTTACCAGAGGACACTTCAGCAGAAAAATGTTGCCCACCGGGGCAGGCTTTTACTAAGGAAAACCCCCGCCGGGGTGGGGGTACCAGTTGGAAAACAGAACCCTAGCCCACCGGGGAGGGCCCTTTACAAGGCTAAACCCCCGTCGGGGCGGGTGTACGCGCAGAAAAGGCGAATTTTATCCAAATTTGAGTCCAAGAAGGATTTGTTCGATCCGATTGACTCAAGAACTTCTAAGAGGACTTAAAGACATATAATGAGACTTATAAAAGGAGGAGAATCACAAGAATTAGAGGGAAGAGAGAGGATTCCATTAGATTAGATTAGAGTAGATTAAATCAAAACCTTAGTTCTTATGAGATTTGGAGATTGAAGCAACTTGGAGACCATTGAAGATTCAAAGTAGGAGCGAGGGGGGAGCTTCAAATCTTCAGACAACAGATTCTATCTTCTTATCTTCTTCTATCTTTGTCTTTTAATGATTATTCAATTGTGGATTCTTAGTTTTAATTCAATAATCATGAAGTAATTCTTTGTTTGAGATTACAATGGATCTTATTGTGTAGTTTATTTTAATATACTTCGATATCAATTATTATGTTCTATTGTGAGGATTGTCTATTGTGATTTGGACTTGATTGCTTAATTGCCTAGCTAACAATTATCGTGATAATCTATATGAACTCAAGATATGAAGTTTAGATTTAGATCTAATCATGATATCATGTGTTTGTGATTTCTGCATAGATGGAATTTATGATTTGTGTTTAGGATAGATATATACTTTTACGCCATATGTAATCTTATAGAGAACTTGTGCTTTAAATCTTTTTTAATTGTAATTCACATAGAGATATAGTGGATTAGTTAATTAGGGTGTCTTGCTTAATTCTATTATCTGTGGATTTAAGTGAGTATGAGTATTATGTATCGAGATGTGGTTTTATCTGCTTTAGTGTTCTTGATTAACAATTTAGGATAGAAAATAATTGATGAGAAGTGTGTTAACTTAAATGAAGCAATAAGTGAAGTTGTGATCTTAAATCTCCGTAATCTGATTTTTAATTAGTGGTAATTAGAATTAGTTTAATTAAATAATTTAATTCATAATCTTAAATTGATTGTTTGAATAAAATTAGTTTGATTAAGAGTTAGTATTTGGTAATTTGTATTAATAATTCCTCGTGGGAACGATACTCTACTTTCACTTTATTACTTGTTGACCACGTATACTTGCGTGTTGTGCGTAATTAAATTTTACCCAACAAGTTTTTGACGCCGTTGCCGGGGAATTAGTTTAATATTTTTTACCAATATTAATTTCAATCAAATTAGTCTTAATTTAAACATTTTATTTTTATTTTTAATTCTCTTCCTATATTTCTCTCTTTTCAGGTACCATGGATGACTTTGCGTATCAATGGCCATACACAAACATGACTCAACCAAGGAAAATAGAGATTGATGGACTTAATACATTTTCTATAGAGTCAGTACAAATTGAGGCAAATTCGAAGACGTTGGAGGTTATCGCAGCCCAACGGAGTTGAAGGATGGCAAACATGACTCAACTAAGGGAAACAGGGATTGATGGACTTAATGCATTTTTTGCAATATTAGCACAGATTGAAGAACTTTTGAGGACGTTGAACGTTATTGTAGCCTAAAGAGTCGAAGGATGGCAGTTACATGTGACTATTGTGCCGGCAACCACCAAAGTCATCAATGCACCGTCAGTTTTGAACCGATACAATATAGTGGTGATTACCTCAACAACTATGTTGATCCTAACTATCACCAAGATTGGGGGTATCACCCAGATTTTTCATGGAGCTACAATTATGATGACCAACATTACGCTCTAAATTCATCATACAAATTGGAATTTTCATGTCCACCTCTATTGCCACAAGAATAAAAGCCAAATCCAATGGATATAATATTGAAGGGCATAGCAGACCTAGAGGAGATGAGGATTAGCCAAGAGCTGTCGACCCAAAATTTTAATAATCGGATGGAACAACTCGTCACTACCTCAACTAATGGTCCTCAATACATGGCTTCCGAGACTGAAACAGAAAATTCAAGGATGGGAGAATTATTGTCCAAGTTCATAGCAGATGAGGAGAAGATGAGTAATCAAGCGAGGTTAATTCAAAATCTTGCAGATCAGATAGAGCAAATGACCAAAGTCGTAAGCAACCTTCCTCCAAACACTTGGCTTTATGACATGGATGATGAAATTAACGAAGAACCCGAACCAAATCTACAACTGGATGAGCCACAAGATATCGGAAGTGTGGAGACAATTGGGGATAATGAAATAGAGGTCGACGAAGATCTAAATGGGTCTCCACCAAAGATCAAAGAGTCAGTCAGATTTGCAAAATCATGCCCACTTGGTAGTCATGTTGTTGATGAAGCTCTTGATGACATAAGAGCGAGTGCAATTTTGAATCCATGGTGGAACGAGAAAGAGAAGATAGACGAAGAGCCCATTGTGTGTGACAAGCTTCCATGCCCCAAAGTGATCACATACACAATGGAGAAAACACCTAGCTGTGGGACGTTCAAGATTGAGATCATACCAAATCAAAGCATGCTAGGTGACTTTGATGCATTGGCCATCACAAATGGGAACCTACCAAAAGCTATATTATTTTCGATGGATGGAAGGTTCCTCAATTATCGAAGAGGAATTGGATAGCGTTAACCAGACAAAGTCAGGCTGAAAGACTGTAATTCAAGCGCTAACTGGGAGGCAACCCAAAATTTTTTATATTTATATGCTTTACTAGTTTATTTAGTAGATAGGAATTAATTTGCTTATTAAGTTCTCTTACCAATCTAGAGTGCTATTCTAATCCATGTTGTCTCTCTTCATTGTAGGTATTGGAGGTTCAATGGACATGCAAAAGATTATGAAAATATTATTCAAGTCAAATTCAAGTGTGGTGCCCAATTTGTTCCATGTGCCTAGCCTATACTCCAAACTTAGCGGACAAGGAGGAGGATTGCTATATTTTCAGGGAAGTCCTCTGCTTTATTTTTTTCTATTTCAGCCATTGAGGACAATGTCTAGTTTAAGTTTGGGGGGCATTTTAGTGTCGTATTGCATATAGTTAGTTATTTACATTGTAGTTCGTATAGTTACATTTAGTTTTTGCATTCAGTTTCTTGAAAATTTTTTGAAAAATTAGTAGTTAGTTTACTATGTTTATATATCATTTAGTACATCTTGCATGAGTCCAGCTGTTTGATATTTACAGTTTGTTTTGGCCAATGATGAGATTGGAATTGGGTAGACAAGTATAGTACTGACTATTAGAGCTTTGATGTGATTTCTTGTTCTGAATTGAGTCTTTTTCTGTTTGAAACTGGTATAATAAGGATAGCATAGTAAAAATAACTTATAGATTGATTGAGTTTAAATTGATACATAATGGGATTCTAAAGGATAATGCTAGTTTGAATGAAAGAATGACAAGAATAAGTAGTGATGACTAAAGTTAGACAAGAACCAAAGTTTGGGGGAATATTTGGGGTATATAAGCTATAAAAAAAGAAGAAAAAAAGAAAGAATAAATACTGTGGCGTGCTTGTCTAGTTTTGTGGCCTTTGTTACTTGAGTAAGTAAGCCAAATGGGATTATCTTTACACCTAGCGCCCTAAGGTCTTCATGGTCTGGGAGTCGTTGGTCGAAAGCTCGTTATGGTAGCATTGAAAAGCCTAAGGGAATAAGACATTGCATAGCTATGTGTATATAAACCAAAAGAAAAAAAATGAATAAAACGGGAAATAAGAGAAAAAAGCCCCCGTAGATGAAAAATAAAGCATAAGTATCCCATGTTGACCCTCGATATTGGTAATTGTTTGATTTTAGTTGGATCTAGCTTGTTTTTGAATTTCTTGAGTTTAAATTGTATGATGCATTCGAAGAGACTTGTTATGTGTTAAATTTATTTTTATATCAGTTAATATTGTTGTGGAGCACACACACACACTATATTAGTGAGAAAAGTCTAAGATTTGATGATTGATTGGGAAGTTAATGATTTACTTTGATATGATGTATTATCGTGTTTACTTGATTTTTCTAAGGCCAATTGAATAGACTCTTTTCTGTCATTACTGCTGGATTCATAGGCATTTAGATTAGTTGCATTGCATATCATTAATTATTAATTTGTGTTTTTGCTTGAAGACAAGCAAATTTTTAAGTTTGGGGGTATTTGATAAGTAGACTTTATACCTACTTATCCAGTATCTGTTACTTGAATTAGTTACTTAAACTCATGTTTCTTAGTTACCTTTCATGCATTTTGTCTTCATTTTGTAGATTATATGCTTGGGAGCTATGTGAGTGACTATTGGTATGAAATCGCAAAGAATTGGTATGAAATCGCAAAAAAGCAAATTGGACATCGTTTGGGCTTTCATGTTTATTTCATGTTCTTGGTTTGGAACTTGTATTATATTGTAGATCTTCTTCTTATCTTTTCGGAACATCTTGAATCATTCCAATCGGAGTTCGGATGCAAGAGTTATGACATTTGTACCAACGGACGTTGAACTTCACTGTTTTGGGTGGCCATTTGCATAGCAGTCACTTCCAGCCTAATTTCGACCTTCATCCATTCGTTATTTCTCAATTCTTAAAGCATGAAAGTTGTAGAGCTTGTCGATATCTTCGATTTGATAGGTGGCGGGCCTCGTAACTCTTCACGGATCAAAAGCTATGACAATTTTACCAGAGGACACTTCAACAGAAAAATGATGCCCGCCGGGGCGGGATTTTACTATGGAAAACCCTCGCCGGGGCGGGGGTACTAGCTGGAAAATAGAACCCCAGCCCACCGGGGTGGGCCCTTTATAAGGCTAAACCCCTGCCGGGGCGGGGGTACGCGCAGAAAAGGCAAATTTTGTCCAAATTTGAGTCCAAGAAGGATTGGTTCGATTCGTTTGACTCAAGGACTTCCAAGAGGACTTAAAGACATATAAAGAGACTTATAAAAGGAGGAGAATCACAAGGATTAGAGGGGCAGAGGATTTTATTAGATTAGATTAGAGTAGATTAAATCAAAACCTTAGTTCTTATGAGATTTGGAGATTGGAGCAACTTGGAGACCATTGAAGATTCAAAGTAGGAGCGAGGAGGGAGCTTCAAATCTGCAGACAACAGATTCTATCTTCTTATCTTCTTCTATCTTCGTCTTTTAATGATTATTCAATTGTGGATTCTTAGTTTTAATTCAATAATCATGAACTAATTCTTTGTTTGAGATTATAATGGATCTTATTGTGTAGTTTATTTTAATATGCTTTGATATCAATTATTATGTTCTATTGTGAGGTCTGTCTATTGTGATTTGGACTTAATTTCTTAATTGCCTAGCTAACAATTACCGTGATAATCTATATGAACTCGAGAGATGAAGTTTATATTTAGATCTGATCATGATAGCATGTGTTTGTGATTTCTGCATAGATGGAATTCATGATTCGTGTTTAGAATAGAGATATGCCTTTACACCATATGTAATCTTATAGAGAACTTGTGCTTTAAATTCTTTTTTAATTATAATTCACATAGAGATATAGTGAATTAGTTACTTAGGGTGTCTTGCTTAATTCTATCATCTGTGAATTTAAGTGAGTATGAGTATTATGCATCGAGAGGTGATTTTATCTGCTTTAGTGTTCTTAATTAACAATTTAGGATAGAAAAGAATTGATGAGAAGTGTGTTAACTTAAATGAAGCAATAAGTGAAGTTGTGATCTTAAATCTCCGTAATATGATTTTTAATTAGTGGTAATTAGAATTAATTTAATTAAATAATTTAATTCATAATCTTAAATTGATTGTTTAAATAATATTGGTTTGGTTAAGAGTTAGTATTTGGTAATTTGTATTAATAATTTTTCGTGGGAACGATACTCTACTTTCACTTTATTACTTGTTGACCACGTATACTTGCGTGTTGTGCGTAATTAGATTTTACCCAACACAGGTTGCTCCAATATCTACCAAACATTCCCTGGGATTCTCAACCATGTTTACTTCAGAAACAACCGCTGAAAGGTTTATTTCTGAAACATCTTGAAGAAGATTATTCACTTCCGTTACATTAGCTTGTGCAAACTTCTTGTCCTGGTCTTTTTGTTTACGACAATCCTTTGTCCTATATTCGGGCTTGTCACAAATGTAACATTTGCCTTGGAACTTCTTATTTGTTCCTTGTTGAGGCCCATTACCGAAAAACTTTCTCTTTTTAGACTTCGGACCTTGTTCCACCACGATAACTTTATATTCCACAAAGATCCTTCCTGTTTTCTTCTCAGAAGCACAGTTGTTCTATTCTATCCTTAATCTTACGATTAAGTCTTCAAGTTTCATCTCTTTGCGTTTATGCTTGAGATAATTCTTAAAATCTTTCTATATTGATGATAATTTTTCAATAATAGCAGCAACTTGAAAAGATTCACTTAAGGACATACCTTTTACATGTATTTCATGCAGGATAACTTGTAATTCTTGGACTTAGTTGATGACAGCCTTGTAATCCACCATCTTGTAGTCCGAAAACTTGCCAACTATGAACTTCTTCGTGCCAGCATCTTTTGTTTTTTATTTCTTATCCAAGGAGTCCCATAGTTCTCTTGCTATTTTAAGAGAACTATACATATTATATGATGTGTTATCCAATCCATTGAGGATATAGTTTCGACACAAAAAATCAGCATGCTTCCACGCACCAATAGCGGCAATAACTTGCATGTCTGTTTCATCTTCTTTGAGAACAGGGGGATCTTCGTGAAGAAACCTTACCATGTTCAGAGTAGTAAGATAAAACATCTTTTGTTGCCACCTTTTGAATTCTGTACCATTATACCTTTTTGATTTTTCACCATGGTTCACATGTACATTTGGAATTATTGGTGTAGAAGAAGAATCAACTATAGTAACAGAATCGGTTGCCATATTTCTTTCAAATATATATATATATATATATATATATATATATATATATAGATAATAATTGTCTTGAGATTGTTATAAAAATAGAATGGACACTATATATATATATATAAATTTATCTCAAACTGCAGAAAAGAATTTGTCAAGGCTAGTACGTTGTATTATGTCCTTAAGACAATTATGTCCTCCTTATGATGCTCAGAGTTGATATCACTTGTAACCTAGGATACAATGACAACATATACTATAGTAGCACTCAAAATATTATATTCAACGAACCAAAAAAAATAATGCTCATAACTTTCTCTCTTAATGAACTATGAATAATGAATACTAGAACACTAGAAATGCTTGTGAATTGAATAATTTTTGTGGCTGCACCCCCTATCTATTTATAGGAGGGTTAGTGACCCATCAGAAGGGACACATCCCACTGAAAAGGTACATTTAAGCTAAAAATGACGTAGTTTTAAGGCTTAGCAGAAATGGCGCGTCCGGTCAGACCAAAAACGACGTAGTTTTAGGCTTAGCAGAACAAAAATAATGTAGTTTAAGGCTTAACAGAAAAGGAACGTTCGTTCAGGCAAAAACGACGTAGTTTTGGATCACCTGTTGAGGCAGATAACCTTTCCTAAAACGACGCATTTTAGACGCGTCCATTCGGCATGTAACGCTTCCCAAAATGACGTAGTATAATAATAAATATTGTTTATCAAAACTACATAGTTTGGATAATAGAACTAAGTTAAATAAATTTTAAATAAAAATATAAATAAATTTGTCCAAAAAATTATATACAAGGACCCATACCTATGAATCTCGAACCACGTGGCACGAGCCCGAGCTTGAGCCCGAACCCGAGCCCGAGTCAGGCCAGGACAACAGGTCGGTCGGTGATAGCGGCGGCGCGCGCGTATGGGTTCGAACCAAGTCTTGACAAGGTTATCTCCCTTTCACAAAAGTGGGGTGCCCCTTAGGGCCCAAACCCAAGAGCAACTTTGTTGGAAATTGCATATTAAAATTTGATGTTGAAAGTAAATAAATATGCTTATGTGTAATGTCCTTCAAAGAACATATGTACAAGGACTTAGATGATAGATCAAAATTATTAGGTTGATATGTGCTTAATGTTTATCATTCTGTAAATGAATGTATAGAAGAAAAGATCAAAGCTGTTAGGTTGATCTATTTTGAGTTGTAATAGATAGGCCTCATCGAAATCATAGTCTGACGAGCCAGCCGAGAGATTGCAAAAGCCAAGGCAAAATCGTAGAGTATCGAAGAAGTTGCTTCAGAATCGTAGTCTGTCTTGAAGGCCACATTCAGAATCGTGGAGTTGGTCCGAGCATCTACCGAGCCAAGTCAAGAATCGTGGTTTGCCCTTGGAAACGTAGAGTCTGCAATATGAGTAAGTAAAGATCGTAGTTTATTAATGCTTAAGAGAAATCGTAGTGTTCTCCTTGATCAGGTTGAATCAAGCACGAGCATGACAAGACACAACGATCATAATCGTAGTCTCTCCTATCAGCATCAGAAGCACCAAGTTTCGACTATTTCATGAAGGAGGAAATATAACAAATGAAGAATGGTTTATAGCTGCTGACATTTTGGAAATTCCAATGATCCAATACTCATCCTTAGTATGTATTGAAGAAGCATATTGAAGAAGCTAAGGAAAGGACTGCATGTCTTCTGAAAATACCTTTTTCGGTGTTAGGTGAGATAACAGTTTGCTGTGTCAGTTGGTCAGACGGCTGAACAACAAACTTCCAGGAAGTCAACATCGGTGCTCAGAAATCTCTGATGCATTTAATGCTATAACGTATACCTTCAACGGACACATTTCAAAGGCTCCTTTATAAGGAAATCAAACATAGATACAACAAGCATGCAAGTACACAACGAAAGCTAAAGAATACTCAAAGCTTAAACTCTATGATCCAGAAAGAAAAGCTTGCTCTGCTACTTTGTTCTTTCGAATGTATGCTTAATGACAATTGAGTAGCACAACCCAAGAACTCAACTCTCAGCAAGTGTATTCCAAGTATGCTGGACTTGAATAGTTCTAAGTGAACTAAGAAGTTTCAAGACTGTTGGTCTTGAAGGAAATTAAGTGATTCAAAGATTGTAAAGATATCCTTAGTGGATTTTCTACTCAAGGAGTAGAAGAGTGGACTAGGAGCCTTGAGTGCTCTGAACCACTTAAAATTACTTTGTCTTCTATATACATGCTATAACTGCTATATCTGTAATAACTGCTTATCACCCATAAAATTAGTTTATCTTAATAAGGGGATAAATAAATCATATATTCCGGTGTGGCTAATTTACTAACAAATCTGACAAGTATTTTGAAAAAGAAATTTTTTAAAATATCTATTCAACCCTCCTTCTGGATAACTATTGTGTCTTTGGAAACTAATAATTGGTATTAGAGCAGGTTCTCTCAATCAGTCTATAAAACTTGAGTAAATCCAATGGCACAACTGATAAGCGAGTCCAAGACCGGAGAAGGCAGCAAGCCACCAATGTGCAACAGAGATAAATTTGCCAACTGGAAAGTTCGCATGCAATCATACATGGATTCAATAGATGAAGAGCTATTTGAAACTGTTATGAATGGGCCCTACGTTCCAACAAAGCTCGCACCAACTCCAGATGATCCAATTAGAGTTCAAATCAAGATCAAACTAGAATGGACTGACAACGAGAAGAAAGCCGTCCAAATAGACAAAATGGCCAAGAACATTTTGTTCCAGTCTTTAGAAGATGATCTGTTCGAGAATGTGGTCAACAGCAAAACTGCTAAGGAAGTCTCGAAAGCATTGCTCATTATGCATGAAGGAACAGAAGAAGTCAAAGAAAATAAGCAATCTCTTCTGACTCAACAGTATGAGATGTTCGCCCATGTTCCAGGAGAAAACGTGTGACGCCCCCAAAATAGATCCACACAACCCATTTTGAGTCGCCAAATACATTATATAAAACAACTATAACTTTATTATTATAATTGTCATATAAAATACGACAACACATGCTGTGAGTTTTAATATAAATATTATCTTCTAGACAATATCCAAACTCAAATAAAGTCCTCATTATAATTATTAATACAATATTTTACAAAATAGTGAGGACTGCTAGAACAACTGTCTTGAACCACCACTCCACACCCCGACTAGTTCCCGCTATATTCTCACCTCCAGAGAAGAAAAGTGGAATAAAAAAGAAAAGGATGAGCTTAACTAGCCCAGTAAAGAATATTATGACTAAGATAATGTAGAACAAATTATTCTTAGTCCCCAACAGGGAAAAATCTGATAGAATATAATATACAACAAGTTTTAGATCAACAACTGCAGCGAAAATAACAATCCATTAGAAGAGTTAAGTAGAACATGAAATCTACTATCTTTTATGATTTAAAAGTCCATCATCAATAGTTTATCCCTGTAGCATTGTAGACACTCGAAATTTTCTGCATACCTGTTACTAACACTGCAGGAGGGCAGAATCATCTTTCAGAGATAACCCTGGAAGACAGCTCAGTTCAATCCCAAAGATAACCCTGGGATATTCAGTATTACCATCTCAGAGATAACCTCGAGATATCCAGCTCAGTCCCAGAAATACCACCAGAAGTTTTAACCTCAAACCCAAAAACAACTCCGGGAGTTTCAATTTCAACCTCGGAGATAACCCCGAGGAATGCAGTTCAAATACCAGAAATCATACCGGAGAAGACCATGTCATCTCAGAGATAACCCCGAGATACTAAGTCTCAGCCCCGAAAACAACACCGGGAAAGACAGTGTCAACCTCAGACATAACCCCGAGGTATACAGTTATAGTTCCGGAGATAACCCCAGAAATACTTGTTTCAAACCCATGAAAACAGCTTTAAACACTCGGCAAAAGCCCCGAGGCACTCATTCAACAAGCCTGGAGATAACCCTGGAAAGTAAGGCACACCTCCGAAACAACCCTGAGGACTGTCAACACCTGCATTAGTCCAATCTCAGAGATAACCCAGAGCAACGACCGGTAAATCAGCTCAAATCGGAGATAACCCTGGTGAAGGGCAGAATCATCATTTTGCCATCCCAAATCCACATCGCGCCATCTCAACAACAATATACATACATTCTACATAGGAATGTCCTACAAGAACCAAAGAGCGCCAATCCCGAGTGACTACTGCACAAGACAGCACACCGGATAGAATTTAAAGCTTGAAGACCTAGGGCATGGTCCCATCTTCCTGACTTCGTACAACCTCTAATCCCATGTCATTGTGTAGCTCTCGATAACAATATGCCAAAAAAGTACACCTCGATCGGATGCCCAAATTGAAGTTCTAAAAGTTTGAGCGGACAACACGTTACATGCGAGCACATACTTCGAGACGACGGGACCCGCGGAACCTAGGGCACCCCGGGCAGCCGTAGGTGCATCTGCGGCTGCCACAGGTACACCTGTGGTTCCCCCCTCTATAAATAGAGGGCTTGGGGCAGCCATTTTGCATATAGAAAACGGCTAAGAAGCCCTGCCAAATTTGCTCTATACACACCCTAAACTGAGTGCTTTCTCATTTTAAACGCTTGTAAGCTCACATATAGCTACTTTTTTACCAGCGGGAGCCGAGTGTTCATCCATTTAAAGATATATAAGTCTTCTTTGGTAGTCCACTGTAAGCCTTCTTACACGCTTTAAAGCCTTTCTCTTCATCTTTGCACACATTATTCTTCACGTTGAGAGTCGTGTTACGTGTGTAGGCCCGGACTTCGATCCGTGGTTTTATTTCTATTTGTATATATATATATATATATATATATATACACTTATATATACATATATATTTATATATGGACTAACATTATCGAGTTATGTCTCGATTGAGCCTGGACTTACGTCTGGAGCGTTTACTTGCTTTATATATATATACTTATATATATGAACTGTTATCTAACTCTGTTCGATGAGCCTGGATTTTATATCCAGAGCGTTTACTTGCTTTTATATATATGTATATATATATACTTATATATATGAACTGTTGTCGAAATCTATTCGATGAGCCTGGATTTTATATCCGGTGCGTTTACTGCTTTTATATATATATAGCGACAAATCGCTGAAATGATAAAACGAGCCGGGATTGATATATATCCTGTGCGTTTACCGCTTATATATATATATATATATATATATATATATATATATATATATATATATAGTCCCGCCTAGAATTTACTTCGTGGCGGTTGATCGTTTTTACAGCTTTCTTTACATTTAGTCCCGCTTGGAGTTTACTTCGTGGCGGTTGATCGTCTTTACAACTTTATTTACATTTATAATCCCCCATGGAGGTGCTTTGTAGTTGTTGATCATGTTTTTATAGCTTTATTTACATTTTTGATCCCCCATGGAGTTGCTTCGTGGTGGTTGATAATGTCTATATATATATATATATATATATATATATATATATATATATATATATATCGCTTTTATATATTTACATTTTCGATCTCCCATGGAGGTGCTTCATGGTGGTTGATCATATCTGTATATATATATATATATATATATATATATATATATATACAGCTTTTATATATATAACTGCTTACTTTTTTTCATATAAATTACGACATCATGTGAGCCTAGGAATCATGTGATCACATATTCAGTCTACTGAATCTAGATTCGGTTCCTGTGATGGATATTTTCAGCTATAAGCAACTTGTAAATTTATTCACGGTGTTTGGATTTACTTAGATGGCTCCCATTCCCATTAGGAGTTCGGCACTGCTTTTTACATTATTTTCTCGAAGATGCTTCGCATCTCGAAAATAAAAGTAATCCAGCCGAACATTTAATAAAATGGAAGTGTAAAAGGTCTCAATTACTATTGAGCATAAGGGTTTGAAAAAACCTCTTTTACAAAACATCATTTCCATATCTTGTTTAAAACTGAATTTTTATATAAATTCAAACCCTTTGTATATAGGTGCGAACGAGGCCTCACACTACTTCCAAATAACAACACATTAACCCCCCCCCACACACACACATATATTCATATAACAGTTTCTTGAAAAGTGGCTGTCACCATGGTAACACAGATGTTGGGGGGTGCCTAACACATTCCCTTCGCATAATCAAGCCCTCGGACCCTATTGAATCTCAGTTTCATAGACCCATTTAGCAGTGTCACATTACTGGGTCAAATGTGCAAACCTTTTCTCGGTTGTGTTGGTACAACCATTTAAAAAAACCAACTGGAGACTTTTACAGTCCATTCGTCGACATATACATGTCGGACCTTTTCACAACTTTTTTTCAAACAAATCTCACCTAACATGAGAACACCAAAGAACAAGAACAGAAAAGGGACAAATAAAAATCCCAACGTCGACAGGTGGCGACTCTGCTGGGGAAAAAAGTAAGAGGGCTTAAGCCGCTACTACAAACTTTTCAAAACTGTTATATGATTGTGTGTGGATGTTGCATTTACATTTATGATGAATGTGTACGAATGCATATATTTGCTGCACTTAATGCTTTACACTATATATGCTTATGATATTAGTGCTTCGCATATGTCATCATTTTCATAAACGGTAATGTTGTATGTGAATGTATGTTGTGTGGTTCCTCCACCAGGAGGCTATCCTGTCGGTGTTTGATTACTGGACTCGTAGGGAGACTAATTCCAATGAGGCTCAGGAAAGGCACCACCCAGATTCGCTCTAGTTGAAAGACCGGATTAACTTACCGTCAAGTAGATTGCGATAATCTGGGAACCTTCATGCCAAAAAGCAGCGAGAGTAAACCTAAGATAGGTCAGCCTCTGATAAACCAAACGCAAAAAGTCTCTTCATACTTTCCATTTTCAATTACTTGTAAGAACAATTACTTGTAATTTCATTCCATGTCAAATCATTGTAATGGAAAATATGAAGGAATATGTGTACATACATAAAACCTGACATGTTATGCTAACACCCGTTTTGCATGACAACACTCTTATAACGGAAATATTATAACATGTAAATTATTTTTTGTACATTCCCTAAAGACTAAACTACATAAGTCTTTTTGTAGGGAAGCAATTGGGCCGGTTACCCGCTCAAAATCCAAAAAGGCCATGAGCCTACAACCAATCATGTCTTCATCTGACCAAGCTAATCTTAATCCTGTTTCTCGTGAAGAATTTGACGGATTAAGTAAACAAATTACAGATTTGACTGTTCTGTTTAAAGAACTACACCAGTCTACTTAGGGTTCCAAAATACCCATACATACAAAATCCTCTACACAGGGAGGAACCCAAGGTTCGGATAAGACAAATTTGGAACTTCAGTTGGATACAACCAACAAAGACCCTGAAAATACCCATCTCAAAGAAGATCTAGACACCGGTGATATCAGGAAAAAAGTCCTTCAAAGGGAAGAATCCATCCGTTCTCTCAAAGGAATTGGAGCCCATGGGAGTGTTTCCTATGCTGAACTTTGTATATTCCCTGGTGTTCATTATCCAGAGAAGTTCAAAACTCCTGACTTTTAAAAGTACGATGGGTTAGGGGATCCTTACACACATTTGAAGGTGTTCATTAGAGAACTTGGATCTTACACAAAAAATGAGAAGCTCAGAATGCAGCTATTCCAAAAGAGTCTGACTGGAGAAGCCCGTTCATGGTATACCAGATTAGACAACTCAAAGATCCATAGCTGGGAAGAGCTATCTCATGCCTTCCTCACTCAGTACAGTTTTCAGTCTCAGATTGACCGGTACCAGATTACCAAGGTCAAGAAACAGTCCAATGAGTCATTTAGAGAGTATGCTCAAAGGTGGAGGCGCCTTGCTGCTCAAGTTATTCCCTCTATGACTGAATCAGAAATGGTTATGGCCTTCATAGACATACAAGAAGCTCCTTTCTATGAGAGAGTCTTAGCTGGTATTGGGAAACCATTTTCTGAAATGATCAAACACGGAGAGATGGCTGAGATGGGATTGAAATCAGGAAAGATTCAAGACCTAGCCGCTCTTAAAGCAGTTGCTGAGCACATCCAGTCCGGAACTTATGGAAACAACCCGAGGAGGGTCCATAAAAAGAAAGAGGAGGATGTTTCCTTGATACTACAAGGTCAGAAAGGCAGTCAGAATATGCCTATCCAGAGGAGGAACTACTCCCCTCTTCAAGCATAGTCTTCAAACCCTCCAGTGCCTAAAGGTGGAGAAGTAAGATGCACTCGAACGTTCACAACATTAGGGGATTCGCTCGAGAATATCCTTATTCTTCTAACTACTCAGAAGAAAATTACACATCTTCTTCCACCAGTCAACCCAAGTGGGAAGGGTTTCAATGCTACTCAAAAGTGTGCTTATCATGCCGGGGCATTGGGACATGATACTTAGGATTGATGGGCCTTGAAACACAAGATCCAGGATTTAATAGACAATGGTGAGATCGTGGTCACCAAACCCGACTAACCCAATGTGCAAGACAACCCTCTTCCTCAACACAAAGAAGAGGATGTTAATATGATTAATTGGAGTAGTGGACAGAGTTCCAATTTTAATGGTGGATCTTCCCAGACCAGCAAGGATAATGCTGACAAGTGGGACTATGTAAAGTTACAGTTTGTAATGGAACGGAAAATAAATGCTCTGCGTGAGCAACTTATCCAATTGGCAGAACTGGTGGTCCATCAACATCAGGTCACACGCCAATTATTTAGTCAGGAGCATGCCAGCCTCCTTCCTCTTGTTACCAATACTCCATCGCGTACTCCAGAAAAGGAAACACTGGAGGATAAAATTGCCAAAAGAGCAAATGCCAAAGCCCGTCAGGATTTTACCAACAAAAGGAAATTTGCATACCTAGGCCAACTGATGGAAGAAATACTGCAGATGCTGGTGCATGAAGGAAGAATCACAGCTCTGCTACCTCCAATCAGCCCGCGTTCAAGACGGTTTGATTTCAATAGAGTGTGCCAGTATCACTCCCAATCTCGCGGTCATAGCACAGAAGAATACTGGGCACTCCGCCACCTTATTCAGAATTTAATTGACAGCGGTGTTCTGTAGATGGCCGACGATGATGCTGTGGTATTAGAGAGTGGGGACGTGTTTCCTATAAAGTGGAAGGAAGTCGTAGCAGTCATATCTTCTAAGGCAGATACAGCTACACCCTCACATGCAATCCAACCCGTTCAGCTCAAAGGTGTTGATAATCCTTTTGAAAGTGGCTGCGCTAGAGCCAATTATCTTGCCATACAGACCACAATATCATGTTGTCAGCCTACGAAAAGTTTCATGGAATTATGGAGGGGCTGAAGGATCCACATCTCATATGACTGCTGCAGTGTCGAAGGATAATCCACTGTATCTTCCCCAACGGGTGATGAAGCCTACCATCAAATCAAAGGGGAAGATTCCCATGGAAAAGGTGGAAGAATTTTTCTATACTATGTGCCATAATGAAGCCAAGGTGGTTTTAAGATTAAGAGAAGCTCCATATCAAATTTCTATACTGAACTTGGTTTTCTCCTCTGAAGATCACATGAAGGTATTACTCAGGGTTTTGGAAGAAGCCCAACTACCTAATTCAATAGATGTTGAGAAATTCCAGCATCTGGTGGATCACATTTTTAACAACAATGCTATATCTTTTACTGTTGACGATATACCTCCCGAAGGGACCGGTCATTGCAAGTCGTTGCACATTGCAGTTTTTTCCTTCGAATATATGGTGGGATGAGTCTTGATAGATGGAGGTTTATCTCTGATTATCTGTCCTTATGCTACTCTGGTGAAGATGAACATCAATCTCAATCGGATCCGAAGCAACCATACGGTTATTAAAGCTTTCGATGGATCCTGACGAAACTCTGTCGGAGCCATACATTCTGCATATCTTTTCACGTGCTCAAAATAGATACATGATACAACCTGATCTTGGAAAGACCGTGGATTCATATGGCAGGGGCAGTCCCCTCCACCCTTCATCAGCAACTTAAATACATTATCAACAATAACCTAGTCACTGTCGATGCTGAGCCAGAATGTCTTGAACAAGGTGATATACCACTCATCAGCTTCAATTCAGAAGTTGAGCCGGTCAATTTTTATGCCCTGGAGGTGAGCAACACTCACTACCATCCTGTTGGGGCACCACCTCTCATATCCCAGATTGCTGCCTAAGTAAGGTCGACCACTCAAGAAATGATGTCATTGGGTTATCAACTTGGACAAAGGTTGGGTAAAGATAATTAGGGCATCAAGCGCCCCATTCAAGTCCCAGTCAAATAAGGACAGTCGGACTAGGCTATACTGCTAGTTCCAGTAGCACTCAAAAGCACAAACAGATTCCTTTAGCTTCAGCCACACGACGATTATCTCCACCTATAATTCCTGAGCCTGCACAATCTCTGGTAAAGGTGCCTGTCCATGTAATGGCTATGTTATTTGCTAAACCGATACCGATAAAAGGGAAAGAAGTCTTAGTTCCAAATCCCGAAGTGGAAGAAGAGAAAGAAGAGGAACATAGACTTAAACAAGATATTGTCAGAATGATGTCAAATATATGCACCATTGTCCATGATGATCACATAAATAGATAGACCCTAGATGATGATTGTCCAGACGTAATGGTCATCATTCGGGAGAAGGAGGATGAAGACAGCCCCTCCATCACTGCAGTCCATCAGAACTTAACCCTTGACAATTGGAGCATCACTCCTTTCATTGGTCGACAAGGGTAAAATGGGTAGAAACTCCTTCTGCCCTGTAGATAAACATAATTGCTTACTTTTTTGTACAGTATTAGCAGTTGTTTTGTCAGTACATGCTAACACTTTGTATGATTGAATAGTTTCATATATATTAAGTGAAAGCATATTTTGTTTCAGGACTCTAAATTTAGATGTGCCTATACTTGCTGATAAGGTGCCTTTTCTCCACAAAGATTGTAACTTTGATGAAAAGTTGGACTCAGACTTGATGGAAATATAAGAGGACATTGAGATACCTCAGGAGATCAAAGAATGGGCCGAAGACAAACCTAAACCCAACCTTGATCAAACCACTTCCTTCAATCTTGGAACCTTAGAAAACCCTAAGCTAATCCAGATTGGTTCAAACCTCACTCCAAACCAAAGGAATGACATGGTTATACTATTAACCCAATTCCAGGATGTATTTTCATGGTCTTATGAAGACATGGTGGGTTTGTCCACTGACATTATCATTCATCGTCTCCCCATCAAAGAAGGATTCAAGCCAGTCAGGCAGAAGCTCAGGCGATTAAAACCTGAGTGGAGTTTAAAGGTTAAAGAAGAAATTGTGAAACAATTTCAAGCAGGCATCATCATGGTGTCCACATACCCTGAATGGTTATCAAACATAGTCCCCGTGCCTAAACTAGGAGGGAAGGTGCGAGTTTACGTGGATTACCAGGATCTGAATAAAGCTTTCCTTAAAGATAGCTTTCCCGTTCCATTTATCCACATTCTCATTGACAATACTGCTCAATACGACATGTAATCCTTTGCTGATTGCTTTACGAGGTACCATCAAATCATTGTTGCTGAAGAGGATCCTGAGAAAACTGCATTCATCACTCCTTGGAGAACCTTTTGCTATAGACAGTTGTCGTTCAGCCTCATCAATGCTGGAGCTACCTACCAGTGAGCCATGATGGCTCTTTTCTATGATTTAATGCACAAGGAGATAGAGATCTATGTGGATGACATCATCGTCAAATCCCGGAAGGAGGAAGACCACCTAGACCATCTCAGAAAGCTCTTCAATAGGTTGCGTAAGTACAACTTGAAGTTGAATCCAGCCAAGTGCGCCTTTGGCGTTAAATCAGGCAAGTTGCTAGGATTCCTAGTCAGCCATAAGGGGATTGAGCTGGATCCCACCAAAATCCAGGCCATTACGAAAATGCCCATTCCTCAGACAGAGAAGGAAATACGGGAATTTTTGGGAAGAATCAACTTCATTAGCAGGTTCATTTCTCAACTCACAGCAACTTGTGAGCCTATCCTCAAGTTGTTAAGGAAGAACTCCTCCATGAAATGGAATGATGAGTGCCAGAAGGCCTTCCTCATAATCAAAGAGCAGCTAGTCAAATCTCCTATTTTGGTACCACCCAGAAATGATGTTCCCCTGTTCATGTACCTGTCCATAAGTGACAATGCCATGGGTTGCATGCTAGGACATAAAGACGATAGAGGCCAAGAGCGAGCTATCTACTACCTCAGGAAAAGATTCAATAGCAGTGAACACAAGTACACTTTGATTGAGAAGACTTGTTGTGCTTTAGCATGGACTTCTATGAGGTTACACCATTACCTCCATGGTCACACAACCCATCTCATATCTCGCATGGATCCTTTCAAGTACGTGTTCATTAAACCCATGCTGAATTACCGACTGTCCAGATGGCAGTTGATTCTATAATAATTTGACATCGTTTATGTAACACAGAAGTCCATTAAAGGTCAAGAAATTACGGATCAACTGGCCGCCGCACCTTCAGGGGACTTCAAATCCTTGGAAACATATTTTCCCGATGAAGGGGTAGTGGCAATTCAGCAACACCATTAATACGATGCACGCCAAACATGGAAGATATATTTTGATGGAGCTATAAACATGAAGGGTTCTGGGGCTGGAGCAGTTCTGATATCCGTTACGGGGGAGCAGCATCCTGTCGCCGTCAAATTGTAGTTTGCTAACACCAACAACACAACAGAGTATGAAGGCTGTATCATGGGGATAAACTTGCCCAATCAATGGGCATTAGATGGTTAACTGTCTTTGGAGATTCTGAGATAGTAATCAGACAAACCACATGAATCTATTACACCAAAGGTCTACACTTGCTGCCTTACCATCGACAGGTTTTACAGATGACTTCGGAGTTTGAAGAAATATCCTTCCTCTACATTCCTCAGAATAGGAATGATTTTGCGGATGCACTAGCAACCTTGGCCTCCTTGATCAACATACATGACAAGGAAGACATGCCAACCCTCATATTTTCCAACAAAAGGCTCCAGCCTACGGGAATTACATTGGAGAAGTATCGGATGAGATACCACCCATCCAGCACCCTTGGTATCAACATATCAAGGAGTACTTACAAGATGTATCTACACCCGCTGAGGCGAACTCGACTGAAAGAAGGCGGATCCATCGACTGGCTATGAAATTATACCTGAGCGGAGATGCACTCTATAAAAGAGATGCAGGATTAGGTCTCCTCAGATGTCTGGACAAGGACCAAGCTCAGAGACTCATGGATGAGATCCATGGTGGAGTATGTGGCCCACACATGAGCGACCCTCTACTTGTTAAGAAGATCCTCAGGACAGGACATTACTGGCTCTCTCTCAAAGCTGACTGCGATGATAACGTCAAGAGATGTTATTAATGACAAATTCATGGGAATGCTATCCACGCCCCTCCGCGGGAGTTCCACAATATGAGTTCGCCTTGGCCCTTCTCAATATGGGGAATGGACGTGATCGGGCCCATCGAGCCCAAAGCCAGTAATGTGCATTGGTTTATCTTCACCATGATCGACTACTTCACCAAGTGGGTAGAAGAAGCCTCATTCCCCAGGGTTACCAAAGAAGTCATCATTGCTTTCATCAGAAATAATGTCATTTGTCGATATGGACAACCAGAGGTAGTTGTGTCGGACAATGCTAAGAACCTCAACAACAAAATGATGGAGGAGTTGTACAGTAAATTCCACATCAAACATCTCAACTCCGTCATCTACCGTCCAAAGATGAATGGTGCTGTTGAAGCGGCTAACAAAAACATCAAGAAGATCATGCAAAAGATATCCGCCAACCATAAAGGATGGCCTGACTTATTGCCTCTTACTCTATTAGCCTACAGAACATCAATGCGCATTTCTATTGGGGAAACCCCTTACGTATTAACCTATGGGATGGAAGCAGTGCTCCCGATAGAAGTTGAAATGGAATCCCTCAGATTATTGATAGACGCTCAGCTGGATGAAGACCAATGGGTACAAGATAGGTATCACCAATTGTCTCTAATAGACGAAAGGCGTGCCGCTGCTATCTTCCATGGTCAGTTATATCAACAAAGGATCGCCAGGTTCTACAACAGAAAGGTCCAGCTACGACAGTTTAAACAACATGACTTGGTTTTAAAGAAGATCACTGACAACCAAGATCAGTCCAATGAAAAATTTACCCCTAACTGGGAAGGCCCGTTTATTGTCAATGAGGTATTGACAGGAGGTGCTCTCAGATTACAGGAAATGGACGGCGATAAATTTCTACAGCTTATCAACTCGGACACCGTAAAACAGTACTATGTCTGAGGTTACCATCAAGCAAACATCCTGGTTTTGGAGCACCAGATGTGACGCCCCCAAAAATAGGTATACATCACCTATCTTGGGTCGCCAGATACATGGTACAGAATACAAATACAAACTAATTATACAACAGTCGTGTAAAATACGACAAAACATATGTTGTGAGTTTTAATATAAATATTGTCATCTAGACAATATCCACACTCAATGGAGTACTCATTACATTTATCATCACACTATTTAACAGAATGGTGAGGACTACTAAAACTATCATCTGGTCCATCACTCTGTTCTCCGACTCGTCCCAGCTATATTCTCATTTCCTGAAGAGAACAATGAAAAAAAGGGTGAACTCAACTAGCCTAGTAAGAAATATTATGATTAAGATAATGCAAAATAAATTATCATTAGTCTTCAACATTGTTAAACTGATAAAATACAATAGGCATCAAGTTGAACTGCAGCGGATCAAGCAATCCATTAAAAGAGTCAAGTAGAGAATAAAATCTACTATCTTTTATGATTTAAAAGGTTTTTCATGACTTTTATCGCTGGGACTCAGCTTAATAAATAACCCACATCATCGAATCACCCCTGCACTACGGCCAAGGATATTCTTTAGTATCACGACCACAATTATCCATGCACTACGGGCCAAGAATATTTGTGTATTCATTAATGGTCATGATCATGCCAACAACTGTCCATCAATGCACTACGGGCCAATGAGGACTTTTACCACATCATTTGTAATATTACGGTCATGATTATACCGAATAATCCCTGGTCATAATCATACCAAGTCCATCTATGCACTACAGGCAACAGATGACTTTCAACAAATATAAACATGAGGATGATGACAATGATGTAAGAATTCAATAAAACAAGTTCAAGAATTAATTTATCCAGGAACTAATAACGTCTAAATTGTCAACATGATACTGCTTTGTGGAGTAAATTCAAGAATGCTCAGAAGAATATTTTCATAAAAATATACTGAATGATGCGCAAATATCAAGGATATTCCACTAATTTCATGGAGTATAAAAGCCAAAACTTTAACCAACTGAGTATAATAAAGATTAGAATAACAAAAGAATTCACCAAGCATGCGATAGACCGCACAGACAGGTTATTCCAGTAGAAAAATAAATAATTGGACCAGGTCATGCGTAAACGGACTGACAGGATAATCCGACAGAATAATAAATAATGGAACCAGGTACGGCGTAAACGTACAGACATGATATTCCAACAGAATAATAAAGACGGAACCAGGTCCAGCGTAAAACGTACAGATAGGATATTCCAACAGAATAATAAAGACGAAACCAGGTCCGGCGTAAAACGCACAGACAAGATATTCCAACAGAATAATAAATAATAGAACCAGGTCCGGCGTAAAGTACAGACAAGATGTTCCAACGGAATAATAAAAATGTAATAACAGAAGAATTTCACCAAGTATAGGGTAGCCCGCGTATACAGGTTATTCCAATAGAATAATAAAGAATGGAATAACAGAAGTTCTCTTCATGAATAAGAAAGAAAGAATACCCTTTACGAGTACAACAAATAATATCCCTTACCGTAAAAGAAACTTGATATCAGAGTAGTGAAGTAGCAGAATACTTTTCTTCTTTCCCTCTATAATTTCTCTCTCTAGAGTTTCAGTGAATTCGTAAGAAAATAATGAAGGAATGAGCTTCTATTTATAAAAAAATGGACTGCATAGCAACTAACTCATGAACGGTCTAGATTGATTTACTTTAATCTGACGGTCTATATTTAAAGCAAAATCTTTTAAATAAAATATAATATATTCTATTTATAATATAATAAAACGAATACCTTTATAAAAGGTTTTACTATGCAAATACTATGCAGGCACTATGCAAACACTATGCATAATAAAATATAATATATTCTAATTATTGTCTAACTTTATAAAAGTATTCTGTTTTATATAAAATAATTTTACTATTAGCCTAATAAAACGAATAACTTTATAAAAGTACTCTGTTTTATATAAAAAGTTTTTCTGTTTTATTACATTAATAATACCAATAAAACAAAACTGAGTGAGTTATCACGTAAGCATCAATAATCAATACCGTGTGCTACTATGCAACCACGCGTGTGTATTACTGTACTTTTACTACCGAGTGGTTCAACAGTATTAATGGTAAAACTTTCGCCGTTATTTTCAATAAAAATATTTTTGTCGTTTTCTCAATCCGACAATAATTCCGTTGTGAGGTCCACCAATGATTGCGCCGTTATACGAATATTCCATGCTAAAACGAATATTTTCCGACCAATCAAATATAATACAACAAATTGCATACTTTGTAAAATTTATAAATACTACCCACAACTATAACATTATATCAAATCCACACCATAATATTAAAAAAAATATTTCGAGAAATTTAAATCTTTATTCATAAAATCTGGGGTCTCACAATCTCCACTCCTTATGGAATTTCGCCCTCGAAATTTACGTACGTACCTGATATGCCAAAGAGGTGAAGATACCTTGACTATATTTCTGATTCTAACTCTTGAGGTATAACCTTGAATACCTTTATCATCGAAAACATTGCACGTTGCATACGTGCATGCCCGATATCCTTCGATTGCCTCTGAAAACACAATAGTCCCAAAGATAACTATTTTTACCCCTTCTAACGATCTCAAATTAAATAACTTAAAGAACAAACGTTGTAGGTCTATTCGTCCTCGTTCCGGATCATCTTGAATCACCTCAATCGGAGTTCTTATGAAAAAAGTTATGCCCAATTTACTAAAGGACGTCCAAACAGATTTTGGCTTAACACTAGACTAGCGCCTAGGCGCCCAAAATTGGCCTTGGGCAAGTGCCTAGCCACCCAAGAACAGATTCTAAGTGCCGAGTCTAGTGCCTAGGGGCTCGACCTTTGGCACTTAACTCCAATTTTTCAGATTTTGCAACTTTTGAGACATATACTTCAAATCTTCATAACTTCTTCATCCGTTATTGGAATTAGTCCATTTTTGAGGATATAGAAAGCTTGTAACATGCTCTACAAAACTCCCATGATTTCATAATTTTTTAGATTCATTAATTATTCTAAAATTTGGCTCCAAAGTCCCCCAAGACTAAGTTTTTACTAACAACGATACGTGAAAAACGTTATGAACACGTGACATACTTGGCGGTAAAATGAGTCTATAAGCCACAGTTCCTACTCAATCGAGGATTTCAAATGGGTCAATTAAATCGAGGGTTGAGATTTTCTCTCTTCAGCAACTCTTGCTTTTGAAATAACGCCCTCATGAACCTTCTTCTTCACATTCATCAAATTCGGGTGTGTAGCTTGAGCGGCTTTAACTTTATCGATTAAAGTCGATTCTACTCGTATATTCGTTATCTTCATGTAGGTTCGTATATTCGCACTCGTAAATGCATACGATCTTCTACTCAACACGTCAGCTATCAGGTTCGCTTTCCCACGATGGTATTGAATGGTACGATCGTAATCTTCAACAGCTCGAGTCAATGTCTTTGGCGCATGTTACGTTTATTTTAGTTGAAAAAATATTTGAGGGTTTAAGAAATGGGTTTTGTACTGGGGTCAATACAAAATTCGATTTCACGCTCTGGGATAGGCCAAGAAGTCTTCAAGAATACGCCTGGAACTTTATTAACGATAGAAATATCATTCAAAACTGTGACCCTCATCCAAGACTTGGATAGCACGTCACATTGATACCTATCAATTTGCCACTGTTATTCACGACGTCGCCTACAGAAAGTCTGGCTTCGGTGCATTTCACACAAGAAAGTCAACAACGAAAGGACCGGGGCTCTTTACTTATGGCTTGATATGACAATGATTGACTTTAGTGGTTGGGTTGATTGAATTCGCATAACAGGTTGGTTAGGAGTATGAAAGCTAATAACCTTACGAAAAGTATGATGAGTAGTTAACCAATCATTTCCAAAAATCACATCAAATACAAGCATTTTCAAAGAGATAAGATCGACAGGTAACGTGAAAGTGTTGATTTGAACAAAATTTATAAATAGTGGAGGTAACGAAGGTTTCTCCCAACTGAGTTTAAACAGATATATCAAAGTCTAACTTCTTCGGAGTTAACTTCAAACATTGAACACAACTAGGTGAAATAAAAGAGTGAGTAGAACCGGTATCTAACATGATATAGACTTCACAAGAGTTTATGACTAATATACCCGTGATAATTTTATTCAGGTTCCTTGTCACGAAAAAAAACGCTCTCTCTTAAACTACCGGCTTTGACTTTTCTGGGACGGCCTTTGGTGCCTCCATCTTAGCTGAACTTGTCTTCTATGAACGACAAAATCGGGCTAAGTGACCTTCTCTTTCACAATTATAACATGCTTTGAACGACATCGCATAGTTTGGACTGATGTGTCCCTCCCCTCCGCATTTGAAGCATATGATAGGTGGTCGTTCTCTTTCCTTAACAACAGGTACTGGTGCTAACGTCTTTCCATCATTGTTGAATCTCCTCTTCTTGAAATGCCCATTCTTATTGTTTTGACCATGATTACCACCGAAGTGGTTACCATTTCTGGCATGTTGATTCCCTCCATATTTATTGTCACCGCTTTGATGACTGTTATCACCGGTATTATCATTTTGTCGGCTGCTCTCTTTTGGTTGCGTTGACTAGTTATCGTGCTCCACTAATTGAGCCCTATTTACAATATCTGAATACAAACACAGTTTATGAGAAATAAGATATTGACGTATCACTGGCTTCAAACCTCTTAAAAACAACCGCGTCATTCTCTCTTCATTATCAACCAAGTGGGATGCAAATCGGGACAACTCGATAAACTTGGCTTCGTACTGCGATACGGTCATGTTGTTTTGCTCCAACTTAATAAATTCCACCTCCTTCATGTGACGAATGCTTTCGGGAAAGTACTTGTCATTGAACAGCTCTTGGAACTTATCCCAAGACATCTTGAGTGCGTCAGGCTGGGTATGTTTTACAGATTTTCACCAGTAATCTGCCTCTTCACGCAACATAAAAGTGGCAAAGGGAACCTTTTGCTCCTCGGAGCATCCCAAGACATCAAATATCTTGGTGATCTGCTTTAACCACGTCTCCGCCTTAAGTGGTTCTGGCTTTCCCAAAAACTCCGGTGGTCCCAGCTCCTTGAATTGCTTAGCGGTGACCAACCGTGGGTTGCCATTGTTTCCTCCTGCAATATGAACAGGAGCCGCCTTCGCCTGATATTGCATGAATTCTAAAAACTCCTAAACGTACTGTCGTTCGTCAATTGATCAGTGTTGTTGTTTACATGAGGATTATTGTCTTTCTGTTACACATTGTCCTGATTATTGATTTGTGGAGACTCAACGGTCTCCTGTGCTCCATTGCTTATCTCAACATTTTCAGATATCATTTTCAAATACTGCAACAAAACAAGGGTTAATTAACATATCACATATTATCCCTATACTCTGACCGACCAATTAAATACCAAATAAACTTAGGTAGGTCATACTAGCGAAAGAATTCACCTGTCTCTCCCCTCCTAGTTCTTGCCTCACATCTCAGCCAGGGATCATATCCCTAAGCTCTGATACCAACTGTGACGCCCCCAAAAATATGTATACATCACCCATCTTGGGTCGCCAGATACATGGTACAGAATACAAATACAAACTAATTATACAACAGTCGTGTAAAATACGACAAAACATATGTTGTGAGTTTTAATACAAATATTGTCATCTAGACAATATCCACACTCAATGGAGTACTCATTACATTTATTGTAACACTATTTAACAGAATAGTGAGGACTACTAAAACTATCATCCGGTCCATCACTCCGTTTCCCGACTCGTCCTAGCTATATTCTCATTTCCTGAAGAGAACAGTGAAAGAAAGGGTGAGATCAACTAGCCCAGTAAAAAATATTACGACTAAGATAATGCAAAATAAATTATCATTAGTCTTCAACATTGTTAAACTGATAAAATACAATAGACATCAAGTTTAACTGCAACGGATCAAGCAATCCATTAAAAGAGTCAAGTAGAGAATAAAATTTACTATCTTTTATGCTTTAAAAGGTTTTTCATGACTTTTATCGCTGGGACTCAGCTTAATAAATAATCCACATCATCGAATCACCCCTGCACTACGGCCAAGGATATTCTTTAGTATCACGACCACAATTGTCCATGCACTACGGGCCAAGAATATTTGTGTATTCATTAATGGTCATGATCATGCCAACAACTGTCCATCAATGCACTACGGGCCAATGAGAACTTTTACCACATCATTTGTAACATTACGGTCATGATTATACCGAATAATCCCTGGTCATAATCATACCAAGTCCATCTATGCACTACAGGCCATATATGACTTTCAACAAATATAAACATGAGGATGATGACAATGATTTAAGAATTCAATAAAACAAGTTCAAGAATTAATTTATCCAGGAACTAATAACGCCTAAATTATCAACATGATACTGCTTTGTGGAGTAAATTCAAGAATGCTCAGAAGAATATTTTCATAAAAATATACTGAATGAAGCGCAAATATCAAGGATATTCCACTAATTTCATGGAGTATAAAAGCCAAAACTTTAACCAACTGAGTATAATAAAGATTGGAATAACAAAAGAATTCACCAAGCATGCGATAGACCGCACAGACAGGTTATTCCAACAGAAAAATAAATAATGAGACCAGGTCATGCGTAAACGCACCGATAGGATATTTCGACAGAATAATAAATAATGGAATCAGGATATATTCCAACAGAATAATAAAGACGGAACCAGGTCCGGCGTAAAACGTACAGACATGATATTCCAATAGAATAATAAAGACGGAATCAGGTCCGGTGTAAAATGCACAGACAGGATATTCCAACAGAATAATAAAGACGAAACCAGGTCCGGCGTTAAACGCACAGACAGGATATTCTAACAGAATAATAAATAATAGAACCAGGTCCGACGCAAAGCATAGACAAGATGTTCCAACAGAATAATAAAAATGTAATAACAGAAGAATTTCACCTAGTATAGGGTAGCCCGCATATACAGGTTATTCCAACAGAATAATAAAGAATGTAATAATAGAAGTTCTCTTCATGAATAAGAAAGAAAGAATATCCTTTACGAGTACAATAAATAATATCCCTTACCGTAAAAGAAACTTGATATCGGAGTAGTGAAGTAGCAAAATACTTTTCTTCTTTCCCTCTATAATTTCTCTCTCTAGAGTTTTAGTGAATTCGTAAGAAAATAATGAAGGAATGAACTTCTATTTATAGAAAAATAGACTGCATAGTAACTAACTCATGAACGATCTAGATTGATTTACTTTAATCTGACGATCCATATTTAAAGCAAAATCTTTTAAATAAAATATAATATATTCTATTTATAATCTAATAAAGCGAATAACTTTATAAAAAATTTTACTATACAAACACTATGCAGGCACTATGCAAACACTATGCATAATAAAATATAATATATTCTAATTATTGTCTAACTTTATAAAAGTATTCTGTTTTATATAAAATGATTTTACTATTAGCCTAATAAAACGAATAACTTTATAAAAGTATTCTGTTTTATATAAAAAGCTTTTCTGTTTTATTACATTAATAATACCAATAAAACAAAACTGAGTGACTTATCACGTAAGCATCAATAATCAATACCGTGTGCTACTATGCAACCACGCGTATTACTGTACTTTTACTACCGAGTAGTTCAACAGTATTAATGGTAAAACTTTTGCTGCTATTTTCAATAAAAATATTTTTGTCGTTTTCTCAATCTGAAAAAAATTCCGTTGTGGGGTCCACCAATGATTGCGCCGTTGTACGAATATTCCATGCTAAAACGAATATTCCCCGACCAATCGAATATAATACGACAACTTGCATACTTTATAAAATTTATAAATACTACCCACAACTATAACATTATATCAAATCCACACCATAATATTAAAAAAAATATTTCGAGAAATTTAAATCTTTATTCATAAAATCTGGGGTCTCACACCAGATCCCCAATCATTTCAGGTTTTTTAACCCTTCACTATGTGACACCCCCAAATCCAGGTACTTCATTCCCTCAGGATTTGGTGTTCACTTAATAAAAATATTCACATCTAACTACCCAATCATAATAAAATTAGATAATAAACCTTCCCATTAAAGGATTTCATTAATAAAAATTTCCCAGGTTATCTAATCTTTAAATACAATCAATCAAATGCAGAAAATTTAATAACTTCATTACAATCATTTAAATAAAGTCTAACAATAAAATGTCAACATAATTATAAGTCTTCAATACTTGTTTATCTTGCCTTTCCCTTTACTGGTGCTAGGTACGTTGACCTTCTCTACTTTAGTTGTAATAGTTATATAAGCAAGAGTGAGCAAACAAAGCTCACTTAAAATGACAATGAATAAATAACATATCAATCGCCAAATGAATAGGCTCAATAGAAAATGAATAAGGTATTTCATCAATTATAATAATAAGGAACAAAAATATAAAATATATGACTGAGGGTCAGAAGACCATGAACTATGTCCATAGTTATAAGTATTCTTTCAACTTAAACTTTAACAGTCGTAAGACTATAAGGACTCCTCGTACTTAGGGGGATCAACCCTTCGTACAATGTATTGTGCATAAATATTTCAACGCTATGTTTAAATTATCCCCTGTAATAGGGTTGTTCATCTTGGTATTTAGAATACAAGTCCGCACCAAAGTAAGTTTGGTTTGGATAAGTTTTAAGGTAATTTAGAGTTTACAAACATCAACTAAGGATTAGTTGAATAAAACTATAATAACATTATGCTATGGAATAATTCATAAGTGAATCAACATTGTATACTAAGATCATGATTTAGGAATATTCTAAGAGCATAAGTTTTGAATAACGTAACATACCTTGCTTGAACAATGTTAAGCTAAGGTTAAAACCTTATTTAGAGTTGAGTCTTAAGCATGCATAACAAATAGTAAGTTGAATGATCAAACTTGCTCAACATTAGTGTATCAGAATGTAGGAATTTGCATGCTAAATAACAAGTTAAAGATTGGCTCAATATCAAGAGATAAGGTTTAGGAGCTTGCACAATATAATTAGGGTTAAGAAACTTGCACAAAGAAAGCTTAGAGTTAGAAAACTTGCTCAAAGAAAGTTTAGAGTTAGGAAAACTTGCCTTGTGCGTAGGTTAAACAATCACTACTCACGTTCACCACAAGTCCTACACATACCATATGTATTGACAATACATATTAGTCACACTAATATTAGCATCATGAGTTTCTTTCTCACTTTTAATATAACTCACTAACTAAGTTTAAGTTTAAACAACATCACATCTTTTCATGAACATCACTTTTTAGCTTTATTACAACTACTTAAGTGATCATGTCATTGCACCACATACACATTAACAACTTGATACAACATCCTATTACATGTCCAACTTGTTATCATTAGGTTATACTAATACACAAAGGATTGCACTTGCATTCGCGTATCCCGACACCCTCCGATTGCCTCTAAATACACAACAGTCCTAAAGAAAACCATTTTGACCCTTAATAGAAATTTCAAATTGAAAAACTTAAAGAATGCAAGTTATAGGTTTGCTCGTCCTCGTTCCGGAGCATCTTGAATTACATCAATCGGAGTTTGTATGAAAAAGTTATGCTCATTTTAGTAAACTATGTCTGGTCAGTTTTTTTTTCAAAATTTCGGCTAAACAGACTACCTCCCCCCCCCCCCCCCGCCACAGGGTCAGGGGTTTTTGTACTGGGGGGGCTCGCCGGGGTGGGGGTCCCTTCTGTGTTTTTGCGATTTTTGATCCAGAACACTACAGAAAGCCAAATTAGGCCTAAAAACTCTTTTCTAACAACCATACCAACCTACCCAAGGTGTAATATGTTTACAGAAACATAAACTAATGTTTTCTAACACATTTTTAACCACCTAAACAACATAAACATCAAGATTACAACATTTAATTTTCACTATTTTTGCTAAAATTTCACTTTTTGAAAGTTTGAGTGAAAATCATTACTGTGATTTTTTTTTCCAACCAAAACAGTTAATTCAACATACTGTGTTTTAGTTTCTTCATCTTCTTTCAAAATCAATAGTCAATTTATATATTATACAGAGAATTAAACCCCAATTTTATTTTAAACTAAGCCATATATATATATATATATATATATATATATATATATATATATATATATATATATATATATATATTCATACCAATTCACTATAATATGATTTCCTTCACAAAATACATACATAACATGAATTCATTTATAAACTTATGAAAACAACTTTATAACAACCAATTTATCATATAAAACTATATATAACAAATAATACAACCTCTACAAAGATTTTATAGAGAATTCTAGGAAGAGAAACAAAAACTAAAACTTTAAAAATAAATGAGTTAAGATGATACCTTAGTTTTAGAAGATGATGACTATTCTTTTGATTATGAAGCTTTCTTTTTCCCCAATTTCTCTCTCTAGACTTCTCCCAATTCTCTCTTACTTTTCTCTATAATTTTCTTCTTCTCTTCTTTTTCTTCTTATGAGTCTTTCTCCCTATTCTAAACTCTAACTTACGTACTGAACCAAATATAACGTATAGGTAATAATATATGTATTAAGTATATACTGTAATTATAACTTTAACTGACATCAGTTATAATTTTATTTGAAAATCAAAAGCCATAAGGCTTGTTTGGCTAGCTAACTAAAAATAACACATTAAATCTTACACCTTGTTTGGTAAAATATATTTAAATTAAAGACTTAATATGTATTAAGCCTTGTTTGGCAAAACTGAATTAAACTCCTTTAATTTATTTTAATAACTCCTTTATAGAAAGGTTATTTGTCACACTTTATTCAATTAAATTTTAATATTCAATTTAATTAATTCTAATAACAATTTATTAAATTACTTTAACACATAAATCAATATAACATAATTATAATTTTCTTTATAATTATAACTTTATTTAATCAACTAACACATCATTTTAATTACAAATTCAAATTAAAATATAATAATTCATTTAATCATTATAAACTCTCTAACTTAATTATTAAATTAAATTAGAATATTATCTCATAACAATTAATTTTCTTAACTGCTTAATTATTTACTTAATAAATAATTAACCAATCAAGTCAAATCAAATTAAATATTTAGTCAACAATAAATACATCCATTAAATATTTATATAACTCAATAAATATTTAAAAATTATCATTAAAATTCTGGACTGTTACACACTATATACAACTTCTCTTCACACTCATATGTCCCATTAGGGACAAACACATTTTATAACCAGAAGCCTGGTTTCGGATCGCCATATCCTTTTCTCTCCATTTGGTTTTGAACCCTTACTCAACTCTGGTTATCCCACCAGGGATTGAACCTTTCACACCCGCAGTTTTACCCCACTAGGGATAAGACTTTTCACACCCGCAATTTATCCTGTACATGAGATTAAACTTTCTCACTCGCAGTTTGTCCTGAACATGGGATCAAACTTTTCATTGGCTGCAAATCATCCTGAACATGGGGCGAACTACGTCGACCTGATCTCCTTGATACACGGGAGTATGTAGGAAACCATATTTTATATGGTCCGATTGTAATAAAACAAAAACAACAAAAATATTTCTACACCCTTCTCATTACAAAAATAAAAAATAACAAAAACATTCCTACACCCTTTTTGCCACATACAACGTTGAACCTCCACACCAGGTTCGAACTACGTAGACCTGATCTCCTCTTTAATAGGAGTACGTAGGTAGCCATTCATGGTTCGGTCTAACCCCCTACCAAAATACAAACACTTGTCAACGGTATTGGGATTATCCTTCAATCCACCACATTTCATCGACTTCAGACCAAAGGGATGGAACTACCTGACCTCCCCATGTAAGCGGGAGAATTGACTACCATCTAAGCTGCGGTTGATTCCTCAAAGAGAAACACCAATCCATAAGAGATGGAACTAACTGGGCTCCTCTTGAATAGGAGTACTGGCGACCATCTATGGTGTGGTCAACCTTAGAGAGGAAAGCCACATTCCTCTCCATATTTACATACAGAAACCAGTCCCAAGACACCAAAGATGGTAGGGGATGCACACAGATCAACGATACATTCTGAAATATCCTGAGATAACTTAATGTCCATCCATCAAGGAGAAATTCAGAATACATCAAAATCACAAGCCCTGAAGAAATAGGCAAATATCAAGCAAGCAACAAGGCATAACTAAAAGGAAAGTGATCAAAAATATATTTCCCTGCTATACATAATGCTGTTTGATATATACAATATGAACTGTACATGACAAAATGGCTAAGCTAGTCTGTGCAAAAAAATACAAGCCCATCTACAAATCAGTGTATATGCGAGCTATCAAGCCCAACATGGCATCCCTCTCAGAAGAAGGAGGTAACGATATGGTCTCCTGTACAAGGGTATCCACACGAGCTAACAGATCTATGGCCATCTACATGGTGATGCGGTGCTCATCAATGTATGTGCTCATCTCTGCAATCATGCCACTCGTAAGGGACCTCACTGTGGTACTATCTGTAACGGCTACATCCCGGGCAGATATGACACTATCCCTCTCGCTTATCACGATATCTCTGGCTGATCTGGCCTCATCCCGCTCAACAACAACGACATCTCTACGAGCTAATGCCTCGTCTCTCTCTAATAGTGCGACGTCTCTCCCATCAAGAACTGTCAACATTAAGGCTCTAGCTTGATCTCTCTCGTATGTCATCAGATAGAGACTCTGCTTGAAATACTGTGCTGAATGTTGGATCACGACAGGGCTAGTACTGGGAGAATCTAATAGAGCTGCTAGCAACCCAGTGAATGGATCCTCCTCGGTGGGAGAATCAATATCCTACATGGGCTCTCCACCATCTGAATCAATACCCAGCACTGCGGATACTGCCGCAGCCGATGAAGTATTTGTCGCCATCCACGCAAAATACTCTGGCAAACAACCCGGATGGCTAATAAAAAAATTAGCTATCTCACGCTGATCCCAACATGCATACACCCGAGATCGGTCCTCTGCTAATAGATGGAGAGAAGCTAAACGCTGACCTGAAGCCCCATCAAAAGGATGGAAGTCTTGGAACTGGTCAAACTGTGACAGCACAGCCAGTGGGTGGTAGGTAGTCATGCCCCTCAGACCAGCCAGAGGGAGATAATCCATGCCCAGAGCATGAGTAATGAAGCTATAGGGTGAACTGAGCCTTGTACACGGTAGGATGCCAAACGGATCTCTGATCCCTGCCAAAAATACCGGCCAAGATATAGCGTCTATACACTCCGACGGTTGAAAGGAGTAAGACATAGCTATATCATGGGTAAAGCAATACCCGTGTCGGTGAAAAGTGTCAATCGGTCTCAAGTGTGACATAAACCACACGTACAACATGACCGAACTACCTGTAAATACCCTTGCAGGGTAGGTGCTGCAAAACATGGCTGACCTCAACATCTCTGCCACAATCATCAGAAAGATGGTATGACCCTCTTTGAGAGCTCTCTCTGCCATGATAACACTGATGTCCAGCTCATCCATATATTGTGGCATGTATACATACGCCACTATACACATCACGAATACATCCACTCTGGCCAAATGCCAATGATCCTCTGGTGTGGTAAAATCCCCAGAATGCCGTACGTAGCTGTCCAATGAGCCTAACCTATCTATCAGGAAACACTGGGATAATACATGACCTGATGTAATATCATCCTCTACTACTCTGCGCCGTAACCCGGTGAGGGTCATGAACTGCCAGCGTATATCTCCGACAGCCATATGAGTGCAAGGTCTGTCTAAGGGCAAAGCCGTCAACCGCTTGTACTCCTCCAATGTAGGAGTCAACTCCTGGGTACCATACTAAAAAACCTATCTCATCGGTATCCAATGCTCCTGCATACCCTCTACAAAGCCTACGGGAACTTAAAACATCAAGAGGGTCATAGAATGCTGTAATAGCTGATCTACAGTCACCCTATCTGTAGGTGACATACTATCATACCACGACCTCAAACGGGAAACTATTAACACTGGTAGGGTGTCATCTATGCGGCTGACTATCGAAGAAGACATCTGTGTAGGCCGTATCATAAGACTATCCAGGGGTCGATGCTGAATTTCTCTGGACATACATATATATGCATAACATGATACATGCATTACAGATAATAGATGGCAATATGATGTAGGGAATAGAAAATAGTATATACATTCCTAAGTACATCATCATCTACATGCATCATCTATGTACAGCTAAAAATATAGGAAAATGGGGCACTGACGCCCTACTACTAACAGAGGCCTATCAAAAGATACAGCGAGAATGGGGCACAACCACCCAATATTTAACAGAGGACTATCAAAAGAGATAACGAGAATACACAATAAAAGAATACAATGGTGTCAATATCTACATCATCAATCCTGTCCACCTGATGTAACTCTTCCTGAGTCACTGGATCTCTATCAACAGGGATGTCAGGCCTATACAAGGGAGCATCTGCACTGGAAAAGCCATATGGGTCACCTGAGGGGCCAGCGCCTGAGCTGGAAGGATCAAAAGTATCTGCCTCTGAAGGATCTCTACCCAAGTACCGGATAAAGAAATGTGCCTGGTCCAACTGCCGGGTCAAATGATTAATCTGTGTCAAATGAGTCGGTTCTCGGACAAAGGTCAGCCAATCCATCATCATCACGGATTCAGGAACCATATCCCCATCAATGGGATGTCATCGATGAGTGACTGCAACACAGGCTAATAACGCCTGGCAGGAGGCAAGATCGGTACACAAATCTCTCATGTGGTGCTCCTAATAACACGCTCTTCTAAATAGAAATCCCATCCTCCATCTGTGAATAGAGGAATCTTACGAGTGGATATCACGTGCTCGACACCAGTCGAAAATCCATCCTCAAATCCAATGGTCAAATGTTCCCCATAATAAGGAACCCAGGTGATGACATCAGCTGTCAACAACTCCAACTGTAGTCGACAATGTGTGAAACCCTCCGTTACAGGAACCTCCACCAAAATGGAGTGATGCCATTGCCGTCCTCGAGGATAGGTATCTAAACCTAACACACTCACAAGACACAAAAATGGAAGCCTCTCATTAGCCCAAAACTGCCAACACAAAGGTAAAACATCTGATGTCAGTGAACACTTTTAAACCTGTACATGGGAAATCAAAATAGAACTACTCACCAGCAGAAACGGGTAAAATCCTAGCCAAGCCTCGGTTAAGCCCTGCGAACGCATGTGCATTCCCTTGAGGAAATAGGCGAAGGTGTAGGAACCCCAATCATACTCTCCAATACGGTCCACCTCTCGCGTGGTGCTGATCAAAGCGAATGACACCGTAGAAGAGTTATCTGCTATCAAACAACCCTTGATGATAACCAGGAACAATTGTAAGACCCTGAATTTTACAAAATAAAAGTATTCAATTTTCTGATAATTGTTATTCTATTTAGTAAATGGTTAAATTGATAAAAGGTTAAAGTTAAGGGTGATATTTTAAAATTTTTCAAAGTAAGCAAGTTGATATTCGTTGTGTCGGGGAATATTCGTTTGGTCGGGGGATATTCTTTTTATCAGAGAATATTCGTACGATGACACCATAATTGGTGGACCCCATAACGGAATAACTGTCGAAGTTAGAAAATGACAGAATTATCTTTTTATAAAAATAATGACAAAAGTTTTACCGTTAAACTGTTGAACTACTCGGTAGTAAAAGTACAGTAATACGCATGGTTGCATAGTAGTACACGGTATTGATTATTGATGCTTATGTGAGAAGTCACTCAGTTATACTCAATTATTGCTACAGTAATTACTACATAATATCTATCATATTATTGATTCAATTATTGTCACAGTATTAATATTTTATATTATTAAATCAATAATTGAGACGATAAAGTTATTCATATTATTATTTGTAATATTAACAATGTCTAAAAAGTTCTGTCGAGGAAAGGGATTTGGTCACCTAATTACGTGCCAATAGGGAGAAATCCTTATCGGAAAGCCCCCTCTTTCTTGGGAATGATCTGGTTGTTAAATATTATGAGTTATAATATTAATGATGAATAAGTTCGTGTTGATTAAAGATAAAATTGATATTTCTATTGTGTTGAGATTATTAGTGTTAATGGAAATCGACATCTATTCCGATAATAATTGATGTCTGGAGGTTATATTGACCAATCGGATAATTAATCGGATAAATGAGCAATTAATTACTATTAATTCACATGCTTATAACTATTTGTTCACATGTGTGTACTATTGATTCACATGAATGTACTATGAGGGGATATGGTATAAGATTGATAATACTTGCATGACTAAACTAAAAATGGAGGTATAGATGAATGTACTATACTGTAATTATTTTTTTCACATGTATAGAACTATTGATTCACATGATTGTACTATTGATTTACATGATGTACTATTAGGAAGGTGCAAGTTTGATAATACTTGCATGACTAAATTAAAAATGAAGGAAAAGATGAAGGTATTATACTGTAATATTTCGAGCCCCAAAACTTGTAATTATCGAAACTATATTTTCCTATAAATAGAAACTCATTCTTCCTTCATTCTCAACAATTCACTAAGACTCACAAGAGTAATTATAGAGAGGGAAGCTATAGAGAGAAAGAAGAAGAGAAGTCTGCTACTTTACTATTCCAGTATACAGTCTTCTTCTGAGGTAAGGGGTATTATTTATTTCATATTCTGAAGAGATATTATTTTTCGTATTCGTATGAATATTATTTTCGTTCAATAATCGTCAGGAGTATTATTTCTTCCGTATTTATTAAGAGAGTTTTTTCTTTCAATACTTGAATGGGTTGCCATTCCATTCTTTATTATTCCGTTGGAATAACCTGTCTACGTGGACTACCGTATGCATGGTGAAATTCTTCTGTTATTCCATTCTTTATTATTCTGTTGGAATAACCTGTCTACGCGGACTACCACATGCATGGTGAATGACCCTTCGTATTCATTCTTTATTAAATTGTGGAAATGATCTGTCTACGTGGATTACCGCATGGCAGGTGAAAATCCATTTACAGTTTCGTATATTCTATTATACTCGTATAAGATATCATTTCTTTTGTACTCATCATGAAATATTGTTTTTTTTTGTATTTTCCTTTTATGACTACTATTCACGGAATAATATTCATGAGTTACTATTCACGCTGTTACTATTCACTCAGTTAATATTCATTCGAATATTATTCACTAAAGTATTCGGGATACTTTTCATGCCGGGGTACTATTCATGAGTTACTATTCATATGTTACTATTCACCCGGTTATTATTTACTAGAATATTATTCTCTCGGGTATTTGGGACACTTTTCATGCTGGGATACTATTCACGAATTACTATTCCCAAAGTACTATTCACAGGGTACTATTCACGGAGTACTATTCAACCGAAAAATATATTTCTTTTCTGTCCAAATTATTTTTGATACATGAATATTATTCTTGAATTTTACTCCACAAAGCAGTATCATGTTGACAATTTGGATATTTTTAAACTCTGGATAAATTTAAAGTCTTTAATATTTATCCTTGATTTCGTTTGATTAATGCTTATATCATTGTCATCATCCTCATGCTTATATTGTGATGAAAGTCATATCTGGCTTACGTGCATAGATTGAATGGTGATTGGTATGATTATGTCCAGGGATCATTCGGTATAATCATTACCGTAATGTTACAAATGATGTGTTAAAAGTCCTCATTGGCCCGTAGTGCATTGATGAACAGTTTTTGGTATGATCATGACCATGGGTTCTCTTCGGCCAAGGGTGTAAAGATGAATTATTTTATGGTGTGATCATGATTGTTGATGAAAACACGATTATCTTTGGCCCGTAGTGCATGGATAATTCGTGGTCGTGATACTAATGAATATTCTTGGCCTGTAGTGCATGGATAATTCGGTGATGTGGATTATTTATTGTGCTGAGTCTCAGCGATAAAATATTGATAATAAACTTTTAATTCGTAGAAGATAGTAGATATCATGCTCTACTTGACTCTTCTAAAATACAGTTACATGTCTTTGGCATGTAGTGCAAGGATGTACTGTTAATGAATATTTTTTGTAAAGCCCCTAAATCCGGGTACTTGAAACCCGAATTCAGTGCTTCACGATACCATTTCTATGAGCGGAATAGTACTACTAATAATAACAATAATATAAATATTAAACTTAATTTACATAACTATCAAAGTCTAGCTCCTAAGTACGTAACCGTTAATCATTCCTTACAATACATGATAATAAATATATAACATTGTCTTAATAATATTAAACTATTACATATGATATCATTGAAATCATTCAGCAACCTTTCCCTTTCCCTTGTTTCTAGCAGAGCCTTCAGATTGTTCACACTTAGCTGAAAATATTTAAATTAAGCAAGGATGAACATTTGAGTGCCCAGCAAATAATAACAATTATATATATATAAGCTGAAAGAATTTAAATATTTTCTTTATACTACCCTTTTACAACAAATCAATAGTTGTGAAGTAATCTGAACCGATAATAATAACATAACAACCCTCTTTTAAATTTTTGAAACTACGTATTGACTATAAATAGGGTTAAAGTGACATACTATGAACATTGTTTTCATTTTCGAAAAGGTTAAACAGAACTTCATCTGTAAACCGTCATAACTTACGGGCACATGGATGATCATCCCGTTGTACCCTGTATTGATCAATACTGCATGCAAGAACGATAGGATCGTTCACTCTGTCCGCCTTGGGCGCATAAAAGTTTTCCCGTGTAAGGGATGTTCATACTTGTCGGGGTTCCAAACCAAAGCAATTCGGTTGGATAATAATAAGGTTTTATCTTGTTCAACAATAATCTATAATTCAACATATATATACGGATATTTAACAAAGGTGTATCAACATGTGGTTAAATGCAATGATTATCCAACTGGGGACACTTGTATAATCATTTATAGAAATTATCGAATAGAATATATATCTGAATTACCATATACTAACATGTTGATAATCAATGAGCGTATATAATATAGGGTTAATAATCTGTACAGTAATAATATAATTCTGAAACATTCTTACTCATGTCCATTGCAAAAAGAAAATGCAAAGGTAGGATACTTGCCTGATGCGCTGCTTACAATACGCAACTTAGTTTAATCTTTTATATCACGACCTATCATTAATCAGATCATTCGTTCGATTAGAACAATATACTATAACATATAGTACTGCATTTCACAGTCAACACATAATCTAATCGCATTATCACACATGTTCAATAGTCATTGCATCACAAACAAACATTCATACAGTCAAAATATCTAAGTCTAGATCAATTTCTGGAATATGTCGGTGTACCGACAGCTTTATCGGGTAATTATCGAGTCTAAGACTCTATTCCAACGTTCAATATCCGTAAGTATTAGTCATATTATTTTAAATGACTTAAAAAATATTTTATTAATTTATCATGAATTTTCAAACACCGAAATCATTATTAAATGATTTAAATATCAAATAATTCTATTATCATTTAATTATTATTAAACTATTAATAATACTTTTATTCATTTACCAATAGTATTAATATTTTATTCATTTACTAATATTATTAATCATTTAATAATATTTTATTCCTTTACTAATATTATTACATTTTTAATAACATTTTATTTAATCTCGAATATTATTATTTACTTAATAATATTTTAATCATCCAATAATACTTTAATTTAATATTATTAATCTTTTAATAATATTTTAATCTAAGATTAATATTTTAATCTAATATTATTAATCATTTAATAATGCTTTAATCATTTATTAATATTTTAAATCAAATATGATTAACCATTTAATAATATTTTAATAAAGTTTTAATCTTAATATTTTTATTTACTTAACAATATCATATTCTAATATTATTAATATCATAATAACATTTTAATAATTTATTAGATTAATAAACAATTTATTTTAATTGTTCACCCTTAATAAAATTATTTATTTAATATCCATAAAAGGTCATAAATAATATTTCTTATTATAAATTATAAAAATGCCCTAAAATAGTCATAATATTATATATTAGGAGTATTCAAGCATTAAAATCACATTTTTCTCATTAAAGACATCATTTAACTATTTATTTCTTTTTATTCATAACTTAATCATTTTTAGAAAAAATAGCAAACTGATTTCAAAAATTCTCATCTTCTGGATTTTGACAGAATATGAACCTACAAGGATCCCCAAATTTTTCTGGAATTTTAGAAAATGATCTACTATTTTTAAAGTTCCCAAAACACTCGGATCTTGCTTCATTTTTCATAAATTGAGTTTTGCTCAGACAAATCTGAAATTTTCAGGGTATGCTCTCCTAACATATATGAACCTACTGTAAAAATTTCGTAATTTTCCAGTGTATACACAGTGAGATATTTGAAGGTAAATATTTAGGAGTCCTTCACGGAAATAGTCATTACGCACAATCTATAACTCAAAACGTGTCCGTTCTTTTTCCTACATGTAGATAACTTCTCAAGGTACCTCTTTTATTTTTCCCAGAATTTTAAAAGACATGCAACTGTCTGAAATAGTCCCTAGAAAAATAGGACAGAAGCTATTTTAGGGTTTTGAACCTTTAACATTCAAAGTGGACTGCTTTGGGGAAAACAGCCCCAAAGGTTTCAGAACTTGCTAGATTTGTGTTCTATCACTTGGGTTTACTAGATAACTCATGTATCTAGCACCCCCCCTTCGACGGATCACAAATCTAAGTTGAAAACCTTGAGTTACACAAGATTTAGTGGAAGAAAAACAAGAGTTTTCACCCTTGGAGAACATATGCTCATATTCTTCCTCTAAGCCTTTGATTTAACACTCAAGATACTTAGTTCCATACATGATGATATGTAGAACTAGGGTAATTTGAGTATTAGACCATAACCCCCATATATGATGAGATAAAAACCAAAATAGAAGAATAATAAGAAAGAATGGAAGAGTATCCTCACCTAGTTTTCTTTGCTATACTTCTTGTTCTTCCAAAGTATGATATAAACTTAGGATGCATGAACAATAAACTCCTCTCCCTCTCTAGAATCTGAACTTTTCCTCTCTGTCTTGCTAAGCTTTGTGTTTTGATGGGTTGGGAGAAAATAGAAGAAGAAGAAGAATGGTGGAGGAGTAAAATGAAATGAGATAGATATTATGTTGGTGAATTAGAGTGGAATGCTAATATCCTCCATGTTTCTTTTGCCCCTTGGACAAAAGGGTTAGCCTTATCCCTTCCTAATCATACCTAATCATGCCATTAAGGTTGCTAAGTGAATTTTCTACCAATGGGAGCATGACACACTTGTCCTTGTGTGTAAGATTTCTACTTATGGAACATGATTAGCTTAATATTCTTGCCTTAAAAAGGCTAATGTGGCCAATCATATTTATGCCCACTAACTCCTTCATTTAGCTTTTATTTTAATGCATACATTAGATAAATCAAATGTCTAAAATACCCTTAATCAAGTGGGCTAAGTTTGGGCTTGCATTTTATTTCTTTTGGGCTTTTCCTTTAATTGTTTTGGGCCATGTAATAAACATAGTCTAACAATTTTAATATATGTTACCCAAATTATTTATTTAGGGTTTTCATTTCCAATCTTATGAAATTTAATTACTTATACATGTGACTTTAGCTCATAACCTAATTAGGTTTACTAGAAATAGGTTTAAAATTAGTAGTCACTTGAAATAATAAGATTATCCACTTAAGTTAGTATACATATTAAATACTAACCCTTCCTTATTACCATAACCCTTAGGTTATTTAATTGTCTCACCTAATGTATAATAAGGTTACGAAACTTTTATTTAGGGTTTAAAATAAAATAAAATTAGTTCCTAAAATTTGTAATTAGGGTTTCACACAGTAATACAAGGGTTTGTCACATAACACCATAATTGACCAACCCTTATTGGTCCACATATACAGTACATATTTATAGCACTGAAAAATCGAAATATAATTATTATAATAATTCTAAAAATCATTTCATATATTATATTAATAATATATGATTATATCTTCATGGAAAATAATTAATAAAACATTTCTACTATAAAATTAATTATGATAAAAATATAATTTATAATGATCAATAATTCTAAAAAAAATTATTTGTAACTATTCATATTTTTATTTATCACATAAATACATATACACATTATCTTAGCACATATTCCCCATATTTAAAATAAAAAAAAATTAATACGCAAATATTCTAATTTATTTGTATAGAAAATATCGGGTTGTTACATTCACCCTCCCTTATAAAGATTCCGCCCCCGAAAATACCGTTTTAAAACCTACACATACAAGTGTACGTAGCATATACAATCATTGCAAGTAGATCTTGATCGTAAATGATCGTATTGATCTTTAACCTATTCACGTAAAGCTTGTCTATCGTATTAAACGGAAATTTGATTTCTAAAAGAACTCAAATTCCTTCTTCAAAATTTCTTTATAAAATAATTTACTATATATATGAAAATCATGCAAAAGAAAATAAAAGCTATACGAATAATACTTGGAATTGCACCACCAGCTGCTATGGTATCCTGGACCGTCATGTTGTAGACCCTTGCTGTTGATTTCGTCGGCTTGTTGGATGACGTTGGTCCCGTGATTGCCAGAGTTCCACTGCCATTACCAGTATTCACACTCCCTGCCTCCGTCCTCCTCGTCGAACAATCCTTCACCTTGTGCTCAGTCGATCCACACAGAAAACACCCACTGTTCATCCTAGGATTGGGGCAGTTAGGAGAGATATGGCCCTCCTGTCCACACTTGTAGCACACGAACTTCCCCTTCAAACATTCCCTAGAGTGGTTCTTTCCACAGTTCCCATACTGCAGAGCTTGCTTCTTAACTCCTTCTTGTTTTACCAGCACACTTCCAAAATTGCTTCCCTTCCTTTTGCTACTACCACCGCTACTCCCACTATTAACTGCCACCTTCCCAGTTCCTTCGACCTTACTCTTGTTCTTTCTCTCCTTGTTGTAGAGGCTCATGGCCTCAATCCCCTCCTCAACAATAATAGCCTTCTCCATGAGTGCTGCAAATGTAGGGATCTGCAACACCGCCACCTTGTTGTAGAGCCAGGGTTTTAATCCCAGCTCAAACCTTCTAGCTTTCCTAACCTCCGTATCAACTTGATGCAGAGCAAACCTAGCCAACTCATTGAATTTTGCGACGTATTCGGACACCGTCATATTCTCCTGCTTCAACTCTAAAAATTCTACCTCCATCCTAGCCTGCATACTAGATGAAAAATAGTTTTCGAAGAACAGTGTCTTAAACCTATCCCAAGTAACAACACCCTCTCCTGCCCTCGCCTGATTCGCTTCCCACAAAAAATTTGCCTCACCCTTCATCATGTTGGTGGCAAAAGTGGTCTTTTGCCCCACAGCTACCCTAGCTACCACGAATGCTTTTTCAATCTCTTTAACCCAAGTTTGGGCTTCAACAGGGTCAGTTGTCCCTTTAAATTTGGGAGGTCCCACAACCTTAAAATCTTTAAAGTTAGCTAGTTGGTTGTCTGGCTCGTTCCCTGCCACTAGCATTCTTTGCTGCATAGCTTGTGCTACCATGTTTGTAAAATGCTGCATCGGGTCTGTAGACACTCAAAATTTTTTGTACTACTGACACTAACATTGCAGGAAGGCAGATTCGTCTTTTATGAGAGAACCCTGAAAGACAATCCACAACCATACTGGATACTACCGGAAGTTCAGCATCAACCCCCAGATCGCAATCTGGGAGTAACCAATCCAACCTCGGATGTAACCCCGAGGCCTGCAGATACAATACCGGAACACACACCGGAGAAGACAGATTAATCTCGAAGATAACCCCGAGGTATCCAGTCTCAACCCCAAACATGGGAATAGCCTCCAACCTTGGTGATAGCCCCAAGGAATGCAGTTTCGGCATTAACCCCGAAAATGCTTGTTATAAGTGCAACCAACTTCAATCTCGACGCTCACAACGAGATACACTGTATCAGCCCGACGATGACATCGGAAAGACAGACACACCTCAAAGATGACAATGAGGACTTTCAACCAATTGCAGCAGTCCAATCCCAGCGAAGCTGAGCAACGTCTGCTTTATTGACCCAACCCGGCAATAACACCGGTAAGGGGCAACATCGTCATCTGACCAACACGATGCCACGCCACGTCGTCTCAACGCCTCTACACAACAACATCCCACAAGGCTAACCAATCCTGAGTTGCTATTATACGGGGTAACGGATAAAAGTTGAAGCTTGAAGACCGGAGGGCACCGTCCCATCTTCAAAGACTTCGTACAAACTCTAATCCCATGCCATCATACAAACTCTCGACAACGGCGGTCCGAAATAGGTCCTGTATACCTCAAACGGATGCCCGGATTGCACTTCAGAAAAACCGAGTGGACATTACAGTGCCCGCGTGCACGTACTTCGTGACGACCAGACCCAACCAAATCGGGCCGACCCGACCTGCCTCTGGTACACCTATGGCTGAGCCGCAGGTACACCTGCGGCACCCTTTGCCTATAAATAAGAGGCTTGGGGTGCTGATTTTTAAGAGAAAAAAGATGGGGAAACCCTGCAAAATTCGCTCTACACTTGCCATACAGTGTATTTTCCCACTTTAAACACCTGTGAGCTCATATACAGCCCTTTTTTGTACGTACAAAAGTCAGTGTTTACTCACTCTAAAGATATAGAAGTCTTCTTTGGCAGCCCACTGTAAGCCTTCTCACACACTTTAGAGTCTTTCTCTTCATTTTTGCACACACCCTTCTACACGTTGAGAGTCGTGTTGCTTGCTTTTGCCCGGACTTCGGTCCGTGGTTTCATTTTAGTCTATACATACATATATATATATATATATATATATATATATATATATATATATATATTTTACTTATATATTTACTAATATTACCGAGTTATGCCTCGGTTGAGCCTAGACTTTGGTCTGGAGTGTTTATTTGCTTTTTTATATATATATTTTTATATATATGAACTGTGTATCAGACTTTGTTCGATTGAGCCTAGACTTCGGTCTGGAGCGTTTATTGCTTTAATATATATATACTTATATATATTAACTGTGTGTCGGACTTTGTTCGATGAGCCTAAACTTCGGTTTGGTATTTTTAATTGCTTTCTTATATATATATATATATATATATATATATATATATATATATATATATATATATATATATATATATAGCCTTATTATTACATGTGGTGCATTTACTTGCTTTATATATATATATATTTATATATATATATATATATATATATATATATATATACTTATATATATGAACTGCTATCGAACTCTGTTCGGTGAGCCTGAATTTTATATCCGGTGCGTTTACATGCTTATATATATATATATATATATATATATATATATATATATATATATTTACATTTCGTCCCACCTGGAGTTTACTTCGTGGTGGTTGACCATTTTTACAGCTTTATCTACATTTTGTCCCGCCTGGAGTTTCCTCCGTGACGGTTGATAGCTTTTAACAGCTTTATTTATATTTCTGGTCCCCCATGGAGCTACTTCGTGGTTGGTGATCATGTCTGTATATATATATTTTACTGTTTTTATATATATACCTGCTTACTGCTTTCATACAAATTGCGGTATTATGTGAGCCTAGGAATCATGTGATCACAGATTCATCCCATTGGATCTAGATTCGGTTCCCGTGATGGACATTTTCAGCTGTAAGCAGCTTGTAAATTATTCTGCGGTGTCTGGATTTTCTCAGATGGTTTCCATACCCACGAGGAAGTCGGCATTATTTTGTACATTATTTTCGTACGGATGCTTCGCAGCCGTCAAATAAAATCAATTAAGCCGCGCATTTAATAAAATGGGAGTGCAAAAGGCCTCAATTACTATTGAGCGTCAGGGTTTGAAAAACCTCTTTTATAAAACATCACTGCCATATCTTGCTAAAATTGAATTTTTACATAAATTCAAACCCTGCGTATATAGGTGCGAACGAGGCCTCGTACCACTTTCAAATAACAGCACATTGACTCACACACACATACACACATTCAGACAATAATTTCTTGAAAAGAGGCGGTCACCGTGGTAACACGGATGTCGGGGGGTGCCTAACACCTTCCCCCCGCATAACCAAGTCCCCGGACCCTAAATGAATCTCGGTTTCACCGACCCGTATAGCAATGTCACATCATTGGGTCAATGTGCAAACTTTTTCTCAGTTGTGTTGGTACAACCATTTAAAAAACCAACTGGCGACTCTTAACAGTCCATCGTCGACATTATACACGTCGGACCCTTTTCACTTGTTTTTTCAAACAAATCTCACCTAAAATGAGAACATCAAAGAACAAGTAACGGAAAGGGACAATTAAAAATCCCGACATCGACAGGTGGCGACTCTGCTGGGGACTCCAGTAAGAGGACTTAAGCCGCTATTTCAATCTTTTCAAAATTGTTATCTGCTTATGTGTGGATGTTGCATTTACATTGGATGAATGTGTACGAATGCATGTCTTGTTTATTTAGTGCCTCGCACTATAAACTGCATGTGATGTTAGTGCCTCGCACTATAAATTGCCTGTGATGTTAGTGCCTCGCACTATAAACTGCTCATGATATTAGTGCTTCGCACATGTCATCATTTCATATGGTGAGACGCGATGTATGTGAATGTATGCTGTGTGGTCCCTCCACCAGGAGGCTATCCCGTCGGTGTTTGATTACTGGATTTGTGAGAAGCCTGATTCTCCGAGGCTCAGGAAAGGCACCACCCAAATTCGCTCCAGTTGAAAGACCGGATTAAGTTCCCGTCAAGTAGATTGCGATGATTTGGGAACCTTCATGCCAAAAAGCCGCGAGAGTAACCTAAGATAGGTTAGCCTCTGATAAACCCAAAACGGAGGAAAGTCTCTTCATGCTCTCAATTTCATGACATATCTATCTCCATGTAATGAGAAATATGAAGGAATGTGTACACATATACATACATGCTACAAACAGCTGACATCCGTTTTTGCAGGATAAAATTCCTAAAATGGACTCATCACATTGCATATTAATATTCACCTTCCCTAAGGACTAAACTATGCAAGTCTTTCGCAGGGAGTCAATCGGGCCTACTACCCGTTCAAAGTCCAAAAAGGCAACAGGCCTACAGTCAATTATGTCGTCATCCGACCAGACTGAACTTAATCCAGTTTCTCGCAAAGAATTCAATGGATTAAGCAAACAAATTACAGATTTGGCTGTTCTGTTCAAAGAATTACACCAGTCTACACAGGGTCAGAAAATACCCGTACATGCTGAATCCTCCACACAAGGAGGAGCCCAGGTCGTTACCATACCTGAACTGCAGTTGGATCAGACCAACAAAACTCATGATGCTGCCCATCCCACTGGAGACCCAGACACTGGTGACATCAAAAAGAAAGTCCTCCAAATGGAAGAGACCCTTCGTACTATCAAAGGAATTGGAACACACGGGAGTGTTTCATATGCTGATCTATGTATTTTTCCTGGTGTTCATTATCCAGAAAAGTTAAAAACTCCTGACTTTGAAAAATATGACGGGTTAGGAGATCCTTATACACACTTAAAGGTATTTATTGGAGAACTTGGATCTTATGCAGAGGATGAAAAGCTTAGAATGCAATTATTCCAAAAGAGTCTAACTGGAGAAGCCCGTTCATGGTACACCAGATTAGACAACTCCAAAATCCACAGCTGGGAAGAGCTAGCACATGCCTTCCTCACTCAATATAGTTTTCAATCTCAAATAGCTCCTGATCGGTATCAAATTACCAAGATCAAGAAACAATCTAACGAGTCTTTCAAAGAGTATGCCCAGAGGTGGAGACGCCTGGCTGCCCAAGTGAATCCTTCCATGACCGAATCAGAAATGGTCATAACGTTCATAGACATACAAGAAGCTCCCTTCTATGAGAGAGTTTTAGCCGGCATCGGCAAACCGTTTTCTGAAATGGTCAAACATGGGGAGATGGCTGAGATGGGATTGAAATCCGAAAAGATTCAAGACCTAGCTGCATTCAAAGCTGTTGCTGATCACATCCAGTCTGGAAATTATGGAAACAACCCCAGGAGGGTCCATAAAAAGAAAGAGGAAGATGTTTCCCTGATACTACAGGGTCAAAAAGGCAGTCAAAATATGCCTGTTCTGAGGAAAACTATACTCCCTTTCCAGCACAGTCTGTAAACCCTCCAATACCAAAAGGTGGAGAAGCCAAACGCCCTCGAGTGTTCACACCCTTAGGGGATACCCTCAAGAATATCCTTAATCTTCTGACAACACAAAAGAAGATTACACATCTACTTCCACCAGCCAACCCAAATGGAAGGGGTTTTAATGCTGCTCGGAAATGTGCTTATCATGCCGGGGCACCTGGACATGATACTCAGGATTGTTGGGCCTTAAAACACAAGATCCAAGACCTGATAGACAACGGTGAGATCGTGGTCACTAAACCAGATCAACCTAACGTTCATGACAACCTTCTTCCTCAACACAAAGAAGAAGAGGTCAATATGATTAATTGGAGCAGTGGACAGAGTTCCAACTTCAGCTGTGATTCTTCCCAAACCATCAAAGACGGTGATAACAGATGGGATTATGCCAAGTTCCAGTTCACAATGGAACGAAAAATGAAAGCTCTCTGCAAACAAATTGAGCAAATGGCGGAACTGGTGACTTATCAGCATCAAGTGACTCATCAGCTAATCAACCAGGAGCATGCCAGTCTCCTGTCCATTGTCATGAATATTCCCTCTTCACTTTCAGAAAATGAAATACTGGAAGACAAAGTGACGAAGAGAGCAAATGCCAAGGCCCGTCGGGATTTCGCCAACAAGAGGGAATTCACCTATTTGGGTCAACCTATGGAGGAGATACTTCACATGTTAATCAATGAAGGAAGAATCAGTTCCCTTCTACCTCCAATCAACCCCCGTTCGGGACGGTACAATTCTGAGGGAATATGTCAATATCATTCCCAATCTCGTGGTCACAGCACAGAAGAATGCTGGGCACTTCGCCACCTTATTCAGAACCTAATCGACAGTGCCGTACTGCTCCTGGCAGATGACGACACTTTACTACGCGCCAGTGAAAATGCAGGTCCCACTAAATGGAAGAGTGTGGTAGCCGTCATATCTACTGAAGCTGATCAATCACTCGTCATGCCAATAATTCAACTCAAAGGAAGCAACAATCCTTTGAAAGTGGTCGCCCCCGACCCAATTAACTTGTCGTGCAGAGCACAATATCCTATTGTTAGCTTGCATAAAGTTTCGTAGAATTATGGAGAAGGTGAAGGATCCACCTCACATAACACTGCTGCAGTGTCGAAAGAAAATCCATTGTACCTTCCCCAACGGGTGATGAAATCTGCCGTCAAATCAAAAGGAAAAATACCCAGGGAGAAGATTGAAAAATTCCTCCGCACTATGGGTCATAACGAAGCTACGGTGGTTTTAAGCTTGAAAGAAGCTCCACAACAGATACCAATTTTGGACTTGGTCCTCACTTCCGAGAATCACCGGAAGATCTTGTTAAAGGTTTTAGAAGAAGCCTATCTCCCGACATCCGTGGATGAGGAAAAATTTTAACATCTGGTTGATCACATTTTCAACGACAATGTGATATCCTTCACTGATGATGATATTCCGCCTGAAGGAACCGGTCATTGCAAACCGTTGCACATCGCAGTCTTGTCCTCCGGATATATGGTGGCTGGAGTCCTGATAGATGGAGGCTCTTCCCTAAATATCTGCCCATATGCTACCTTGGTGAAGATGAATATCAATCCTAATCGAATCCGGAGTAGCCATACTATCATCAAAGATTTTGATGGAGCCCGCCAGAATTCGGTTGGAGTAATTGAGGTGCCAATTGAGATTGGTCCTCATATATTTTGCGTATCCTTCCATGTGCTCAAGATAGAGTCGGGATACAACCTGCTCTTGGGACGACCATGGATCCACATGGCTGGGGCAGTCCCCTCCACCCTTCATCAACAATTAAAATATATTGTCAACAATAGCCTGGTCACGGTCAACGCTGAACTAGAGTGTCCTCAACACGGGGATTAACTGGTCATCAATGCTAATGCGGACGTTGAACCAGTCAGTTTTTATGCTTTGAAAATAAGCAATACCCAATACCATGTTATTGGAGCAGCACTGCCCGAACCCCAGATTTCTGCCAAAGTGATGTCAGCCACTCAAGAAATGATGTCGTTAGGTCATAAACCAGGACAAGGGTTGAGTAAAGATTGTTAGGGTATCAAGTACCCTATTCGCTTAATCAAGATCACTGGAATAGCTGGACTAGGCTATTCGGCCAGCTCTAGTCACAGGAACCCTCATAAACATCCACAGGTTCCTTCAGCTTCAACTATGTGGCGTTTATCTTCGCCTTCAAGTGCTGAGTCCGCACAACCTCCTGTAAAGGTGCCAGCCAATGTCATGGCTATGTTATTTCCTAAGCCGAAACCGGTGGAGGAAAACAAAATCGTTATTCCAGATCCCGCAATCCAAGAAGAGGAGCGGAGAATCAAGGAGAACGTTGTCCGAACAATGTCGGGCATGCGTATCATCGTCCATGATGAACATACCAACCGATACACCCCAGACGATGATTGCCTAGACATAATGGCCATCATTCTGGACAGGGAGGATGATGACAGTCCCTCCATCACTGCGGTTCACCCGAACTTTGCTCTTGCCAATTGGAACAGCATTCCTTGCATTGGTCGTCAAGGGTAAAGCGGACAGAAGTTCTTTCTGCCCTGTACATATAATAACTGCTTACTTTTCTGTACAGTATTAACAGTTTATTTTGCCAGTATATGCTAACACTGTGTATGATCAAACACGTTTCATATATACTAAGTGAAAGCATATTTTGTTTCAGGACTCTAAATTTAGATGTGCCTGTACTTGCTGATACGATGCCTCTCCTACACAGGGATTGTACCTTTGATGTAGAGATGAATTCAGCCTTGATGGATACACAAGATGACATTGAGGTGCCTCTAGAAATTCAAGAATGGGTCAAAGATACACCTAAACCCAACCTTGATCAAACCACTTCTTTCAATCTCAGAACCTTAGAAAGCCCTAAGTTAATCCAGATTGGTTCAGACCTTACCCCAAACCAACGGAATGACATGGTTACACTATTAACCCAATTCCAAGATGTATTTACATGGTCTCATGAAGACATGGTGGGTTTATCCACTGACATTGTCCTTCATTGCCTTCCCATTAATGAGGGATTTAAGCCAGTCAAACAGAAACTCAGGCTATTGAAACTTGAGTGGAGTTTAAAGGTGAAAGAGGAAATTGTGAAATAATTTCAGGCTGGCATCATCATGGTGTCTACATATCCTGAGTGGATATCCAATATCGTGCCCATGCCTAAACCTGGAGGGAAGGTGCGAGTTTGCGTGGATTACCGGGACTTGAATAAAGCTTGCCTAAAAGACAGCTTTCCCGTGCCATTTATCCACATTTTCATTGACAATACTGCGCAATACGACATGTACTCCTTTGCTGATTGCTTTGCGGGGTATCATCAAATCATGGTTGCCGAGGAAGATCGTGAGAAGACTGCCTTCATCACTCCTTGGGGAACTTTTTGTTATAGACGGTTGTCATTCGACCTCATCAATGCCGGAGCTACCTATCAATGAGCTATGATGGCTCTCTTCCACGACATGATACATAAAGAGATTGAGATCTACGTGGATGACATCATTGTCAAGTTCCGGAAGGAGGATCACCATATAGACCATCTCAGAAAGCTATTCAACAGGTTGTGTAAGTACAACTTGAAGTTGAATCCAGCCAAATGCGCCTTTGGCGTTAAACCAGGAAAGTTGCTAGGATTTCTAGTCAGCCACAAAGGGATTGAGCTGGATCCTACCAAAATCCAAGCCATCATGGAAATGCCCATTCTTCATACAGAAAATGAAATTCGGGGATTTTTGGGAAGAATCAACTTCATTACCAGGTTCATCTCCCAACTCACAGCAACCTGTGAACCAATCTTCAAGCTATTAAGGAAGAACTCATCCATGAAATGGAATGATGAGTGTCAAAATGCCTTCCTTACAATCAAGAAACAGCTAGTCAAAGCTCCTGTGTTGGTACCACCCAGGGATGATGTTCCCCTGTTTATGTACCTGTTCGTAAGTGACAATGCTATGGGCTGCATGCTGGGGCAGAAGGACGATAGAGGCCAAGAACGAGCTATCTATTACCTCAGTAAAAGGTTCAGTAGCAGTGAACACAAGTACACTCTGATCAAAAAGACGTGTTGTGCTTTAGCATGGGCTTCCATGAGGTTACAACATTACCTCCATGGTCACACAACCCATCTTATATCCCGCGTGGATCCTCTCAAGTACGTGTTCAACAAACCCATGTTAAATTATCGGCTGTCCAAATGGCAGTTGATCCTACAACAATTTGACATTGTATATGTGACTCAAAAGTCCATCGAAGGTCAAGGAATCGCGGATCAACTGGCCGCCGCACCTTTAGGGGATTTTCAAACCCTTAGAAACATATTTCCCTGATGAAGGAGTAATGACAGTACATCAACACCATCAGTACGATACGCGCCAATCATGGAAGATGTATTTTGATGGAGCTATTAATATGGAAGGTTCTGGAGCTGGATCAGTTCTAGTATCTGATACGGGGGAGCAGTATCCCGTCGCCATCAAATTACAGTTTGACAACACCAATAATACGACTGAGTATGAAGGCTGTCTCATGGGGCTAAAACTTGCCCGTTCAATGGGCATCAGACGGTTAACTGTCCTTGGAGATTCAGAGTTGGTAATCCGACAATCCACCGGAATCTATCAAACCAAGGAACTACACTTACTGCCTTACCATCGACATGTTTTAAAGATGGCTTTGGAGTTCGAAGAAATCTCCTTTCTACATATTCCTCGTAATAGGAATGATTTTGCGGACGCATTAACAACTTTGGCCTCCTTGGTTCATATATCAGACAAGGAGCATTTGCCAAGCGTCACAATTTCCCTGAACAAGGCCCCAGCCTACGGGAATTATGTTGGAGAAGTATCGGATGAGCTACCTCCCATCTCACAACCTTGGTATCAGCATATCAAGGAATATTTACGAGATGGATCTACACCCACTGAGGCGAGCCCGACCGAGAAAAGGCGAATCCATCGACTTGCAATGAAATTCTACCTGAGTGGAGATGCGCTCTACAAAAGAGATGCAGGATTAGGCCTCCTCCGGTGTTTAGACAAAGATCATGCACAAAGGCTCATGGATGAAATCCATGGCGGAGTCTGTGGCCCCCATATGAGTGGCCCCCTCCTTGTCAAGAAAATCCTCAGAACGGGATATTATTGGCAATCTCTCAAAGCTGATTGCCATGACCACGTCAAAAGATGCTATCAGTGCCAGATTTATGGGAATGCTATACATGCTCCTCCACGGGAACTCCACAATATGAGTTCACCTTGGCCCTTCTCAATGTGGGGAATGGACGTTATCGGGCCCATTGAACCTAAAGCCATTAATGGACATCGATTTATATTCACCATGATCGACTACTTCACCAAGTGGGTAGAGACAGCCTCCTTCCCCAGGGTCACTAAAGAAGTTATCATTGCTTTCATCAGAAACAATGTTGTTTGTCGATATGGACAACCAGAGGTGATTGTGTCAGACAATGCCAAAAACCTCAACAACAAGATGATGGAGGAATTATGCAGTAAATTCCACATCAAACATCTCAACTCAGTCATCTATCATCCAAAGATGAACGGTGCTGTTGAGGCGGCTAACAAAAATATCAAGAAGATTATGCAAAAGATGTCCGCCAACCACAAAGATTGGCCTGGTGTATTGCTTCTGACTCTATTAGCCTACAGAACATCCATGCGTACTTCAACTGGGGCAACCCCCTACGCACTAACCTATGGGATGGAAGCAGTGCTCCCCATAGAAGTTGAGATGGAATCTCTCAGAGTGTTGATAGACGCTCAGCTGGATAAAGATTAATGGGTACAAGACATGTATCACCAATTGTCTCTAATAGATGAAAGGCGAACAGCGGCTATCTTCCATGGTCAGTTATATCAGCAAAGGATCGCCCGATCCTACAACAAAAAAGTCCGGCTACGGCAATTTAAACAATATGACTTGGTTTTGAAGAAAATCCTGGACAACCAAGATCAATCTAAGGAAAAATTTGCTCCTAACTGGGAAGGCCCGTTTATTGTCAAAGAAGTATTGACGGGAGGCGCTCTCAGATTGCAAGAAATGGGCGGTGATGAATTTCCACAACTCATTAACTCAGAAGCCGTGAAACGGTACTATGTCTGAAGTAACTCGCAAACACCTTGGTGTCAAACCATCAGATCACCAGTCATTCCGGTTTTTTAACCCTTTACCACATACAACTTTTCTGCACTTTGCCCCTCAGGGAAACATACTTTTCAAGCCAGCAGCCTGGCTTTCCTTTGAGCTCATACAACTTAGGTCATCCCACCGTGGATCGAACCTCTTACGTTTACAGTTTGGCTACCCATACCTGGGATCAAACTTTTCCTCTGCAGTTTATCCTCAACTTAGGATTAAACTTTCTCATCCCCACACTCTGACCTGCATATGGGATTACGCTTTCTCTTCTCGCCCTGAGGGGCGAACTACGTCGACCTGATCTCCTCTTTAATAGGAGTACGTAGGCAACCATTTCATATGGCCCGGTCGCAATAAAACAAAAAACAACAAAAATATTCCTACACCATTTCTGCCACGTATAGCGTTGAACCTCTTACACCAGGTTCGAACTACGCAGACCTGATCTCCTCTTCAATAGGAGTACGTAGGCAGCCATTCATGGTGCAGTCTCACCCCCTACCAAAACACAAACCCTTGTCAGTTGGTACTGGGATCAAACATCAATCCACTACGTTTCATTCTGCTTCAGACCAAAGGGATGGAATTACCCAACCTCTCCTCCCAAATAGGAGATTCGGCGACCATCTAAGCTGCGGTCATACCTTGAAGAGTAATGCCAATCCATAAAAGATGGAATTAACTAGACTTCTCTTGAATAGAAGTATTGGCGACCATCTGTGGTGCGGTCAACCTCAGAGAGAAAAGCCACACTCCTCTCTATATTTCCATACAGAAACCAGTCCCAAGACACCAAAAGATGGTAGGGATACACAGATCGATGATCCATTTTGAACTATCCAGAGACAACTCAATGTCCATCCATCTAGGAGGAATTCAGAATACATCAAGATCACAAGCCCTGAAGCAGCAGGCAAAATATCAAACAAATAGCAAGTTGTATCTAAAAGGGAAGTGATCCAAAAATATATTTCCCTGTTATATATAATGTTGTTTGATATACATGATGTAAATTGTACATGACAAAATGGCTAAGCTAGTCTGTGCAGGTAAGTACAAGCTAATCTATGAGTTAGGATACACGCGAGCTAGCAAACCCAACATAGCATCCCTCTCAGAAGAAGGAGGTAAAGCTGTGGTCTCCTGTATGAGAGTATCCACATGACCCAATAGATCAGAAGCCGTCTGTATGATGACCATATGCTCATCAATATATGCGCTCATCTCTACGATTATGTCAGTGGTAAGGGACCTCGCTGCAGTACTGTCTGTGACGGCTACATCCCGGGCAGATATGGCACTATCCCGCTCAACTATCACTGCATCTCTGGCTAATCTGGCCTCATCCCGCTCAACAATAGCGGCATCCCTGCGAGCTAAGGCCTCATCTCTCTCCAATAGAGCGGCCTCCCTCACATCTAGAGCAGTCGACATCATAGATAGAACCTGATCTCTCTCAAAGGTCATCAGCTGAAAACTCTGCTCTAAGTACTGTGTCGAGTGCTGAATCGCAACAGTGCTGGTACTAGGAGAATCCGAAAGAAATGCTGGCAACCCAGCAGCGGGCTCCTCCTCGAAGTGGGTATCAATGTCCTCAACATGATCCACATCCTCTGTGTCACTATCTGGTACTGCAGATACTGTTGCAGCCGATAAAACCTCCGTCTCCATCCAGGCGGAATACTCTACGGAATAACCTGGACTGCTCACTGAAAAAGCAGCTACCTCACGATGGTCCCAACAAGCGTATACATGAGATCGGTCCTCGGCTGAGAGGTATCGAGCAGCTGAACGCTGACCTGTCGCCCCTGTGAAAGGATGAAAATCCTAAAACTGGTCGAACTGCGACATCACGGCCAATGGGTGATAAGTAGTCACACCCCTCAAGCCGGCCAGAGGGAGGAAATCCATGCCCGGAGCATGAGTAATAAAGCTGTATGGTGAGCTAAGCTCCGAGCACAGCAATATGCTAAATGGGTCTCTGATGTCTGCCAAAAATGTGGACCAGGACTGAGCATCTATACACTCCGATGGCTGAAAGGAGTATGACATGGACACATCGTGGGTAAGCCAATATCCATGCCTTCTAAGGGTACCAATCGGTCTCAAGTGTGACATGAACCACACATATAGAAGGACTGGCTCCCCTCCAAACTCCACGCCTGTAATAAATCACCAATCCATCGGCGTCATCATCACCTCGCAATCCAGCAGGTGGAGTGACTGAGTCTGGTGAAACCACCGCTCAGACAATGCCCTGAGGTAACCCCAGGGACAACGACGGGGAAGGATGGAGAAGAATGCCCCAAATCCTGACTCATGCACTACTGCCTTATAATCAGGATGAAGCGCCTGGTACATGGAGTGGATGCTAAACCAGTTCCCTCGAGGCTGTGTAAAACCTGAAACCTGCATGAAATGCAAATATACGTCAGAACCCTTTAATCCTCATCAATAGGAAAGAAGGAAAAGCAAAGTCTAACGCCATACCTCGTTAGCATATAAGTACATCGATGGATGTCTGCCCAAATCACCCAGCAACTCTGGGTTCGCTACCTGAATGCTCGGAAGCTCCCTACGAGGGACAGGTGCAGCAAGAGCGGGGTCCTCAATATCCACCTCCTCGTCCTCAACGTCCGGAACATCTGCCTGGATAGGACGGATCACAGCCTCCACCAACCGATGAGGCTGTATGACAGAACGGGGACAAGGCACTTCAGAAGCCCTCCGCTGTACGCCAGAAGCGGTCCTATAGGAACTGCTCGGCTGATCCGGATCCATAATATCTGGACAATAAGTCTCCAAATCACCTCAGAAAGGGTGTGGTATTTCCTTATCTAGAGCTTTCTTTAATGCATTTATGATTATATGCATGCATGCATTTACTTTAATAAACAATAGAGTTAAAATGCATGACTACCCAATGCCTACCTTTTGAAAATTTTTGCCATAGTCCCCTTTGAAAATAGGACTATCCACATGCACTTAGGCATGTTTAGGTGGCCATTCTGAGCACACCTGCCCCAAAATCATATACACAATATCTGCATTAAAAATCAAAAGAATCATGCATAAGGCCAACCTCAATACTAGGAGTACTTTGCCTTTCTACCTTTTGCTCATTGGACCTCAAATAGGACAAAAAATAGCAGAAAAAGGTGCCAATTTGGCTGTCTCAAAAGTCAAATTTTTTCACATCATTATGTTCAGCATGGTTTAATACTAACATTTACTATGTTGAATATTTTTTATTAAGTCATTTGTGCATACATAACCACTACTATGTGTTTAGATGCATTTCGTGCGATAACTTACAATCTAACGGACAGAAACTAGAGAAAATATAGGCATACGTTACCAGGATAGTGTGGAACACTTGTACGGTGATAGAATTTGTAGAAAGCAGCCCGAACTCAGTAGATCTGAAGATGGCTCACGGTTTTCTCTAAGCAAAACAAGTCGAAAGCGACTTGTGAATGCTGCTGGCTGATGGATATATGATCCACGCCTGGCCGCAGGCCTATCTGCGGCTGCAGCAGGTACACCTGCGGCACCCCCATGTGGGTCCCATCCCTCCGGCTTGGTCCAGTTTGAGTTGCAAAGGAGGTCTTACGAATTAAAAAGGTCAAATCGAGAATAAAAACGCCACGCGATTGAGCAAAACTACATACAATCCTGGTCTTCTCTAATGAGACTTTGAATCGGTACATCACGCATTGGTATTCACCCACACACAGGGTACACTATACCAGTGATCTCAAATGATCTCAGCCAAGCTCGGCAATACCGTACGCAGGTCCAATATCGCTTTCTCAGGATCATCATCCTTGTCAACCTAGATCCCCGACGGGGGTTACAACGTGAGTCCCCGACGGGGGTTACAACGTGAGTCCCCGACGGGGGTTACAACGTAGATCCCCGGCGGGGGTTACAACGCGTGTTTATCTGTTGACACACAAATCAATGAAGGTCAAGCAGCCTTGACATTATCTCAGCCGATGGCAAGTAAACCCATCAGAGCATACACAGTTGTTCGATCAATGCATACGTCCCTAGTAGATCTCCCGAGGGGTTTGCAATGTGAATTCATGGCAAGGGATTACCACGTACATTCAAGCCGTTGACACACATATCAACGAAGGTCAAGCAACCTTGACATCATTCCAGCTGATAGAGGGTTAAACCTGTCAGAGCTCTGGAGCCATTCGGGGTTCTTACCACCCGATTACCCATATTCCCCGGCTGGGGGTCATAACACAATGTTCCATTGATCTACACAACAGCGGAAGTTAAGCAACCTTGATAGTATATCCCACAAAATTTTTCAGTCGTTGATTCACATATCGGTGAAATACACGTCAACGAAGGTCAGGCATCCCTGACAACATTTGCTGTTGGCAGTAACTCCAACAGAACCCTGACATGTCCTGACGATACAAACCAGGAGATTGTCATCAAGGAGGATGGATGATGGAATATGTTATACACATCCTCAAACAGATCATGCTTTATCCCCACAAATCTCTTACACATAAGAGGTACCTCTGTAGGATCCAGTCCTTATCCAGGAATTTGATGATAACTCCAACATCAACATCCTGACAGACTCAGATTACACATCAAATCTGGTCATCATTGCCAATCCCCGGTTGAAGCAACAGGGAGCCAGCAATTATCCTCAGCGTGTTGGGCTACAACCCCGTACACATGCATCATACATCTACATCATGTTGCTATCCATAGTACCATGTTTGTCTTATTACGTTTCAATTGTCTAGGATTCTTTATCTTACCCATGCATCGCCATGCATGAGTATGATAAAGAGGGGCATCTGTAGACACTCGAAATTTTTTGTACTACTGACACTAACATTGCAGGAAGGCAGATTCGTCTTTTATGAGAGAACCCTGAAAGACAATCCACAACCATACCGGATACTACCGGAAGTTCAGCATCAACCCCCAAATCGCAATCTGGGAGTAACCAATCCAACCTCGGATGTAACCCCGAGGCCTGCAGATACAATACCGGAACACACACCGGAGAAGACAGATTAATCTCGGAGATAACCCCGAGGTATCCAGTCTCAACCCCAAACATGGGAATAGCCTCCAACCTTGGTGATAGCCTTAAGGAATGCAGTTTCGGCATTAACCCCAGAAATACTTGTTACAAGTGTAACCAGCTTCAATCTCGGCGCTCACAACGAGATACACCGTATCAGCCCGACGATGACATCTGGAAGACAGACACACCTCAAAGATGACAATGAGGACTTTCAACCAATTGCAGCAGTCCAATCCCAGCGAAACTGAGCAACGTCTGCTTTATTGACCCAACCCGGTAATAACACCGGGAAGGGGCAACATCGTCATCTGACCAACACGATGCCACGCCACGTCGTCTCAACGCCTCTACACAACAACGTCCCACAAGGCTAACCAATCCCGAGTTGCTATTGTGTGTGGTAACGGATGAAAGTTGAAGCTTGAAGACCGGAGGGCACCGTCCCATCTTCAAAGACTTCGTACAAACTCTAATCCCATGCCATCGTACAAACTCTCGACAACGGCGGTCCGAAATAGGTCCTGTATATCTCAAACGGATGCCCGGATTGCATTTCAGAAAAACCGAGTGGACATTACTGTGACGCCCCCAAAATAGGTATACATCACCCATTCTGAGTTGCCAAATACATGGTACAAAAACAAATACAACTTCATTATAATAATTGTCGTGCAAAATACGACAACACAAATACAGTGAGTTTAAATACAAATATTGTCTTCTAGACAATATCCACACTCAAATAAGTCCTCATTACAATTATTCAAACACTATTTTACAAAAATAGTGAGGACTGCTAAAACATCTTTCTAGAACCATCACTCCATACCCCGACTACATCCTGCTATGTTCTCACCTCCTGAGAAGAAAAATGGAACAAAAAGGAAAATGATGAGCTCAACTAGCCCAGTAAAGAATATTATGACTAAGATAATATACAACAAATTATCATTAGTATTCAACAGGGAAAAATCTGATAGAATATAATCGACAACAAGTTTTAGATCAACAACTACAGCGGAAATAACAAACCATTAGAAGAGTCAAGTAGAGAATGAATTCTACTATCATCTAAGATTTAAAAGTCAATCATCAATATTTTATCCCTGTAACATCAATTAATAATCATCTTTAACCAAATATTCATCTTTGCACTACAGGCCAAAGATATTCATTTGTATCACCCGTCAGTCATGTTCATCTCAACACATGTTCATCTTTGCACTACGGGCCAAAGATATTCATCAGGTAATCATTCATCTTTGCACTACAGGCCAAATATATTCATTTGTATAATCATTTAGGACTGAGGATGATGAAAAATATTTTAAAGAAAACGAATCCTGTGAGATAAAAGAACAAATATTAAGGATTCGTATTACAGTTTATCCAAGTTCAATAATATTCTGAAATAACAAATTTTGAAGCAGAATTCAAAAATAAAGACCAAAACATGGATACAATCAAAGAAAGTAACCATAATAGGCAACTTGGACAAAAAGAAGAAAATTTTATTTTTTGGTGAATAATGTTGTATTCGTGAATAGTGCCGTATACGTGAATAGTAACGTATACATGAATAGTAATTCTGACACAAAAAGTTCCAAATTTGATAAAAAATTTATATCAATATTTCAGCATAATGATATTGAAGAAAATAATATCATTTAAGAAGAAAATAATATCCTTTACCTCAAAATAACCGTACTTCTGACTGAATATCGGATATGAGGCTGAATGAAACTTGTGCTGAATAGCAACTTTCAAAGTATCTAAATACTCACAAAATACACTCAATAATCTAGAGAGAGAAAGAAAGAAAACATATGAATTCTGATGTGATTTACAATTCTAACTTAGCCCTCTATTTATAGAAAAATGTTAGCACGCCGAAGCAGACTTAACCTGCAACCTGATGGCTTTACCTGCTACTATTCTCACCCACCATATTTGAATAAAAATCTCAGCACATTTCTTCACCAACCAAGAGTGGGGCCCACCAATTTTAGAATTTTTCACCAAAATGATTAACTCCAAAAATTCAACAATTTCTAAACCAGTCATCTCGTAAAATTCATAACAAATCATACGTTCATTTTTAACGGTTCAAAATTTGTGGACATATACTCAACTTATATATGTATAACATATCCAAATATTACCACGATCCAACGGTCGGATTAAAAATTATAACCCTCGCAAAATATCTCAAAAAACCCTAATTTGATTTTCAATACCTCCGTTCCGACAAAAATACAGATAAAACACCTCAACATTAACTCCTTCATTTTTAACCACAAAAATATATCCCTTATTTATATCCACATAAAATAAATATTTCCTTATCATATGAATTAATAATTAATTATTCACAAATAATATTACAGAATCACATTTATGACAACCAGGCCGTTCCCAGGAAAGAGGGGGCTTTCGAATAAAGATTTTTCCTTACTAGCGCGCAATTAGATGACCAAACCTCTTCTTAGATAGAACTTTCTAGACATTACCAATAATACTATCTAATAATATTATTTAAATAATATGAATTATTGATCTGATAATGGAAAATACTGTGCAGTAATAATTATTGAAACAACAATAATATAAAATATCAACGCAACAATTATTGTATCAATAAAATAAAATATTGAACAGTAACTACTGTAACAATTATTGAGTAGTGCCTTCCTTCGTAAGAATCAATAATTCTAAAATACTGTGCAATCCGTGTGCTACTGTGCAACCACGCGTATTACTTTATTTTAACCACCGGGTATTCCAATAGTGTTAACGGTAACAACTACGCCGTTATTTATAAAAACTCAATTTTTGTCGTTATCTTCATCCAATCGTTTTCCGTTATGGGGCCCACAAATAGCTGCACAGTCGTACGAATATTCCCCGACAGAAAGAATATTTCACGACCACACGAATATTCACCGACCAAAAATAAATATTTTATAACCACTTGCTTACTTGAAGTATTTGCACATTTTATCCATAACTAACCACATTAATCAAATCAACCCTTTCTATTTCAAAATAATAAATAGAAAAAATTTAATTTCACTTATTAATAAGTTGGGGTCTTACAATTACAGTGCCCGCGTACACGTACTTCGAGACGACCTGACCCGACCAAATCGGGCCGACCCGACCCGCCTCTGGTACACCTGCGGCTGAGCTGCAGGTACACCTGCGGCACCCTTTGCCTATAAATAAGAGGCTTGGGGTGCTGATTTTTAAGAGAAAAAAGACGGGGAAACCCTGCAGAATTCGCTCTACACTTGCCATACAGTGTATTTTCTCACTTTAAACACCTGTGAGCTCATATACAGCCCTTTTTTGTACCTACAAAAGCCATTGTTTACTCACTCTAAAGATATAGAAGTCTTCTTTGGCAGCCCACTGTAAGCCTTCTCACACACTTTAGAGTCTTTCTCTTCATTTTTGCACACACCCTTTTAAACGTTGAGAGTCGTGTTGCTTGCTTTTGCCCGGACTTCGGTCTGTGGTTTTATTTCAGTCTATATATGTATATCTTATATATATATTTACTTATATATTGACTAACATTACCGAGTTATGCCTCGGTTGAGCCTAGACTTCGGTCTGGAGCGTTTATTTACTTTTGTATATATATATTTTTATATATATGAACTGTGTATCGGACTTTGTTTGATTGAGCCTAGACTTCGGTCTGGAGCGTTTATTGCTTTAATATATATATACTTATATATATTAACTGTGTGTCGGACTTTGTTCGATGAGCCTAAACTTCGGTTTGGTGCGTTTAATTGCTTTCTTATATATATATACTAATATATATAAACTGTGGTCGAACTCCGTTCGATGAGCCTGGATTTTACATCTGGTGCGTTTACTCGCTTTTATATATATATACTTATATATATGAACTGTTATCGAACTCTGTTCGGTGAGCCTGGATTTTATATCTGGTGCGTTTACATGCTTATATATATATATATATATATATATATATATATATATATATATATATATATATATATATATATATATATATATATATATTTCGTTCCACCTGGAGTTTACTTCGTGGTGGTTGACCGTTTTTACAACTTTATCTACGTTTTGTCCCGCCTGGAGTTTCCTCCGTGGCGGTTGATAGCTTTTAACAGCTTTATTTACATTTCTGGTCCCCCATGGAGCTACTTCGTGGTTGGCGATCATGTCTGTATATATATATTTACTGCTTTTATATATTTACCTACTTACTGCTTTCATACAAATTGCGGTATCATGTGAGCGTAGAAATCATGTGATCACAGATTCATCCTATTGGATCTAGATTTGGTTCCCGTGATGGACATTTTCAGCTGTAAGCAGCTTGTAAATTATTCTGCGGTGTCTGGATTTCCTCAGATAGTTTCCATACCCACGAGGAAGTCGGCATTATTTTGTACATTATTTTCGTACAGATGCTTCGCAGCCGTCAAATAAAATCAATCAAGCCGCGCATTTAATAAAATGGGAGTGCAAAAGGCCTCAATTACTATTGAGTGTCAGGGTTTGAAAAACCTCTTTTATAAAACATCACTGCCATATCTTAATAAAATTGAATTTTTACATAAATTCAAACCCTGCGTATATAGGTACGAGTGAGGCCTCGTACCACTTTTAAATAACAACACATTGACTCACACACACACACACACACATTCAGATAATAGTTTCTTGAAAAGAGGCGGTCACCGTGGTAACACGGATGTCGGGGGGTGCCTAATACCTTCCCCCCGCATAACCAAGTCTCCGGACCCTAAATGAATCTCAGTTTCACCGACCCGTATAGCAGTGTCACATCATTGGGTCAATGTGCAAACTTTTTCTCGGTTGTATTGGTACAACCATTTAAAAAACCAACTGGCGACTCTTAACAGTCCATCGTCGACATTATACATGTCAGACCTTTTTCACTTGTTTTTTCAAACAAATCTCACCTAAAATGAGAACACCAAAAAATAAGTAACGGAAAGGGACAATTAAAAATCCCGACGTCGACAGGGTCTACTTGTTGTTGTCCCTCAACGTTATTGACAGACTCTTCTGCCCTTTGGTTTCGAGTTTGATGTCTTGACGGCATTATCTGGTTAAGTAAAACCATATATTATTCTTTACATTCTAAATCTTATCATGTAAGTTTAGTATATTAACTCATTTCATTACTCGAACTTAGATTCATATTCATTTACCGAATACTTTACATAGCATAGCACATACTGCTTTAAACATCATTCATCCCTTTATGACTACAAAAGTTGGGATTTACAGCCTTGATTAATACCAAAAGTTGGGAACATTACATTATACAGACATACTTAACATTAAATAGACCTACACAATAGAACCTATACTACCTATTCACTACGCCTTTTTCTTGGACAACCTCTTGCCTGATGACCTTCTATCCCACAGATAAAACATGCTCCTGATTTATAGTCGGGACAATACAGAGTGGTATGTCCCTCAAAGCCACAAAGGTAACATATTCTTTTCCCTTTCTTCTTATCGAATTTTCCTAAATCACGGTCTTCTATCTTTCTTTTCCCCTTCTTGCTCGGAGCTGCACACGATGTGTTGCATGTGGCTCCCATCTGATCAATTTGAATTTTAAGCTTATCTTGTTCTTCCATTGTTTCTATTAATGTCTGACGCAGTTGACTATTTAACAGCTTTTCTATTTCCCACAGCTTTTCCAGAGAAGAAACCTTGTTCCTCAGATCCTGCACCTCTGTTGATGCTTGTTCAGCTTCAACTTTAGTGTCCGAATCACTATCTATCAGCTCCACCATCTCCGGATCTGGTACTACGTTTTCTACAATAACTACTTCGTCTGACTTGTTTTTATTGTGAGCCATTATTTCAGCTATTGGCTTCGATATTAGCTCGGGGGTATGGATTTGATCCTTCTTCATGCTATAAGCATATAACAAGCCTTTTCCACCAGACATCTACACACATAAATTATCCTGATAAGCATATAGTATATACACACAACAAATAATAGTTTTATATAAGTTATCTTTTATTTTGTTTGACGATGAATTTAGTCAATTCATCTCTTTATAACCTCTATATGAGTTATTTATATTTTCAACGTTTCCCTCTGTTCTAAGGTTATAGCCTAAGGTCTATCCCACCTAAGGTTTTTAATCCTAAAGCTTTGATACCAACCTGTAAAGCCCCCAAATCTGGGTACTTGAAACCCGAATTTAGTGCTTCACGATACCATTTCTATGAGCGGAATAGTACTAATAATAATAATAATAATATAAATATTAAACTTAATTTACATAACTATCAAAGTCTAGCTCCCAAGTACGTAACCTTTAATCATTCCTTGCAATACATGATAATAAATATATAATATTGTCTTAATAATATTAAACTATTACATATGATATCATTGAAATCATTCAGCAACCTTTCTCTTTCCCTTGTTTCTAGCAGAGCCTTCAGATTGTTCACACTTAGCTGAAAACATTTAAATTAAGCAAGGATGAGCATTTGAGTGCCCAGTAAGTAATAACAATTATATATATATATATATATATATATATATATATATATATAAGCTGAAAGAATTTAAATGTTTTCTTTATACTACCCTTTTACAACAAATCAATAGTTGTGAAGTAATCTGAACCGATAATAATAACATAACAACCCTCTTTCAAATTTTTGAAACTACGTATTGACTTTAAATAGGGTTAAAGTGACATACTATGAACATTATTTTTTATTTTTGAAGAGGTTAAACAGAACTTCATCTGTAAACCGTCATAACTTACGGGCATGAGGGTGATCAGCCCGTTGTACCCTGTATTGATCAATACTGTATGCAAGAATGATAGGATCATTCACTCTGTCCGCTTTGGGCGTATAAAAGTTTTCCCGTGTAAGGGATGTTCATACTTGTCGGGGTTCCAAACCAAAGCAATTCGGTTGATAATAATAAGGTTTTATCTTGTTCAACAATAATCTATAATTCAACATATATATACGGGTATTTAACAAAGGTGTATTGTGATGCCCCCAAAATAGGTATACAACACCCATTCTGAGTCGTCAAAATACATGATATAGAAACAACTACAACCTTATTAATACAACATAAAAATTGTGAGTTTAAATTCAAATATTATCATCTAGACAATATCCACACTGAAATAAGTTTTCATTACAATTATTGATACATTATTTTATAAAAATAGTGAGGACTACTAAAACGACTTTCTAGAACCTTCATTCCATACCTAGACTAGTACTCGCTATATTCTCGCCTCCTGAGAAGAAAAATGGAACAAAAAGGAAAAGGATGAGCTCAACTAGCCCAATAAAGAATATTATGACTAAGATAATATAGAATAAATTATCGTTAGTCTTCAACAGGGAAAAATCTAATAGAATACAATAGACAACAAATTTTAAATCAATATTCACAGCGGAAATAATAATTCATTAGAAGAGTTAAGTGGAGAATGAAATCTACTATCATCTATGAATTTAAAAGTCCATCATCAATATTTTATCCATGTAACATCAATCAATATATATATCTGGAATCAAATGTTCATCTTTGCACTACAGGCCAAAGATATTCATCAAAAAATCATTCATCTTTGCACTACATGCCAAAGATATTCAGTTATATCATCATTTAGGACTGAGGATGATAAAAAATCTTTTAAAGAAAACGAATCCAGTGAAACAAAAGAACAAATGTTAAGGATTCGTACTTTAAACAATCCGAGTTCAAAAATACTTCATAAATAATCATAGCGAAGAAAAATTCAAGAATGATCAAAACATGGATACAATAAAAGCTAGTATCCATAATAGATATCTTGGTCAAAAACGAAGATTTAATTTTTTTTTTCGGTGAATAGTGCCGTATTCGTGAATAATGTCGTATACGTGAATAGTAATCCCGATACAAAAAGTTCCAAATTTGATAAAAATTCAGATCAATATTTCGGCATAATGACATTGAAAGAAATAATATCATTTATAAAAAAAATAACATCCCTTACCTCGAAAAGAGAGTACTTTTGACTGGAATACTGGATATAGAGCTGAAGGGAACTTGCACCGTATTACAACACTTCAAGTCTTAAAATACTCACAAGAATACGCTCAATAATATAGAGAGAGAAAGAGAGAGAAAACTTTAGTTTCTGGTGTGATTTTCAATTCTAACCTAAGCTCCTTATTTATAAGAAAATGCTTAGAACACCAAAGCAGAAAATATAATAAAATATTAATATATAATTAAATTTTCTTACGCCCACTTTGAATTCTCTAGCTTCAGCACTTTGCACATGTTTAATGAGGCCAATAAAAATAAATAAAACTTCCAAAAATCAATTATTTCGGAACTTTAGAACTTCAATACTTCTTAATAAATAGCCCTTTTGTCAGAAAAATTCAAACCACATGTCTTTTTCATAGAAAATTTCATTATCTACAACTTTGCAGAAGAAAGTTTTCCCAAATTCCAAACAAAAATTGACTGAAATCCACAAACGGGCGATTCTACTGGCTATAATCAAATTTCAGTCAAGAAATGGGCCCACAGACATGTTTAACATGTTTTAAATAACTTTTGCTACAAAAATACTCTTCCTCCTCATATACTCGTATATCCCACAATCATTGTAAAAATATCATCATTATTATATTATAATAATTTAATAAAATATTATTTTATCAAAAAAGATAAAATATCGATTTTCAACAATTGTTACTTTAAAAATTTTCTCCATCTATATCCATATAAAATGAATATTTTCCTCATCATATAAATCAATAATTAATTATTCACAAATAATATTACAGAATCACAATATTGACAATCAGGCAGTTCCCAAGAAAGAGGGGGCTTTTCAATAAGGATTTCTCCTTACTGGCGCGCAATTAGGTGACCAAACCTCTCCTTAGACAGAACTTTCTAGACATTATAAATAATGTTATCTAATAATATTATTTAGATAATATGAATTATTGCTTCGATAATAGAAAATACTTTGTAATGACAATTATTGAAACAATAGTAATATAAAATATCAACGTAGCAATTATTGAATCAATAAAATAAAATACTGAACAGTAATTACTGTAACAATTATTGAGTAGTGCCTTCTTACGTAAGAATTAATAATTGGTGCAATACCGTGTGCTACTATGCAACAACGCGTATTACTGTGTTTTAACCACCAGGTATTCCAACAGTATTAACGGTAACAACTACGCCGTTATTTATAAATAACTTATACTTGTCATTTTCTTCATCCAATCACTTTCCGTTATGGGGCCAACAAAAGACTGCGACGTAGTACGAATATTACCCGACAGGAAGAATATTCACGACCAAACGAATATTCCCCGACAACAATGAATAATTTATAACCACTTGCTTATTTAAAATATTTGCATATTTTACCCATAACTAACCTCATTAATCAATTCAACCCTTACTATTTCAAAATAATAAATAGAGGAAATTAAATTTTATTTATTAATAATTTGGGGTCTTACAACCTCCCCTCCTTATGAAATTTCGTCCTCGAAATTGACGCACGTACCTGGTGTTTCGAAAAGATGAGGATACCTCGCTTTCATTTTCGTTTCCAACTCCCAGGTCATTTCCTCAATAGCATGGTTCCTCCATAAAACTTTAACTTGTGGTATAACCTTTGTGCGTAGGACATGCTCTTTCCTATCCAAAATCTTGACAGGTACCTCCTCGTACGTTAAGTCTTCAGCTATCTCGTCCGGTTCTAACTCAATGACGTGTTTTGGGTCTTTCACATATTTACGAAGCACAGATATATGAAAAACATTATGAACACGAGACATACTTGGAGGTAACGCTAGTCTATAGGCCACATTTCCTACTCGGTCAAGAATCTGAAATGGACCAATAAATTGTGGATTAAGCTTTTCTCTCTTTCCAAATCTTGTAACTCCCTTCCATGGAGCCACACGCAACAATACATGATCCCCAATACTAAATTCTACGTCCTTTCGATGAAGATCCGCATAACTCTTTTGTCGATCCTGTGCCGCTTGTATACGTTGTCGAATCATTTGGATCTTTTCCGTAGTCATACGTACCAACTCGGGTCCCAACAATATTGTTTCTCCCACCTCATCCCAAATATTGGAGAGCGACACTTTCGTCCATATAATGCTTCAAATGGAGACACACCTATACTTGCCTGATAACTGTTGTTGTAAGAGAATTCCACCAATGATAGGTACTTATCCCAACTCCATTTGAAATCTAGGACACAAAGTATTAATAAATCTTCAAGAGTTTGAATAGTCCTCTCTGATTGCCCATCCGTTTGAGGATGGTATGCCGAACTGAATCGTAAATCCGTGCCCATAGCTTTTTGCAAGTTAATACAAAATCGTGAAGTGAATCTTGGGTCACGATTCGAAACTATGGATACTGGCATGCCATGCAATCTCACAATCTCATCTACGTATATACGACCAAGACGTTCAAGGGAATAAGTCTCCCGTATCGGCAAGAAATGAGCAGACTTGGTTAATCTATCAACAATAACCCAAATAGCATTTATGCCTTGAGAAACCATGGGAAGACCCATAACAAAATCCATGGTAATGTGTTCCCACTTCCATTTCAGAATCTCAAGTGGTTGCAATGGGCCCTTAGGCACTTGATGCTCTGCCTTTACACATTGACAAGTTAAACACCTCGAGATAAACTTTTCAATCTCTCTCTTCATATTGTTCCACCAAAATGTATGTCGAAGATCACGATATATTTTGGTACTTCTAGGATGGATTGCAAATGATGTATTGTGTGCCTCCATCATGATCTTGTACTTTAAATCAGAAACATTAGGAACACAAAGTCTGGAGTGCACTCGAAGTATTCCTTCTTCATCGATTCTTGCTTCTGGAATAGCACCTTCTTGGACTTTCTTCTTCATATGCACCAGCTCCGGGTCTGTGGCTTGAGCAACTTTAACTTTTTCGATTAAAGTTGGTTCTATACGTATACTTGACATCATTGCATGGGTCCTCAGAGTCTTGAATTCTATCTTCATCTTTTGTAAATCACACCAAATGGGCTTTTGTGTTGACAGAATCGCACTCGTTCCCGCGTATGATCTTCTACTCAATGCGTCGGCTACCACGTTCACTTTTCTAGGATGGTATTGAATGGTATGGTCGTAGTCTTTCAATAGCTCGAGCCAACGTCGTTGCCGCATGTTGAGTTCTTTTTGAGTGAAGAAATATTTGAGGCTTTTATGGTCTGAATATATCTCAACTTTCTCTCCATATAGATAGTGCCTCCAGATCTTTAGCGCGAAAATGACTGCTGCCAACTCTAGATCATGAGTAGGATAATTCCTCTCATATTTTTTAAGTTGTCGTGAGGCATAGGCTATAACTTTTTCACGATGCATGAGAACACATCCTAGCCCTTTGCCTGAAGCATCGCTGTAGATAACAAATCCATCCGAACCAGATGGTATGGTCAAAACAGGTGCCGAAATGAGTCTCCTCTTAAGCTCTTGAAAACTCTTCTTGTATTCCTCACTCCATACGAATTTGATATCTTTCCGAGTCAGCTGAGTTAATGGAGTAGAGATTCGAGAAAATCCTTCCACGAATCTCCGATAATAACCAGCTAAGCCCAGAAAGCTACGTACTTCGGTCACTGACTTCGATTGTTCCCAACTTTGTATTGCTTCAATCTTCGCCGGGTCAACAGATACTCCATGTTTTGACACCACGTGCCCAATGAATGTTACTTCCTCAAGCCAGAACTCGCATTTCTTCAACTTGGCATATAACTTGTTTTCACGAAGCCTTTGGAGTACCAGCTTCAAATGGTGCTCATGATCTTCACGATTTTTGGAATATATGAGGATGTCATCAATAAAAATAACAACGAACTGATCCAAATATTTCTTGAATACTCGGTTCATCATATCCATTAAAGCCGCAGGAGCATTAGTCAATCCAAAAGACATGACTAAGAATTCATAATGCCCGTACCGAGTTCTAAAGGCAGTCTTTGGAATATCCTCAGTTCTAATCTTCAGTTGATGTACTGGTCAAATAGGTCATCAATATGAGGTAGCGGATACCTATTCTTGATAGTGATATGGTTTAATTCTCAGTAGTCGATACAAAGTCGCATACTCCCGTCTTTCTTCTTTACGAATAAAACAGGAGCACCCCAAGGAGATGTACTAGGACGAATGAAACCGATGTCCAACAACTCCTATAATTGGACCTTTAACTCCTGAAGTTCAATAGGAGCCATTCGATATGGGGTTTTAGAAATGGGCTTTGTACCAGGTTCAAGATCTATAAAGAATTCAACTTCACGTTCTGGGGGTAGACCGAGAAGTTCTTCAGGAAATACGTCAGGAAAGTCAATAACAACAGGAATATTATTAAAATATGACGTGTCTTTATTCAAATCCATAACATGGGCTAAGAAATCTTGACATCCGTTTTTTAATAAACGAATAGCTTTATGACTTGATATAACAGTGATTGATTTTAATGGCTTAGTTGCTTGAATTCACACAACAGGTTGCTTAGGAATATGAAAACTAACAACCTTACGAAAATAATCAATTTTGGCATGATGAGTAGTTAACCAATCAATTCCTAAAATCACGTCAAATGCAAGTATCTTTAAAGAGATAAGATCAACAGGTAATGTGATGGTGCCAACTTGGATCAAACAAGATTTATAAACAGTGGATGTGATGAAAGTTTCTCCTAACGGAGTCTCCACAGATAAATCAAAGTCTAATTTCTCCGGAGTCAAGTTTAAACGTTGAGCACAAGCAGAAGAAATAAATGAATGGGTAGCACCAGTATCTTGTAAGGTATAAACTTCGCATGAATTTATGATTAGCTTACCCGTGATCACCTCGTTTGGGTTCCTCGCATGTTGACCAGTAACGACAAACTCTCTTCCAGGAACCGTTGACTTTGACTTTTCTGGGACAGCCTTTTGAGTCACCATCCCCGCTGGACTTGGTTTCACTACAGTGCAATCTCGAGTGATATGTCCTTCCTTTCCACAGTTATAACATACCTTAAACTGTTGTGGAAAGTTTGGGTTGATATGTCTTTCTTTTCCGCACTTATAGCATATGACCGGTGGTCATTCTCCTCCCTTGGAACCAGTTACTGCTGGTGCTGACGTCTTCATATTGTCATTGTTGAATCTCCTCTTTTTAAAATCCTCTCCCGACTCGTTTCTTCTATTCTCATGGCCATGATTACCACCAGAGTGGTTGCCGCTCTTGTCCGTATTTTTCTTTCTCTGTTGGTTATCGCTGTTCTAATGACTGCTCTCACCGGTATGATCCTGGTTGTGGTCCCTCGGTTGAACATACTTGTTATCTCGCTCTAATAATTGAGCCCTGTTGACAACATCTGAATAGAGAGAAAATTTATGTGAAATGAGATATTGACGTATGCCGGGTTTCAAACCTCTCAGAAACATTCGTGTCATACGTTCTTCATTCTCCACCAAATGAGGTGCAAACCTGGACAACTCTGCAAACTTCACCTCGTACTGGGACACCATCATGTTATTCTACTCTAGTCTAATAAACTCTACCTCCTTCATATGACGAATACTTTCAGGAAAGTACTTGTCATTAAACAGTTTCTGAAATGTTTCCCAAGACATGCTAAGTGCAACTAGATGCGTACGCTTTACAGATTGCCACCAGCAATCTGTCTCATTACGGAACATAAAGGTGGCGAATGGAACCTTCTGTTCTTTCGTGCATCCCAAGACATCGAATATCTTGATAATTTGTTTGACCCACGTCTCCGCCTTAATCGGATCTGGCTTTCCCCAGAATTCTAGTGGTCCTAACTCCTTGAACTGTTTGGCTGTGACAAACCGTGAATTGCTATCATTTCCTCCTGTATTTTGAACACGAGTCTCCTTCGTCTGATTTTGCATGAACTGCAAAAAGCTTCGAAACATTCCATCGTTCATCATCTGCTCAGTGGTGTTGTTCACAGGAGGAATATTGCCAGCCTGTTGCACGTTCTCCTCGTTGGTGAGTACAGGCGTCTCCACAGTTTCGTTTACTCCACTGTTAACATTCTTAGTTGTCATTCTTAAATACTGTCATAAAACAAGGGTTAATTAAACAAATTAACAAATCACATAATACCCCTATATTATGACTGACCAACAAATAAGCTTAGGTATGACACACTAGCGAAGGATTTACTCGTCTCTCCCCTCCTAATACTATTCCCCGATCTCCGCCAGAGACTATATCCCTAAGCTCTGATACCAACTGTGACGCCCCTAAAATAGGTATACAACACCCATTCTGAGTCGTCAAAATACATGGTATAGAAACAACTACAACCTTATTAATACAACATAAAAACTGTGAGTTTAAATACAAATATTGTCATCTATATAATATCCACACTCAAATAAGTCCTCATTATAATTATTGATACATTATTTTATAAAAATAGTGAGGACTACTAAAACAACTTTCTAGAACCTTCATTCCATACCCCGACTAGTACTCGCTACATTCTCGCCTCCTGAGAAGAAAAATGGAACAAAAAGAAAAAGGATGAGCTCAACTAGCCCATTAAAGAATATTATGACTAAGATAATATAGAACAAATTATCGTTAGTCTTCAACAGGGAAAAATCTAATAGAATACAATAGACAACAAATTTTAAATCAATATTCGCAGCGAAAATAATAATTCATTAGAAGAGTTAAGTAGAGAATAAAATCTACTATCATCTATGAATTTAAAAATTCATCATCACTATTTTATCCCTGTAACATCAATCAATATATATATCTGGAATCAAATGTTCATCAGGCCAAAGATATTCATCAGTTGGCCATGTTCATCTAAACACATGTTCATATTTGCACTACGGCCAAAGATATTAATCAGAAAATCATTCATCTTTACACTACATGCCAAAAATATTTAGTTATATCATCATTTAGGACTGAGGATGATGAAAAATCTTTTAAAGAAAACGAATCCAGTGAAACAAAAGAACAAATATTAAGGATTCGTACTTTAAACAATCCGAGTTCAAAAATACTTCATAAATAATCATAGCGAAGTAAAATTCAAGAATGATCAAAACATGGATACAATCAAAGCTAGTATCCATAATAGATATCTTGGACAAAAATGAAGATTTAAATTTATTTATTTTTGGTGAATAGTGTCGTATTCGTGAATAGTGCCGTATACGTGAATAGTGTCGTATACGTGAATAGTAACCTCGACACAAAAAATTCTAAATTTGATAAAAATTCAGATCAATATTTTGGCATAATGATATTGAAAGAAATAATATCATTTATAAAAAAAATAACATCTCTTACCTCGAAAAGAGAGTACTTTTGACTGGAATACTGGATATAGAGCTGAAGGGAACTTGCACCGTATTACAACACTCAAAGTCTTAAAATACTCACAAGAATACGCTCAATAATATAGAGAGAGAAAGAGAGAGAAAACTTTAGTTTCTGGTGTGATTTTCAATTCTAACCTAAACACCCTATTTATAGGAAAATACTTAGAACACCAAAGTAGAAAATATAATAAAATATTAATATATAATTAAATTTTCTTACGCCCACTTTGAATTCTCTAGCTTCAGCACTTTGCACATGTTTAATGAGGCCACAAAGTATAAAAAACATTTTTATTAATAAAAATAAATGAAACTTCTAAAAATCAATTATTTCGAAACTTTAGAACTTCAATACTTCATAATAAATAGCCCTTTTGTCAGAAAAATTCAAACCACATGTCTTTTTTATAGAAAATTTCATTATCTACAGCTTTACAGAAGAAAGTTTTTCCAAATTTCAAACAAAAATTGGCCAAAATCCATAAACGGACGATTCTACAGGTTATAATCAAATTTCAGTTAAGAAATGGGCCCACAGACATGTTTAACATGTTTTAAACAACTTTTACGACAAAAATACTCTTCTTCCTCATATACTCATATATCCCACATTCATTGTAAAAATATCATCATTATTATATTATAATAATGTAATAAAATATTATTTTATCAGAAAAGATAAAATATCAATTTTCAACAATTGTCACTTTAAAAATTTTCTCCATCTATATCCATATAAAATAAATATTTTCCTCATCATATAAATCAATAATTAATTATTCACAAATAATATTATAGAATCACAATACTGACAACCAGGCAGTTTCCACTCTTTATTATTTCGTTGGAATAATCTGTCTACGTGGACTACCGTATGCATGATGAAATTCTTCTGTTATTCCATTCTTTATTATTCTGTTAGAATAACCTGTCTACGAGGACTACCGCATGTATGGTGAATGACCCTTCGTATTCATTTTTTATTAAATTGTGAAAATGATCTGTCTACGTGAATTACCGCATGGCGGGTGAAAATCCATTTGCAGTTTCGTATATTCTATTATACTCATATGAGATATCATTTTTTTTACTCGTCATAGAATATTGTTTTCTTTTGTATTTTCCTTTTATGAGTACTATTCACGGAGTAATATTCACGAGTTACTATTTACAGGTTACTATTCAGTCGTATATTATTCACTCGGGTATTCGGGACACTTTTCGTGCCAGAGTACTATTCATTAATTACTATTCATGGGTTACTATTCACCCGGTTATTATTTACTAGAATATTATTCACTCGAGTATTTGGGACACTTTTCATGCCGTGGTACTAATCACGAGGTACTATTCTCGAAGTACTATTCACATGGTACTATTCATGGAGTACTATTCAACCGAAAAATATATTTCTTTTCTGTCCAAATTATTTTTGATACATAAATATTATTCTTGAATTTTACTCCACAAAGAAGTATCATGTTGACAATTTGAATATTTTTAAACTCTGGATAAATTTAAAGTCTTTAATATTTATCCTTGATTTCGTTTAATTAATGCTTATATCATTGTCATCATCCTCATACTTATATTGTGATGAAAGTCTTATTTGGCTTACGTGCATAGATGGACTGGTGATTAGTATGATTATGACCAGGGATCATTCGGTATAATCATGACCGTAATGTTGCAAATGATGTGGTAAAAGTACTCATTAGCCTGTAGTGCATTGATAGACAATTTTTGGTATGATCATGTCCATGGGTTCTCTTCGGGCAAGGGTGCAAAGATAAATTATTGTATGGCGTGATCATGACCGTTGATGAAAACACGATTATCCTTGGCCCGTAGTACATGGATAATTCATGGTCGTGATACTAATGAATATTCTTGGCCTGTAGTGCATGGATAATTCGGTGATGTGGATTATTTATTGTGCTGAGTCTCAGCGATAAAATATTGATAATAAACTTTTAATTCGTAGAAGATAGTAGATATCATGCTCTACTTGACTCTTCTAAAATACAGTTGCATGTCTTTGGCCTGTAGTGCAAGGATGAACTGTTAATGAATATCTTTGGCCCATAGTGCAAAGATGAATTTATTAGTATGATTATGAACAGGAACTGTGATTTGGTATAACCATGATCTTTGATGTTTCAGGTAAAGACAGGTGATGAAAATTATCTTCGTCCTGGTTGCGAAGAGGAATTTCAAACCACAATTATGATTATTAGTTATTCACATGATTGTGGACATGAATTGTTGATTGATGTTACAAGGATAATTAAATATTGTTGGTGGACTTTTAACATAGAGAAGATAATAGACTTTATGGTCTATTTGACTCTTCTAATGGATTGTTCATTCCGCTGCAACTATGGTTGAAATGTTTTATCATCTACCATATGTTCTAAATCTCTGATTTATTACTGACGAAGGCTATTGATAATTTAATTATCTTTAGTCATGATATTCTTTATTGGGCTAGTTGTGCTCACCCTTTTGCTTCACAATTCCTTTCAGGTAATAAGAGTGTAGCTGGGTCGAGCGGAGGTAACAGGGGATTAGAACGTTGGTCTATAGCTGTTGAGGTTCTCCCTAAACAGTATGGAAATAATTTTATTGAGAACTTTAGATAAGTGTGTTGTATTTTTATACAACATTTAATAGTTATATTTGGTGAATCAAATAGGGTGAGGCGAACCCAACTTTGGAAGGGTGTTTTGCCACTATCATACGAGATGTCTAATGACATACGACTTCGTGTTATAATAAGTCAGGGTTGTGCACATCCACTTACTGAGTATATCTACGAGCACTGCCTATATAATCTTGGAGTTTGGTTGAAGTATAGTTCTCAATTGGAGACAATGGAGATAATTATATGTCAAGAGAAGACTCACCATTGGAAAGAACATGATTGTAATCTGCTCATTTTTCTTTGGGGACTATTGGGTCAACCAAGGATAATTCTCGAGTCATATGATATCTATCATAACTTAGATGCATGGCCTCCCATGTACAAAGGTTTCCTTGAGTATTTTCCAAAGATTTTAATTTCTAAAACAATTATTGACTGTACTTTTATGTAAAGTACCATTGTAAGGTGTTGTGGTCGAGGCACCATGAGAGTTACATATATTTGTATTAAAACTCACAGATTAACTGTGGTCATATTCTGCACGACAGTTCAACAGTTGTATAAATGAAGTTTGTATTTGATTTCTATAGTGTGATATCTGGCGACTCATAATGGGTCGTGTGGACCTATTTTGGGGGCGTCACAACAATCGCCGAAGAATGCGATCCTTGACTCTCACATCAATAGGCATGGGCTCACTCAACAACGCACTCATAGCATCTACACTCAAAGGACGGAACTTCCAACAAGGATCTAACATCAGTCGGGGTAATATTCGCCGTGCATGGCACTGGCGCCCCTCCAAACTCCATACCGTTGATAAATCGCCAATCCATCGGCGTCATCATCACCTCACAGTCCAATAAATAGAGAGACTGAGTCTGGTGAAACCAGCGCTCAGACAATTCCCTGAGGTAACCCTAGAGACAACGGCGGGGTAGAATGGATAAGAACACCCCAAAGCCCCAATCATGCACTATACCTTGGTAATCTGGATGCAGAGTCTGACACAAGGAGTGTATGCTGAACCAGTTCCCTTGAGGCTGTGTAAAGCTGGGAACCTGCATCACATGCAAATCAATGTCAAAATCCTTGCTCCTCCTTAATAGGAAAAAGGAAGATCAAATCCAACTTTTACCTCATTTGCATGTAAGTAAACTGAGGGATGGCGAGTTGAATCACCCATAAGATCTGGAATAGCCACTTGAATGCCTGGGAAATCCCTACGGGGAATATGAGCAGCAGGAGCTGGAGCCGCTACCAGTACATCCTCCTCCTCGTCCTCGACATCCGGCACATCAACCCGGACATGACGTATCACCGCATCTGCCAGACGACGAGGCTGTCTAACTGAATGGGGTCGAGGCACTTCGGAAGCCCTCCTCCGTACACCTGAAGTGGTCTTGCGGGAACTACTCGGCTGATCCGAATCCATAATATCTGGATAATAAGTCTCCAAATCACCTCAGAAAGGGTGTGGTATTTTCTAACCTGGAGCTTTTTAAAATGCAGTTTATGACTACATGCATGCATACATTATTTGAACATACGTCTATAGTAGAGTTAAAAATATATGACTACCCAATGCCTACAATTTGGAAAAAATTTGCCATAGTTTTCTCTATAAATAGGATTATCCACATGCACATAAGCATAACTAGGCGGCCATTCAGTAGCACACCTGCCCACAGTCATATACATACTATATGCATTAAAAAGTCAAAGTTATCAATCCATAAGGGTAGCCTAATTACCAGGATTACTTTGCATTACCACCTTTGCTCATTTGTCCTCAAATAGGATAAGAAATAACAGAAAAAAGGTGCCAATTTGACTGTTTCAAAAGTTAAATTTTTTTACATCATTATGTTCAACATAGTTTTATACTAACATTTACTATGTTAAACATTTTTTATCAAAACATATGAGCATGCATATTCACTACTATGTGTTTAGACGCATTTCATATAAAAAGTCATTTTCCAACAGATAAAAACTGGAAAAAAGGCATGCATACGTTACCAGGATAGTGTAGAACACTTGTACGGTGACAAAATTAGCAAAAAGATACTCGAACTCAGCAGATCTAAAGAAGAGCTCTTAGATTTCCTTCGCGGCGCAACTTGAAAATGACTTGTGAAAGCAACCAGCCCATTTAAGGACATCCACGGCTGGCCACAGGTCCACCTGCGGCTGCAGCAGATGTACCTACAGCTCCCCTGAGTGGGGCCCACCTCTTCAGCTCAGTCCAATTTGAGTTGCAAGGGAGTTCTCACAAGCTGAAAAGGTCAAATCAGGGATAAAAATGCTACGCGATTTAGCAGAATAGCTTAAAATCCTGGTTTTTCTGGGACAAACTGTGGATGCATATCATTCATTGGTATTCGTCCAAATACAGGGTATACTATACCGATGATCTCAACAGTTGTAAATCACATTTGGCAATACCTCACAGAGGTCTAATGCCGTCAGTTTGGGGTCGTAATTCCAAAGAACACATCCCCGGCGGGGGCATCACGTATTCTCAAGAACACATCCCCGGTGGGGGCATCATGCATTCTCAAGTTCACATCCCCGGCGGGGGTATCACACATTTGCATCCGTTGATGCACATGTCAACGAAGGTCAAGCAACCTTGACATCACTTCAGCCGTTAGCAAATAAATCCATCGAAGCGTCGGAAGCCATCCGATGATTTCAGCCGTTGATGCACACGTCAGCGAAGATCAATTAGTTTCCCCGGGTATCACGCATGTTCATCTGTCCAAATACAGATTCCCCGGCGGGGGTATCACGCATGTTCATCTATCCAAATATAGATTCTCCGACGGGGGTATCGCGCATTTTCATCTGCCAAAGTACAAGTCCTCGGTAGGGGTGTCACGCGTTTCATCCGTTGATGCACATGTCAACGAAGGTCAAGCAACCTTGACGTTATTTCAGCCGATGGCAGTTAAACTCATCGAAGCGTTGGAAGCCATCTGATGATTTCATCAGTTGCTGCACACGTCAACAAAGGTCAAGCAGCCTTGGCATTTATCCCCAACAGGGATTTCATCTGTTGATGTACATTTCAGCGAAGGTCAGGCAATCCTGACAACACAGACTGTTGGTAGTAACTCCAACAGAGCATCCTTATCGGGGAGGATCGATGATGGAGTATGTTATACACATCCTCGATATACCAAATGCATCCCCACAGAGTCTCTTGTACATGAGAGATACGTCTGATCCAGGTAGAAGTCAAGGGGAGCCGGCAATCATCCCACCATATTGGAGAACAATCCAACAAACCACATACATTTGCGTCATGTTGTTGTACATTACATCATGATTATCTTGCTACATTTCAAGTGTCTTGTATTTTTTATCCTATCCATGCCATTGCATTTCATGAATATGATAAAGAGGGGCATCTGTAGACACACGAAATTTTCTGCATACATGTTACTAACATTAAGGAGGGCAGAATCGTCTTTCAAAGATAACCCTGGAAGACATCTAAGTTCAAGCCCAGAGACAACCCTGGGATATTCAGTATTACCATCTCGGAGATAACGCCGAGATATCTAGCTCAGTCCTGGAAATACCACCGAAAGTTTCAACCTCAAACCCGAAAACAACACCGGGAGTTTCAGTTTCGACCTCGGAGATAACCCCGAGGAATGCAATTCAAATACCAGAAATCACACCGGAGAAAACCGTGTCATCTCAGAGATAACCCCGAGATACTCAGTCTTAGCCTCGAAAATAACACCGGGAAAGACAGTGTCAACCTCGGGGATAACCCCAAGGCATACAGTTGCAGTTCCAGAGATAACCCCGAAAATGCTTGTTTCAAACCCATGCAAACAGCTTCAAACACTCAGCAAAAGCCCCGAGGCACTCATTTCCCAAGCCCGGAGATAACCCTGGGAAGTAAGGCACACCTCAGAAACATCCCTGAGGACGGTCAATACCTACAGTAGTCCAATCTCAAAGATAACCCTGAGAAACGACCGCTAAATCAGCTCAAACTGGAGATAACCCCGGTGAAGGGCAGAATCGTCATTTTGTTATCCCAAACCCACATTGCGCTGCCTCAACAACAACATACATACATTCTACACAGCAATGTCCTACAAGAACCAAAGAGCGCCAATCCCGAGTGACTACTGCACAAGACAACACACTGGATAGAATTTGAAGCTTAAAGACCTAGGGCATGGTCCCATTTTCCTGACTTCGTACAACCTCTAATCTAATGTCATTGTGTAGCTCTCAATAATAGGACACCGAAAAAGGTCTTATACACCTCGATCGGATGCCCAGATTGAAAGTTCTGAAAGGTTGAGCGGACAACGCGTTACATGCGTGCACGTACTTCGAGATGGTGGGACCCGCGAAACCTGGGGCACCCCAGGCAGCCGCAGGTGTTACCTCCTTTTTAGTCTTAACAAAAGGACTCTAACTCATGCAAGCATACATGGGTCAACAAGTAGTATAGAGTAAGAATAGTATCGATCCACGGAGAAAGGTTTTAAAATTAAACTATCATACACCAATTGTGTCACTATTTTTATATGCTTAAACGAATAATCCACAATTATGTTTAATCTATATTCAATTAATGAATAAAAACACAAGACTAATTTAATAAAATCAAATTTGAAAATAATGGGATTCTAACTTCATTTCATATTTTATTTAAATATTACCATCATGCACAATTATACATTTATCATGGATAATTATCTAAGAGCACAAAAGTAGACATAATCATTTTTCAATGAATTATGACCTGTTTACATAACATCCACATTGCGATAGAAATCATGTAATCGACAATAATGCCAAAATCACTATATTCCTATGTGAAATTGTAACAATATTGAATTGAAGCACACACTCTTATATTACTACAAACGGTGAAACAATATATTTCTATCTGGTTCACGAAATATAAAGCTAAACATTTCAGCCTCATAAACGCATGCTATCATGATTACAACCATGCTCACATGTCATTTTTCAATTCTATATAAGCATATAAAATGAATGATGATCAAACATTCATCCAATCCAATCAATCATAACAGAATTTCCAATGATAAACGAACAATCAAGCATTCAGGCAATTAATTATAGACTACATATCAAAATTCGTTAGAATCCCATAATGGAATTTAGTTCATTTCTGAAATGAAAGCCATTATGGGATTATAATAACACATGGAAAATAAATAATGCAATTCAAAGAGAAGATAGAATTGATCAAACCCAATTGCAGATTATGTTCCAAAGTGCTGTTTTAATCTCCAATAATTTCCAGCAAAATGAAAAGAGTTATTATTCAATGACTGAATTCAAAAGAATGATGAAGAGAATCTTCAGTTTATGCTCAAATCCTCCTTTGAAATTAGTTCAAAGCTACTAACCCTAATAATTTTTATGAAAAACCAATAAAAAATCAATATAACAACGTCTGGTACCAACCAGAATAGTTTCAGATAAGACCACACTCAAATTTCAAATTCAAAAACATAAGTCAAATAACAGCTTCAGATAACGCGCGCGGCCGCGCGTGATCGCAGTACAAAACGGGCACGCGACGTCTAGCTTGTTTAGCCGCGCGGGTGCACGATGTGTACTTTTAGCCTCTGCCTGCATATAGCGCGGGCGCACGAAGAATACTTTGTCAAGCAGCGCGGCCGCGCTGCTTCTGTCTGCTGCATACTGCTATCTACTACTGTTGCTTCTTCCTCCATCATTGCTCAGTTCCTTATCTACACTCATTTCACGTGCCATACCTTCGCTAGTCTCATACCACCTACCAATGCCTAGCTATGCCATTTCCTGCATTTTTATACCATAGGAGTTCTAATTACAAGTAATGCAAAATAAACACAAAATGCAATTAAAAACATACTAAAATCTACTTAAGATGAGCATAATTCTCATGAATTGATATTTAATAAGTAGGTATACAACCTACTTATCAAATACCCCCAAACTTGAATTATTGCTTGCCCTCAAGCAATGCATACGACATTAAACACTGAAAATGCAACTACATGCTATGCAACTAGATTACGATGCAAATGAGTCCCACATTTTTCCAGCTAGAATAGAATTTCAGTCCAATATGCCTCAGCGAATTATCCAGATTCAAGAATAAAAATTCAAACTAAACAATAGACATAATATCATAAACTCAAATAACCCATACATGCTATAAAGATGCTGTGTGTGTGTTGTGTTCACTAAAACTTGATTACAGCAAAGAATACACATGTTAAACTGCTCAAAATAGAAAATTACAGTCTAAATCAAGATTCATGTATACTAATGCAACAAAGGCTACTCTAACATATCAATACAAACTACGGTTTAACAATGGGTTTAAACTGCTTTATTTTTACTCACGAGGGCAATTTTCGCTCTTTCCCGCAGTGTTTATTGCTAATTTTTTTTATATATACAATCAGCATACCCATGTTTTCCCAAAGTTTGATTATCAATGTTTTCATAATCTAAGCCCAGTTTCCACACAATTCTATTTTTAAAACCACATTTCCTACCAAGCAATAAAACATATAACTCTTATGCCTACAAGCATTTGTGAACACTTCAGTGCAAACCGAAAGCATCTAAACAGCACCATGGATTACATCATGTAAAATGTTATATCTAAGCTTACGTTATCCATTAAACTCAACAACCCTTCAAGATTCAAATTCATCATTGGCTAGACATAGATTCCATATAGCTAGAAATGCGAGACATGCTAACATATAATGCAACTAAACATATACTAACACATAAACATGCAAACTAAACATGCAAAATTAAAATTTAAACTAACATGCAAACACTAAATGTAACTACCTACTACCCAATATCCCAAAACTTAAAATATTCAGTGTCTCAATGAATGAAGGTATAGAGTTAGAAGAACTCCCCTACTGATCATCTGCACCACACTCTTCAGGTGGTGAATCTGGTGGTGGAAATGGCACGGCTGTCCCAAATTGTGGCCACAAGAGTGTAGTACCCTGCTATGCAAATGCCTCCGCTAGCGACCTTGTCAACCCCGTAGCAAATGCTGTAAAGTTATCATACATAGGATCGACCTTCCGCTCCAACCTTCAGAGATGACAGTCATCATGGACAGCAGTGGCTTGTGTTGACGTTCCTGCTTCAGTTTCCTGTGTAGACTGTGGTGGAGGCACCGAGGATGCGTGTTAAAGGATGAAACCTTTTCCCCTCGGGTGTGGCGCACCTTCTGCCCAATCTTCGAATTTGGCAATTATCGCATGAGTGATTTCTTGGCTAGGACTTTGCATCTGTTCATTACCTCAATGGACTCCTTGATGTGCACACAGACTAGCAATAACAGATGCATGTGGGATACTTCCCGTAGTGCTCCCCCTCATGTAACGTAACATATTTTGATTAATGAGATGGCCCACATCGATGTATTTGCCTGTGACTATTCCCCACAAAATGATAGCCCTCTCAGTTGTGATTTCATGCTGATGCGTCGAAGGTAGAAGCTTCGCATATATGAATAAATTCCAAGCCTTTGCATAGCGATTTAGGGATGAGGCTGGGAAAGTGCGAGGCTGATTCGTTCCTGTCCTACAAGTCCACTGCGTTCCTGGAATGCACAAGTCAGTGATTACTTCGTCCAAATCAGTCTCAAAACGGGCAGCCTCGACCCAATTATCATACCCAGTCGGTGGAGTGTCAAGTATTCTGAAAGATGCCCTGATTGATTGAGGTCAGTAATCTACTTGAACTCCTCGAACCATTGATTACCCACTCATAATATCTTTGGCATTAGCATAAAATTCTCGAACAATACCCATGGGAGCAGGCATAGGGGTTGCAGTAAATCCTCCCCATCCTCTTTCTCGAATCATATCCCACAGTTGCCCATCCTGCTTCTCAGGCTTGAAGCCTAGTTCCTTCACAAATATCTTTGTCACTATTCTATAGTACTCCATTTGTGCCTCCAGATTGAGAAATTTTGTATGATCCACAATATCCTCGCCTTGACTACTGTAGGAAGATGATGATGATGGAGTGACAGAACGTGCACGCTTAGGACCCATTTGAAATTGATGAAGAAGAAGAAAACTTGTTTGATATAATCATGAGTGATATATTCGCTGCACAGAGAACCCCCAAACTTATATTGCACAAACCCACTGAAGCCCTAGTTTTATCATTGTAGATGTTGAACGGGGTAGGAGAACTGATGCGATAATCAAGTTGTGGAGATGAGACGTTACACCTATAATTTGGAATGGTTAGGAAAGGAAGAGTCGTGCGTGTTTTGGAGAACAAGGAAATACGCTCTCTGTTATTTCAAATGATGGAAGATATGGGGCAAGACACGTCTTTAAATCAGAATTTTTTTTTCAAATCCGGTGTCGAATGCGGCCGCGCGGTTTATGAATAGGGAAATGGCGCGGGCGCGCGATTAATCTTTCTGCACAGACTTTCAGCGCGGGCGCGCGGTTTCTCAAGGCTTTCATAGCACGGTCGCGCGAACTTGTATTCTGCACTGTCAATCTTGCATCCTAAATACATCAAAGCAGCGATGAATCCACTCCAATACACCTGTTCAATCAACAACTATCATTATTAGATATCAAGCCTCCAAAATTGAAACATGAATTAATAATTATGCAGACATGACTATCCTAACGCAATACTTTCTTCGCTACTTCTACATCTCATCATACGCTTAGTCAGCTCCCATAATACTAATTTAACACAAAGTATGCTATGAATACTAACAGGAACATGAAAACTAAATATACTTTAAACATAATTAAACAAGAGTGAAGGATAGAAACAATGGGTTGCCTCCCATCAAGCGCTAAGTTATAGTCAATTAGCTTGACTATTTCTGACTTTTCATGTTGAAGAAAGAATTGAGGTTACTTTTTATCTGTCAACCTCGCCACCAAAATAATGCTTCAGCCGCTGTCCATTCACTTTAAACGGCTTGTCCGGGAACTTATCGAACACTTCTACTTCACCATGTAGGAAAACTGTCTTCATTGTGAATGGCCCTGACCACCTTGATTTGAGCTTCCCAGGAAAAAGTTTAAGTCTGGAATTGAACAGCAAAACTCTTTGTCCCGGCTCAAATACTCTCTCTATGATCTTGCGATCATGCCATTTTTTCACCTTTTCCTTGTATAGCTTTGAGTTTTCATATGCCTGTAGTCTGAATTCATCCAACTCATTGAGTTGGAGTAGGCATTTTTCTCCTACAGCCTTCAAATCAAAATTAAGCTTCCGAATTGCCCAATATGCCTTATGCTTAAGTTCCATAGGAAGGTGACATGCTTTGCCATAAACCAGCTGAAAAGGTGACATGCCCAACGGAGTTTATATGCAGTTCTATATGCCCATACAGCATCATCAAGATTTAATGACCAATCCTTTCTTGTGGGGTTCATAACTTTTTCCAGAATTCTCTTGACTTCACGATTTGAAACCTCTGCTTGGCCATTAGTTTGAGAATGATAAGCTGTAGCAATGCGATGATTCACCCCATACTTAGCCAACAGAGCTGTGAACTGCCTATTACAAAAATGACTGCCCTCATCACTAATGATAGCCCTTGGAGTCCCAAACCTCGTGAAAATACTCCTCTGTAAAAACCTTAGGACCACTTTGGCATTATTCGTTGGAAGAGCTGCCACTTCCACCCACTTTGACACATAATCAACTGCTAACAAAATGTACATATTTCCACATGAAGAAACGAAAGGGCCCATGAAGTCTATCCCCCAAACATCAAAAATTTCCACCTCAAGGATCGTGTTCAACCAGGGGCGGATCCAGCCACCAAGTTCAGTGGGGTCAAATTTGATTTTTTTTTGTTAAGAATAAAAATTATAACTATATATATACTTTTCTAAATCCAATATAATTTCTCAACATTTAAGTCGTTAAGTTTAATATATATATATATATATATATATATATATATATATATATATATATATATAGTCCGGTTTTGGGTGTGATTTGGATACATATAACAAAACAGGTCTGTACAGTTCCATAAAAATATTAAACTTTTTTTTAGTTATTTTAAATAAAAAATAAAAAAATTCCGCATTTTAACAAGGTCCGGACTCCCGGACCTGATCCTGTGTGTGTGTGTATATATATATATATATATATATATATATATATATATATATATATATATATGTGTGTGTGTGTGTGTGTGTGTGTGTGTGTATTCCTAATTTTCTTATACAGAAAATATTAAAATGATTTTTTTAATCAACAAATTTTTTTATTAAAAATCCAATATAGCACAAATGTGACAAATCCAAAAGAGTTGGATAAGGTCACACGGGATAAAGAAAACTAAGTAAATAGTTTTAGAGTTTTAACACCTTGTCCTTGTCTTTGTCTTTGAGCTTTAATTTGGTGATAAAAGAAAAAGAAGCGAATGAAAATAAAAAGAGATAATGTCAGTTTTGTAATAGAAGAGAAAATTGTTTAAGAAAAGTGGTGTTTTTGAGTTTTAATTAGAAAAAAATATTAAAAAATGAATGTATTTCGAGTCAAAAAAAATCTTCTCATTTTTTTTCTACAACTAAAAAACTTTATAGGATATTAGAGTTAAAAAAGAAAAGAAAGTAGAAGAGAGTACTTACTTTTTGAGCCAAATATTACACATAGAGAGAGAAATAAGGGAAGTAATACAAAATTATCATTACTTTAAAAAGTCACTTATACAAAAAGAGAGTGGTGGTGGTGGGGGTGTATACTATGGGGAAAGCCAAGGAGGGCACAAACACATGGACTAAAAATTCAGTGGGGGCAGGTGCCCCCCTACCCCTAGGGTAGAACCGCCCCTGTGTTCAACGGCATTTCATTCCTTTTCGAAATGTTCCTTACTCTTTGACATCTATCATATCTCTAGACGAAACTGTAAGCATCCTTGAAAATTGTCGGCCAGTAAAATCCTGCTTGTAACACTCTAGCCGCTGTTCGCTCTCCACCATAGTGACCACCATATAAAGAAGCATGACAATCCTGCAAAATTCCCTCAGTCTCACTATATGGGATACATATCCTTATCATCTGATCAGCACATTGCTTGGACAAATATGGTTCATCCCATATAAACCACTTCACATCATGCAAGAATTTCTTCTTTTGATACCTAACCAAGTCAGAAGGTAGCATCTTACTCACCAAGTAGTTCGCATAATCCACAAATCATGGCACTTCCCCTTTCACCACAAACAACTGCTCATCTGGAAAGGATTCATTAATCGCAACCTTGTCATCTGCCTCCCTTTCTGGATTCTCCAGTCGAGATAAGTGGTCCGCCACTTGGTACTCAGTTCCCTTTCTATCCTTGATCTCCAAATTAAATTCTTACAATAGTAGTATCCATCTGATCAACCGAGGCTTTACATCCTTCTTTGCCACTAAGTGTCGAATTGCCGCATGATCTGTGTACACTATCACCTTTGTACCAATCAGATACGATCTAAACTTGTCAAAAGAATACATAACTGCCAGTAATTCCTTCTCTGTGGTGGTGTAGTTCAATTGTGCATTAGTAAGTGTGACGCCCCCAAAATAGGTATACATCACCCATTCTGAGTCGCCAAATACATGGTACAAAAATAACTACAACTTTATTAATACAAATATCGTGCAAAATACGACAACACTTAAACTATGAGTTTAAAATACAAATATTGTCTTCTAGACAATATCCACACTCAAATAAGTCTTCATTACAATTATTGATACTTTATTTTACAAAAATGGTGAGGACTACTAAAACATCTTTCTAGAACCATCATTCCATACCCCGACTAGTACTCGCTACATTCTCGCCTCCTGGGAAGAAAAATAGAACAAAAAGGAAAGGGTGAGCTCAACTAACCAAGTAAAGAATATTATGACTAAGATAATATAGAACAAATTATCGTTAGTCTTCAACAGGGAAAAATCTAATAGAATATAATAGACAACAAATTTTAGATCAACAACTGCAGTGGAAACAACAATTCATTAGAAGAGTTAAGTAGAAAATGAATTCTACTATCTTTCAAGATTTAAAAGTCCATCATCAATATTTTATCCCTATAACATCAAACAATATAGATCTTGAATCAAATATTCATCTTTGCACTACATGCCAAAGATATTCGTTTGTATACCAGTTGGTCATATTCATCTAAACACATGTTCATCTTTGCACTACGGCCAAAGATATTCATCAGTTAATCATTCATCTTTGCACTACAGGTCAAAGATATTAAGTAATATCGTCATTTAGGACTGAGGATGATGAAAGATATTTTAAAAAAAATGAATCCAGTGAGACAAAAGAACAAATATTAAGGATTCGTACTTCGGTTTATCCATGTTTAAAAATACCCCATAACATACCATAGCAGAGTAAAATTCAAGAATAAAGATCAAAACATGGATACAATCAAAGCTAGTAACAAAAATAGACATCCAGGACAAAGAAGATAAAATTTTATTTTTCTGTGAATAGTGTCGTGGCATAATGATATTGAAAGAAATAATATCATTTACGAAAAAATAATATCCCTTACCTCCAAAAAGATAGTACCTCTGATTGGAATACTGGATATAGTGCTGAAGGAACTTGCACCGTATAGCAACACTCAAAGTATCAAAATACTCACAAGAATACGCTCGATAATATAGAGAGAGAAAACTTTAGTTTCTGGTGTGATTTTCAATTCTAACCTAAGCACCCTATTTATAGAAAAATACTTAGAACACCAAAGCAAAAAATTTAATAAAATATTATTATTTTTAATTAAATTTTCCTTAGCCCACCACATCAAAATGTCAGCACATTCACCCACAAAAAAATGTTTTTCATGAAAAAAATATTTTATAACCCAAAAATTAATTCATACCCAATATTCCGGAACTTCAATAATTCATAATAAATAGCCCTTTTATCAGAAAAATTTGAATCTTATGTCTTTTCCATAGGAAATTCAATTTTCTACAACTTTGTAAGTTTAAGTTTTTCTAAATTCTAAACAAAAATTGACCGAAATCCACATACGGATGATTTTACAGGCTATAATTAAATTTTATTCAAGAAATGGGGTCAAAAAAACATGTTTAACATGTTTTTATCATTTATTGTAACAAAAATACTCTTCCTCATTTATTCATATATCCCACATTCACTGTAAAAATATCACCATTTTTATATTATTAAAATATAATAATATATTTAAATGAATTATTTTATCAAAAAAGATAAAATACCAATTTTTAACAATTGTCACATTAAAAATTTTCTCCATCTATATCCACATAAAATGAATATTTTCTTTATCATATAAATTAATAATTAATTATTCACAAATAATATTACAGAATCACAATACTGACAACCAGGCCGTTCCCAGGAAAGAAGGGGCTTTCCAAAAAGGATTTCTCCTTACTGGCGCGCAATTAGATGACCAAACCTCTCCTTAGACAGAACTTTCTAGACATTGCCAATAATGCTATCTAATAATATTATTCAAATAATATGAATTTTTGATCTGATAATGAAAAATACTGTGTAGTGACAATTATTGAAACAACAATAATATAAAATATCAACGTATCAATTATTGAATTAATAAAATATTGAACAGTAATTACTGTAACAATTATTGAGTAGTGCCTTCTTACGTAAGAATCAATAATTGGTGCAATACCGTGTGCTACTGTGCAACACCGCGTATTATTGTGTTTTAACCACCGGGTATTCCAACAGTGCTAACGGTAATAACTACGCCGTTATTTATAAACAACTTATACTTGTCGTTTTCTTTATCCAATCGTTTTCCGTTATGGGGCCCACACAAAGCTGCACTGTCGTACGAATATTCCCCAACAGTAAGAATATTCCACGACCAAACGAATATTTTCTGACAACAATGAATATTTTATAACCACTTGTTTATTTAAAATATTTGTGCATTTTACCCATAACTAACCACATTAATCAAATCAACCCTTACTATTTCAAAATAATAAATAGAGGAAATTTAATTTTATTTAATAATAAGTTGGGGTCTTACAGTAAGGGTCTTGCTTGCATAGTATATCACATGAAAAATCTTTTCCTTCCGCTGACCCAAAACAGCCCCCACAGTATAATCATTGGCATCACACATCAATTCGAATGGTAGGTCCCAATTCGGTGCTGTAATTACTGGTGCTGAAGTTAACATCTTCTTCAAATGCTTGAATGCAGACACGCAATCCTCGTCAAACTTGAATTGTGCATCCTTCTCCAATAAACTACAAAGTGGTTTAGTTATCTTGGAGAAGTCTTTAATGAACCTGCGGTCAAAGCCTACATGTCCTAGAAAACTTCGAACACCTTTTACTGAAGTTGGTGGCGGCAAATTCTCAATAGTTTCTAATTTAGCTCTGTCCACCTCAAGTCCCTTCTTCGATACCTTATGTCCCAGAATTATTCCTTCTTGTACCATAAAATGGGACTTTTCCCAATTCAATTCCAAGTTTGTCTCAACACATCTTTTCAAAACCATGACCAAATTTTCCAGACATACATCAAAGGAATCCCCAAATACTGAAAAATCATCCATAAATACCTCCACATTTTTCTCCACCATATCTAAAAAGATAGCTATCATACACCTCTGAAAAGTGGTTGGGGCATTACAAAGACCAAAAGACATCCTCCTGAAAGCAAAAGTACCATATGGACATGTAAAGGTTGTCTTTTCTTGGTCCTCTGGAGCTATAACAATCTGATTGTAGCCTGAATACCAGTCCAAAAGACAATAGAACTCATGCCCCGCTAGTCTGTCCAACATTTGATCGATAAACGGCAGTGGAAAGTGATCTTTACTTGTAGATTTGTTAAGCCTGCGGTAATCCATGCAGACTCTCCACCCCGTCACTATTCTTGTCTGAATCAACTCATTGTTCTCATTGGAAATCACGGTCATACCACCTTTCTTCGGTACACATTGTACCGGGCTCACCCATGAACTATCTAAAATTAGATATATAATACCTGCATCTAGCCATTTCAACACTTTCTTCTTTACCACTTCCTTCATGATCGGATTAAGTCTTCTTTGATGTTCCACTGAAGGCTTGCTATCATCTTCCAGCAGGATCTTATGCATACAAAAAGATGGGATGATCCCTTTTATATCTGCTATAATCTATCCAATAGCTGACTTGAATTCTCTAAGGACTTTTAGCAATTTTTCTTCCTGAAAAGATGTTAGTGCAGAAGAAATAATCACAGGTAATTTTAAATTTTCATTTAAAAATGCATACCTCAAATGATCAGGAAGTGATTTCAATTCAAGTTCTGGAGGTGTTTCAAGAGATGGTTTCAATTTTACTGATGACTCTCCAGCTTCCTTTAATGGCTCAACAGGAATCTTGAATTTTTTGAATTGTGGAGTTGTATCAAGAAAATGCATAAATTCTTCAATTTCCTCATCATCTAATTCTGAATTTCCAGCAATAACACTTCTCAATGGTTCATGATCCACCAAGCTCTTTACTTCATCATTTAGCACTTTGTCCACTAAATCAACCTTGAAACATTCCTCTTCATCTGTTGGAAATTTCATTGCCTTGAATACGTTGAACGTAACTTCCTGATCATGAACACGCATTGTGAGTTCCCCTTTCTGAACGTCTATTAAGGTTCTTCCTGTTGCTAGGAATGGTCTTCCAAGTATGATTGGTATACTCCTATCTTCTTCATAATCTAGAATGATGAAATTAGCCTGAAAGATGAATTTATCCACTTTTACCAAAACATCTTCAATAATTCCCCGTGGATAAGTGATCGACCTGTCAGCTAACTGTAACAAAATATTTATCGACCTTGGAGCCGACAATCCCAACTGATTAAATAATGACAAGGGCATCAAATTGATACTAGCTCTAAGATCACACAAACATTTGCTGAAGCTCATCTTTCCAATTGTGCGTAGTATTGTGAAACTGCCCGGATCCTTCAACTTTGGAGGTAATTTGCGTTAAAGCACTGCACTGTAATCCTCCGTCAAGGCCACTATTTCAAATTCTTCTAATCTCTTATTCCTTGATAAGATACCCTTCATATATTTTGCATAACTAGGCATCTATTCCAATGCCTCAGCGAAAGTTATGTTAATCTGTAGCTTTTTAAAAACCTCTAAGAACTTACGCAATCTCTGTGGATAAGGAACAGGAGGGAGAACTTTTGGTATTTTATTCACGAGCTTCTCAAATGAACCTTCTTTATTCTTCTCTTCTTGCTGTTGTTCAGAATCTTCCTTATTCATTTCCTCCTCAGACAAAATTTCTTGACCGCGTGGCCACGCGTCTTCCCTCTGTAAAAATGGCATGGGCGCACCATGTTGATTTTTCTGCCACCTATTTTCTAGACCTAAGTGTAATCGCTTGACATTGTTCCTTCCCTTCCCTTCTTAGATTTGCCTCCGTGGTACTTGGCAATGAACCCAGTGGTCTGTTATTAAGCATGATCGCCATCTGACCCATTTGAGTTTCCAGATTTTTAATAGCCACTGCTTAACTTTTAATCATCACTTCCGTATTTACCATGTACTTCATCATCATTTCCTCCATCTCTGACTTCTTTTCTTGCGGAGGTGCTGGTGGTGTATGATGTTGTTGAGAAAATCCAGGTGGGTACAATGGTCTTGGTGCAAACTGTTGCTAAGCTGACTGTGACTGAAATTGGTTATGTGGCTGAAATTGCCTTGGTTATTTGACCAACTAAAATTTGGATGGTTGCGGTTGTTGGCACTGTATGTGTTCTGAAATTGACCTTGATCCTTCCTATAGTTGCTCACATATTGCACAGACTCCGAACTGATAGCACATTGGTCCGTTAAATATGACCCTGCACATATCTCACACACAAAAGCAACTGTCTTCGCCTTAATGTCTGTCAACGAATTAATCTTCTTTTTCATGGATGCCATCTGTGTTGACAATTGAGTGATAGCATCCACTTCTAACAAACCTGCAACTTTGGGTTGTGGCATCCTGGCTGAAAGATTTTTGAAGTCATTAGCTGTCATCGTCTCTATGAGATTATAAGCCTCTTCATAGCTCTTTGCCCATAGAGCTCCTCCTGCAGCTGCATCTACAATCGGCCTTGACTGCCATCCCAATCCATTATAAAATGTGTTGATAACCATCTAATCCGGCATGCCATGGTGTGGACACTTCCTTAGCATTTCCTTATATCTCTCTCAGGCTTCATATAATGATTCACCCTGTTGCTACTCAAATTGGGAAATTGATGTCCTCATCTTTGCAGTCTTAGCCATTGGAAAGAATTTGGCTAAGAATTTCTGTGCTAGGTCCTCCAATGTGGTAATAGATCCCGAAGGTAAAGAGTGAAGCCAACTTCTAGCTTTATCCTGCAATGAAAATGGAAATAGTCTAAGTCTGATTGCATCTTCTATCACCCCGTTGTATCTGAAAGTATCACATATTTTAATGAAGCTCAATAGGTTTTCATTTGGATCGTCTATAGCAGCACCCCCAAACTGTACCGAATTCTGCACCATTTGAATAGTGCCCGGCTTAATCTCGAAGGTGTTGGCTGCTATCGCTGGTCTGACTATACTTGAATGCAATCCAATAATATTCGGCATCGAATAATCTCTTAAAGCCCCGTGCTCCTCCCTTTGCTCGTCTCTTTGTTCTGCGGCTGCCATATTAGATGTTGTGGTCTCTAACTCTGCTTGTATATTTCTACGTGCTCTAAATTTCCAACCGCTACAGTTGATGTTGTCCTGTAAAGGTGTTAACTCGGAATTGGAGGATCGAATGCGCATATACTATATACAAGTGCCTGAAACAAAAATAAAAATAGAAATGAGACAAGATTAGAATTGCCTAAGTCATATAATTTAGCTTAAAATTGGTGATAATAATAATAAAATTAAATGCTTCTCCCCGGCAACGGCACTAAAAACTTGTTACCTCCTTTTTAGTCTTAACAAAAGGACTCTAACTCATGCAAGAATACATGGGTCAACAAGTAGTATAGAGTAAGAACAGTATCGATCCACGGAGAAAGGTTTTAAAATTAAACTATTATACACCAATTGTGTCACTATTTTTATATGCTTAAACGAATAATCCAAAATTATGTTTAATCTATATTCAATTAATGAATAAAAACACAAGACTAATTTAATGAAATCAAATTTGGAAATAATGGGATTCTAACTTCATTTCATATTTCATCTAAATATTACCATCATGCACAATTATACATTTATCATGGACAATTATCTAAGAGCACAAAAGTAGACATAATCATTTTTCAATGAATTATGACCTGTTTACATAACATCCACATTGCGATAGAAATCATGTAATCGACAATAATGCCAAAATCACTATATTCCTATGTGAAATTGTAACAATATTGAATTGAAGCACAAACTCTTATAGTACTACACACGGTGAAACAGTATATTTCTATCTGATTCACAAAATATAAAGCTAAACATTTCAGCCTCATAAACGCATGCTATCATGATTACAGCCATGCTCATATGTCATTTTTCAATTCCATATAAGCATATAAAATGAATGATGATCAAACATTCATACAATCCAATCAATCATAACAGAATTTCCAATGATAAACGAACAATCAAGCATTCAGACAATTAATTATAGACTACATATCAAAATCCGTTAGAATCCCATAATGGAATTTAGTTCATTTCTAAATCGAAAGCCATTATGGGATTATAGTAACACATGGAAAATAAATAATGCAATTCAAAGAGAAGATAGAATTGATCAAACCCAATTGCAGATTATGTTCCAAAGTGTTGTTTTAGTCTCCCATAATTTCCAGCAAAATGAAAAGAGTTATTATTCAATGACTGAATTCAAAAGAATGGTGAAGAGAATCTTCGGTTTATGCTTAAATCCTCTTTTGAAATTAGTTCAAAGCTACTAACCCTAATAATTTTTTATGAAAAACCAATATAACCACGTCTGGTACCAACCAGAATAGTTTCAGATAAGACCACGCTCAAATTTCAAATTCAAAAATATAAGTCAAATAACAGCTTCAGATAACGCGCGCGGCTGCACTTGATCGCAGTACAAAACGAGCGCGGGCGCGCGACTTCAGCGCGGGCGCGCGACATCTAGCTTGTTTAGTCGCGCGGGCGCGCGATGTGTAATTTTAGCCTCTACCTGCATATAGCGTGGGCGCACGAAGAATACTTTGTCAAGCAGCGTGGTCGTGCTGCTTCTGTCTGCTGCATACTGCTATCTACTGGTGTTGCTTCTTCCTCCATCACTGCTCAGTTCCTTATCTACACTCGTTTCACGTGCCATGCCTTCGCTAGTCTCATACCACCTACCAATGCCGAGCTATGCCATTTCCTGCATTTTCATACCATAGGAGTTCTAATTACAAGTAATGCAAAATAAACACAAAATGCAATTAAAAACATACTAAAATCTACTTAAGATGAGCATAATTCTCATGAATTGATATTCAATAAATAGGTATAAAACCTACTTATCAGCAAGTGCATCTGCGGCTGCCGCAGGTACACTTGCGGCTCCCCCCTCTTTAAATCGAGGGCTTGGGGCAACCATTTTGCATAGAGAAAACGGTGAGGGAAGCCTTGTCAAATTTGCTCTGTACACACCATAAACTGAGTGCTTTCTCATTTTAAACACTTGTAAGATCACATATAGCTACTTTTTTACCGGCGGGAGCCGAGTGTTCATCCACTTAAAGATATAGAAGTCTTCTTTGGCAGTCCACTATAAGCCTTCTTACACGCTTTAAAGTATTTCTCTTCATCTTTGCACACACTATTCTTCACATTGAGAGTCGTGTTGCGTGTGTAGGCCCGGACTTCAGTCCGTGATTTTATATATATATATATATATATATATATATATGGACTAACAGTATCGAGTTATGCCTCGATTGAGCCTGGACTTACATCCGGAGCGTTTCCTTGCTTTATATATATATATATATGAACTGTTGTCGAACTCTATTCGATGAGCCTGAATTTTATATCCGGAGCGTTTACTTGCTTATATATATACTAATATGTATGAACTGCTGTCGAACTCTGTTCGATGAGCCTGAATTTTATATTCGGTACGTTTACTGCTTTTATATATATATATATATATATATATATATATATATATATATATAGTCCTTCCTGGAGTTTACTTCGTGGCGGTTGATCGTCTTTACGACTTTATTTACATTTTTGATCCCCCATGGAGGTGCTTCGTGGTGGTTGATCGTGTTTTTATAGCTTTATTTACATTTCTGATCCCCCATGGAGGTGCTTCGTGGTGGTTGATTATGTCTCTATATATATATATTTACCGCTTTTATATATTTACATTTTCGATCCCCTATGGAGATGCTTCGTGGTGGTTGATCATGTGTGTATATATATTTACAACTTATATATATATAACTGCTTACTGCTTTTCATATAAATTATGGCATCATGTGAGCCCAGGAATCATGTGATCACAGATTCAGTCTACTGAATCTAGATTTGGTTCCCGTAATGGACATTTTCAGCTGTAAGCAGCTTGTAAATTTATTCACGGTGTTTGGATTTCCTTAGATGGCTCCCATTCCCATAAGGAGTTCGGCACTGCTTTTTACATTATTTTCTCGAAGATGCTTCACATCTCGAAAATAAAAGCAATCCAGCCGATCATTTAATAAAATGGAAGTGTAAAATGTCTCAATTACTATTGAGCATAAGGGTTTGAAAAAACCTCTTTTACAAAACATCATTGCCATATCTTGTTTAAAACTGAATTTTTATATAAATTCAAACCCTTTTTATATAGGTGCGAATGAGGCCTCGCACTACTTCCAAATAACAACACATTAATCCACACACACACACACATTCATATAACAGTTTTTGAAAAGTGGTGGTCACTGTGGTAACACGGATGTCGGGGGGTGCTTAACACCTTCCCTCCGCATAATCAAGCCCCCAGACCCTAATCAATCTCAGTTTCATATACTCATTTAGCAGTGTCACATCATTGGGTCAAATGTGAAAACCTTTTCTCGGTTGTGTTGGTACAACCATTTAAAAAAACCAACTGGCGACTCTTACAGTCCATTCGTCAACATATACATGTCGGAGCTTTTCACAACTTATTTTTTCAAACAAATCTCACCTAACATGAGAACACCAAAGAACAAGAACTGAAAAGGGACAAATAAAAATCCCGACGTCGACAAGCATCATTCAATAAATATTTCAATTCAACGAATTATTCATGCACTACGGGCCAAGGGTATTCTTTAGTAACACCAGTGGTCATGTTCATCTCAACATCTGTCCATTTTTGTACTACGGGCCAAAGATATTCATCAGGTAATCATTTCTCTTTGCGCTACAGGCCAAAGATGTTCAGTTATATCACCATTTAGGACTGGGAATGATGAAAATATTTTAAAGACAATGAATCCAGTGAGATAAAAGGACAAAGATTAGAGATTTGTACTTTAGTTTATCCAAGTTCAAAAATACTCCATAATAAATAATTGTGGAGCAAAATTCAAGAATAAAGATCAAAATATGGATACAATCAAAGATAGTAACCATAAAAGTTAACTTGGACAAAGAAAAAAAAATTATTTATTTTGTGAATAGTGTCGTATTTGTGAATAGTGTCGTATATGTGAATAGTAACCTCGACACGAAAAGGTAAAAATTTTACAATAAAATTTATATCAATATTTCGGTATAATGATATTAAAAGAAATAGCATCATTTATGAAAAAAAATATCATCCCTTACCTCAAAAGACAAGTACTTCTGACTGAAATATCGGATATAATGTTGAAGAAAACTTGCACTGCTTATCAACTCTCAAAGTATCTAAATACTCACAAAAATACGCTCGATATTATAGAGAAAGAAATTTCTAATTCTGGTGTGATTTTCAATTCTAACCTCAATCACCCTATTTATAGAAAAATGCTTAAAACGCTAAAGCAAAAAATTTAATAAAATAATATTTTTAAAAAATATTCACGCCCACCCTTGACCAAATTCATCAGCACACCAGTGGGTCCCACCAACATAAAAAAATAATTTTCTTTTAAAAAATATTTATAACCCCAAAAATTAATTCAGACCCAATATTCCAGAACTTCAATAATTCATAATAAATAACCCTTTTATCATAAAAATACGAATTTTATGTTCATTTCATAAGAAATTTAATTCTCTACAACTTTGTAGAAGAAAGTTTTTCCAAATTCTAAACGAAAAATGACCGAAATCCATATACGAATAATTTTTAACACCTCTATTCTTATAAAATACTGATAAAATACCTTAGCATTAATTCCTTCATTTATATCCGCATAAAATAAATATTTTCTTATCATATAAATTAATAATTAATTATTCACAAATAATATTATAGAACTACAATATTGACAACCAGGTCGTTCCCAGAAAAGAGGGGCATTCCGATAAGGATTTCTTCATACTGGCGCGCAATTAAATAACCCCTCCTAGATAGAACTTCCTTAGACATTGCCAATAATGCTATCTAATAATATTATTCAAATAATATAAATTATTGATCTGATAATTTGAAATATTGTGCAATGACAATTATTGAATCAATAATATAAAATATCAACGTAGCAATTATTGAATCAATAAAATAAAATATTGAACAGTAATTACTATAACAATTATTGAGTAGTGACTTCTTACGTAAGAATCAATAATTAGAATTATTGTGCAATACCGTGTGCTACTGTGCAACGCTGCGTATTACTGTATTTTAACCACCGGGTATTCCAACAGTTTTAACGGTAACAACTACGTCGTTATTTATAAAAAACTCATACTTGTCATTTTCTTCATTCGAAAGTTTTTCGTTATGGAACCTATAAATGGTTGTGCCGTCGTACGAATATTCTCCGACAGCAAGAATATTCCACGACCAAATGAATATTCCCCGGCAACAATGAGTATTTTATAACCACTTGCTTATTTAAAATATTTGCGCATTTTACCCATAACTACCCATATTAATCAAATCAACCCCTTACTATTTCAAAATAATAAATAAAGGAAATTCAATTTTATAAAAGTTGGGGTATTACAAAACGTCACTTTTACTTATGAAAAATTCAATGTGCTGCTCAACTCTCTTCGAGCTTTTGGAAAAATCTATCCAAACAAAGATCTTATCATAAAGTTCATGAGGGATCTACCGAGTAAGTGGGATGCCAAAACAACTGTCATCAGAGAATCAAAGAACCTCCATGAAATGACAGTTCAACAACTCTATGGCAACCTTTTTACCTACGAACTAGAGCTGACCCAACGAGTAGAGACTTTATCTGAAGGAAGAAAGAAGAACAAAGGAGTTGCTCTCAAGGCAACAGAAACCATCTCCAAATCTCATGCTAAAAATGATTCTGACTTTGAGGAAGATGATAACGAGGATATTGCAATGCTGGTAAGAAGACTCAAAAGGTTCATGCGGAAAGGCATAAGCATCAGATCTAAGAGATTCACGACAACAACAGCCAAGAGAAGATCAACGACTTATGCTACAATTGCAAGAAACATGGTCATTTCATTACAAACTTCAACAAACCTCTTAGAGAAGAGCTGAAGAGGAAGACAAATCCAAAGAAAGAGTTCAAAGGCAACAAAAGGCTCCAGAAGAAAGACAAAGGTCTTATGGTCGGAGGATCATGGAGTGACTCAGACAACGACACAACTCTTGAGTCTGGAGATGATGAAGAACCTCAAGTAGCAAATATGTGTCTAATGGCCAAAAATGCAAAGGACAAGAAAAGCACTGATCATCATGAAGTAAGTATCGATGAGGTATTCAACTATAACTCTCCTGATGTAGATATTGATGATTTAAGAACTGTACTATATGGCAATGCATCTGATCTGTATCAATACATAAAGTGGTTCAGAGTTCTGCGATAAGGGTTGTCAAGTCACAATCTTCTGAGCATCAGCCAACTCTGCGACACGGGTCGTCAAGTCACCTTCCTCAACAATCAGTGTCAAGTCAGAGATCTGAATACCTCTTCTATAAAGCTGAACGGAACAAGAGAAGGGAACGTCTAAACTGTTAATCTTACTCAACTAAGTTTTGATGAGACAATATGCTTTCTTACTAAATCCTCTAAAGAAATGAGATGGCTATGGCATAGAAGGTTGTCTCGTCTCAACTTCTAGAGTATGTCAAAATTGGCCTCCAAAGATTTAGTAGCAGGTTTACCTAAGCTCAGCTTCATCCAAGAAAGGTCATATAACGCCTATCAGCTTGGAAAGCAAACTAGGAGCTCATTCAAAGGCAAAACGATCAATTTAATTAATAAGCCCCTACAATTGCTTCACATGGATCTTTTTGGGCAATTCCAACTATAAGCCTTGGAGGGAAGAGATACTCACTGGTCATAGTGGATGACTACACCAGATTTACATGGGTGTTCTTTCTAAATTTTAAAGATGAAACAAGCTCTCAACTCATCAAGATGTTCAAGCTAATGATGAACAAAAAAGGAGAAAAGATCAAGACTATAAGGAGTGATCATGGAAGAGAATTCGATTTCTCTGTGATGGATCAGTTTTGCACAGACAATGACATCAGTCACAACTTCTCAGCTCCATGAACTCTACAGCAAAACAGAGTAGCTGAAAGAAAGAACATAACACTGATTAAAGTTGGAAGGACTCTACTAGCAGCAGCTCATCTGCATGAATACTTCTGGGCAGAATCTATCAACACTGCGTGCTATACTCAGAACAGGTCTCTTTTCCACTTTACTTAAAGAAGACTCCCTACGAGCTGTGGAGAGGAAAAAAACCAAATGTCAACTATTTCCATGTGTTTGGCTGTGCATGCTACATTCTTAATAATGGAAAACAATATCTGACTAAGTTCTAACCCATGTTTGACGAATGAATCTTTCTTGGATATGCCACAGACAGTAAGGCCTATAGAGTGTTCAACAAGAAAATGCTAAGTGTTGAAGTCTCGATTCATGTAATCTTTGATGAAATATACTCAGACAAATTTGTGCCTCAAGACACTGCGATCAACGACTTAGACACTATGAATAAGGTGGTCGAGCCCAACACCACAATCGCAGCCATAGAAGATGAAATCATCGAGCCTGAAGAAGAGATCGTAGGGAGAGCTACACCAGACGACGAACCTCTGCAATAAGAGACAGAGATTAATCTTGACGAATTCAGACAAGAAGGCACCAGAACATATGTTCCAATAGGAAATAGATGGGCAAAAGATCACACTCAAGACCTGATCATTGGAGATCCAAATGCAAGAGTCAAGACGAGATCTGCCACCCAGAATGAGTGTTTCTATCTAAGCTTTTTGTCCTAAATGGAACCCAAGAAGATAGAAGATGTTATGGATGATTGGAGTTGGATAGAAACCATGCAAAAGGAACTGAATCAGTTTGAAAGAAGCAAAGTCTGGAGATTAGTCCCTAGATCAAGAAGTCACCCAGTTATTGGCACCAAATGGGTATGCAGAAACAAAATGGATGAAGATGGGGTAATCACAAGGAACAAGGCAAGACTAATGGACAAAGGTTATTCCCAAGAGGAAGGCATTGACTACGACGAGACCTTCACACCAGTTGCCAGGCTGGAAGCTATCAGGATATTCTTTGTCTTTGCTGCCCACATGAAGTTCAAAGTTTTCCATATGGATGTCAATAATGCATTTCTGAATGGTGAACTTCAAGAAGAAGTATATGTGGAGCAACCTCCAGGTTTCGCCAATCCAACTCTCTCTAATTATGTCTATAGATTAGACAAAGTCTTATATGGACTTAAACAAGCACCTAGAACATGGTATGAAACTATAACTAACTTGCTTATTGAAAATAACTTCACTAGAGGTAGAGTAGATACCACATTATTTCTTAGGAAGCACAAAAATAAAGTCTTACTAGTTCAAATATATGTAGATGATATTATCTTTGGTTATGCTGATGAAAATCTGTGTAAGAGATTTGCCAAGCTTATGCAGAGCAAGTTCGAAATGAGTATAATGGGTAATCTAAATTTCTTCCTTCGACTGCAAGTGAAGCAGATTGAAGGTATCTTTATTAACCAAACCAAGTAAATTAAAGACTTACTTAAGAAGTATGGCATGTAATCAGCTTCTCCCATTAAAACACCAATTGCTCCAGCAACTAAGCTTGACAAAGATGAGAAAGGTAAATGTATTGACATTACTCAATATAGAGGTATGATAGGCTCTCTTCTATATCTAACTACCAGTAGACCAGACATAATGTTTGCAACATGCATATGTGCTAGATTTCAAGCTAATCCTAAAGAATCAGACTTAACTGTCGTAAAGAGAATTTTCAGGTATCTCAAAGGCATACCTCACTTGGGACTTTGGTATCCCAAGGAGTCCTCCTTTGAACTGAAAGGGTATACAAATGCTGATTTTGGAAGCTGCAAAATTGATAATAAAAGTACTAGTGGCACCTGTCACTTGCTAGGAAACAGACTTGTGTCCTGGTTTAGCAAGAAGCAAAATTCAGTATCTACCTCTACAGCAGAAGTTGAATACATTACTACAGGCAGCTGCTGTACTCAAATATTTTGGATAAAGAACCTGCTAGCAGATTATGGGTTTAACTTCAAATCTACACCTGTTCATTGTGATAACACAAGTGCCATAGCAATAACAAATAATCCTATCATGCATTCTAGAACTAAGCATATAGAAATAAGATATCATTTTATTAGGAATCATGTACAAAATGGAACTATATCTTTACAATACATCCTTACTAAAAATCAACTTGCTAATGTCTTTACAAAACCCTTAGATGAATCCAAATTTAATAAATTAATAAGTGAGTTAAGTATGATAAATCTACAACCATAAATTATATGCTCTAGTTGGTGCTAACCATGTAGATAAAAAGGCTATGTTAAAATCGTAGAGATGACTACAAGAAACCACGATCGTGTAACAGATTTAATATGCCAGAGAAGCTCACTGTGATGACAACATTCCTATCAAATCTAAGCAGGCCTTCTGATAAGCGCCTCAGGGACAAACCTGACCCTTAGTTTTATTCTAAGAGGTTGGCCCTTCTTGAGCTATCTTAACCCAGAAGGAATGCTAATTTAGAGTGCATCACAAGAACCAAAAGAGATAATGATCGTAGAGCAGGATCAGCAGTGAAATCAACAATCATAGAGCAACCTCAACAATTGTAGTCGTCCCAAAGGATACACTAGCTCAGGGGGAGCTAAGGAGAGATTAGTACTTTTCACACTACTTAAAATCGTGGAGCCCTGCAGAACTTGACACGTGCCCCACTCTACAGATCGTAAGGAGGGAAGTTACAAATACAATTTGAAAATATCTCTTGAAAATTCACCTCAGAATTTCAAAAGCTTATTCCTCTCTTTCTCTCTCAAAAGAAACCCTAGCTTTCAGAACGCTCAACTAACCTCTATTCAAGAAAATCACAATAATCAATGGTTGCTTCCAATGTTGTATATGGTTACCAACTGTGCTTCGACAAATTCAAGACAGCTGACCCACAGCTCCATAAGATTCTGACGCTTCTAAAGAAAGATGGTCTCGAAGAAGCGTTGAGCACCAGCATGAGGATTTACTCGAAGCTGGTGAAAGAATTCTACTGCAATAAAGTCTTTGAAAATGACATCATCACTACAAAGGTCAAGGGGGTGCAGATTTGACTCAAAGCTAAAGATATAAACCTAGCCCTAGGTTTTAAATCAAAGGGACTCTCATCTATGAGTGTCATCGACTTTCATAAAGGACTGAAGAAGATGCACCACAAGAAGTCTTAGAGTGTCAAGGGATACAAAAAGAAAGAATTTCCCCAGAAATATGAATTTTTGGCTGATATTATTGGGAAATGCATATGCTGCAAAAGCTCTAGCCACGACTCTGTAAATGAGGTCAAACTGAAACTCATGACAGCAATCTGCTTTAGAATTCAACTCAACAATGGGGCTTTGCTTATAGATTGGATCGGGAAGTGGATGCTCAGCTCAAAGAAGACGAAGAGCTCTGGCAAAATGCTCTATGGGAGATATATAAGCATAATTCTGTAATCTGCTCTAAGAGACAAAATTGGAGACACAGAGGGAGAATCCATCAACCCCAACAGAATAATGACCCAGCAGCTATTTCAAAATTGGAAAAGAAACCCTGCAGAAAATGTAAGGATGATATCTGAATCTAGTGGAAGGACTGGTGAAGTAAAGAAATCAGATCTACCAAGAAATATGTCAATTGTGAAGGAAGCTGAGGAAGAAGAAGTCAATCAAGAGGAGCCCATAGCCTTAGTCATAAAGAGTAAGGGTAAGAGGAAATTAAATGCTCAAATAACAGAAGAGTCTCAAGGCTCAACCACTGATGCACCCCAAGAAGGTTCGGGCAAAGAGATTGAAAATCTGTTTACACGAAGGGAACTCACCTTAGAAGTGATCGAATCACCAGAAGAAATTTTGAAGGAAATAAAGAAGAAGAAGCAGCAGACTGAAGAAGAAGATGAAGATAGATTCACCATCTCTCAGTTGCTTAAGAATGGAAAACGCAGCCATAAATCAAAAAAGTCTTCACTCACCACGACTGTAGAGTCATTACCAATCGTAGAGTCCAGATTTACCATCACTTCAGAGGTGGATACTTCAACAGTATCTCAGCCTAAACAAACTATCAGAGCTAAAGCTGAAGAGAGTGTTGAGGTTGTGGCTCGGCCTAGGAGGACAAAGAGAAAGCTTGTAAAGAAATATATTCTTGTCAATGAAGAAGTCTTGAAGGAAGAAGACGTAAGAATAGCTGCTGAAAAAGAGATGCCCGAAGCCATTGAGGAGAATACAGCTTACATTGAGGGGGAACCTCTCGAAGTTCCTGAGTCAAAGAATGCTACAGCTGAGGGGGAGCTGCAAGAAGATGATCATGAAACCCCCTCAGCCCCTCAAGAAATCGTAGTCTCTGAAGTTGTGGAAATGGAAAAGGCTGAAGCTGTGGAAATGGAAAAAGTTAAAGCTATGGAGGTAGAGAAGGCTGAAGAACAAAGAAGAAATGAGGAGATGATTGAAGTGGTAGAAATTTCAAATGAAGATGATGGAGTCAAGGAAGAAGAAGAAGATGAAGATGAAGAATTTGAGATTATTGAAGTAGGTTGGAATGAATATAGGAGAGCCAACTATAATTAGTTATTCTCTTACTTACCAATCATATCTTACCACAGAGCCCTGATTCTCAACTCCTGGGATCACATGTTCTGGACTTATAAAGCTTATCCAGCAATCTCAGTGCTAGCTCACGGATTCCCAAGCAACCTCAATTTTGCTCAGAAGCTGGTCAATAACCATCCTTCATCAGAGACTGAGCGTGAGGTACACTATATTCCCATCTCTTTCAGAGTTAACCACTGTCCTCCGTCAAACTTCAACCAATTTTATGAATTTCCAAGATGGTTGGAAGTGGTTCTTCACCCACAAAATCAATTTCCAGCTACAGAATCCCAACATTCTGTAACTGATGAACCAAATACACCTAACTTACGATCTTTAACCACTTTTCACTCCATGAACCTCGATCCTACTCAAATTATAGAGTCACCTGCTCTAAAAACTCCAACCGCCTCCTCTCCCACAACTCAAACCTCTATTCATGGACCTCCTTTAGACATTCTTTCCTCCTCAAACAACATTTATTTTGATCTTGCTCTTGCTCTCTCAAATTTGTAAAAATAAAATACAAGAGCCTCTCCTACAGACACTCAACAAATACTTGAGCTTCTCTCAGATCTTCTCACCAAAACTGAGTTGTCTAGCACATCACATAAAGTAGCCACGGATATTCAAGAAGATCTTGAAACTCACTCTCTACTTGTTTATACACGGTTAAACCACTTGATCGATGCGGCCAACACTTTTCCTAGCAACCTGAGTTCTGAGCTCATAAAGAAGCTACGGGAGATCATCAAGGAAATGATTCAAAGCATAAATGAGAGGGATCAAATTCACTTCCAATCTACTCGGATGCATAAGGAAGCAGTTATCCTTCTTCAGCAAACTCAGGAGACTCAAAATAAACTCATTATGGAAAGCCTCTAAAGCCTACGATCTTCTATGACTGAATTCTAAGCATATTCTATGAATCAGATGCAACAAACAGACACTGTCTTGGCCATTCTGTAAAAGCACAAATCATAAACTGATTCTCTAGTTCAAGAAAATCGTGAAGATATTGCTTAGCAGCGCCAACCAATTCTCATTGCGCAACCGATAAGGAGTCAAGGGCCATCTTTTAGCTCATAACAAGTAACCACTACTGGCCTAAACATGCCGATTAGAGAACCTACTTTTATGAATAGACATGATCATAGAGAATGGTTAAGTCAAAGTGAGCTAGAAGATATTGCATGGAGATATGAAGCCAGCAGGAAAAAGAGAGCTGCAGAGTATGACAATCCTCTAAGAAGTAAAAGGCAGATGAGATATAGATAAGTTGAAATATTTTTCTTATAGATGTAACTATTCTAAATTGTAATATCTATCTTACAACATCACTAAATTAATGCTTATTCTCTAAAGATTTCAGCTGCTCACTGAAACACTAAGTCATTTTTACTTTCTAGCATCCTCCATTTAGAAATTGATGATATGATGCAAATATACTTGGTTATGTTAACATCAAATAGGGAGAGATTGTTGGGAATTGCATATTAAAATTTGATGTTAAAAGTAAATAAATATGCTTATGTGTAAAGTTCTTCAAAGAACATATGTACAAGGACTTAGAGGATAGATCAAAATTGTTAGGTTGATATGTGCTTAATATTTATCATTCTGTAACTGAATGTATAGAAGAAAAGATTAAAGTTGTTAAGTTGATCTATTTTGAGATGTAATAGATAGGCATCAACGAAATTGTAGTCTGACAAGCCAGCCGAGAGATTGCAGAATCCAAGGCAGAATTGTAGAGTATCAAAGAAGTTGCTTCAGAATCGTAGTTTGTCTTTAAGGCCACATTCAGAATCGTGGAGTTGGTCCGAGCATCTGCCAAGCCAAGTCAAGAATCGCGGTCTGCCCTCAGAAATGTAGAGTATGCAATATGAGCAAGTAAAGATCGTAATCTATCAGTGCTTAAGAGAAATCATAGTGTTCTCCCTAATCAGGCTGAATCAAGCACGAGCATGACAAGACACAACGATCACAATCGTAGTGTCTCTCCTGTCAGCATCATAAGCCCTAAGTTTCGACTATTTCATGAAGAAGGAAATAAAACAAATGAAGAATGGTTTATAGCCACTGACATTTCTTAAATTCTAATGATCCAACACTCATCCTTAGTATGTATCGAAGAAGCGTATTGAAGAAGCTAAGGAAAGGACTGCATGTCTGCTGAAAATACCTTTTCAGGTGTTAGGTGAGATAGCAGTCTACTGTGTCAGTGGGTCAGACGGCTGAACAGCAGATTTCTAGGAAGTCAACATCGGTGCTCAGAAATGTCTGATGCATTTAATGCTATAACGTATACCTTCAACGTACACATTTCAAAGGCTCCTTTATAAGGAAATTATACATAGATACAACAAGCAGGCAAGTACACAACGAAAGAAAAAGAACACTCAAAGCTCAAACTCTACGATCTAGAAAGAAAAGCTTGCTCTGCTACTCAGTTCTTTCGAATGTATGCTTAACTGCAACTGAGTAGCACAACCCAAGAACTCAACACTCATCAAGTGTATTCCAAGTCTGCTGGACTTGAAGAGTTCTAAGTGAACTAAGAAGTTCTAAGACTACTAGTCTTGAAGGAATCTAAGTGATTCAAGGATTGTAAAGATATCCTTAGTGGATTTCCTACTCGAGGAGTAGAAGAGTGGACTAGGAGTCTTGAGTTCTCTGAACCACTTAAAATCACGGTGTCTTCTATATACCTGCTATAACTGCTATATTTGTCATAACTGCTTATCACCCATAAAATTGGTTTATCTTAAAAAGGGGACAAACAAATCTTATATTCTGTTGTGGTTAATTTACTAACAAATTTGACAAGTATTTTGAAAAGGAATATTTTTAAAATATTTATTCAACTGCCCTTCTAGATAACTATTGTGTCCCTGAAAACTAACAAACTTTAATGTATATAAACCAATTAATACTTTAGTTCTTAACCGATGTCGAACTTAGCTTCTCATAAATATTTATTATTATTTCTAATTTCCAAGGGTGATCTTTGGGAGTTAATTTTTCATTCATTACTCCATGGATTTAAGCTTCTAAATACTTCATTTAATCTACTCATGGAGTAGAACACATTGATATGTAGAATCATTTCAAATAATTAATGATACCCACTTTATTTTAGGCTCAAATTCTAACAGCCCAAAAAGTAAGAGAATATATACATTTTTAAATTGATCTTATTGAGACAATTTAATGTATAATGCATATGTGATTTGATTAAAGTATATTTGTATCAGTAAGTTTTGTAAAGTCTTTAACTGATATACATTTGTACAAGGACTTAGAATAGAAAAGATCAACTTTGTTAGGTTGATCGTCTTAAGGTAATCTGATGTATAGTTAATAGGTCTAAGTCGATTGTAAAGTTACTCTGCCTATTTATAGTGTTATCATGGATTGCAGAGTTTACTTATCCTTCGTAATACATTAAATGTTCGATCGTAGAGCTCTCTCATTCATCATAAAGTTCACTTCAAGTCATAAAGTACAGATTTGCTCGAAAAATGAACAAGAGAATTGCAGAGCTAAGAAAAGATCATGCTGTGAAGACTGAACATGGAGTATACTCTGAAGATTGTTAGTAAAGTCCAAATTGTAAAGTAACTCAAGAATCACTCAGTGAAGATCAGTTTGCAGAGTAAACTAGGTGTTCGTAGAGCATCATTTAAATCATCATAAAGTTGTAAATAGATAGTCAAGTCTTCAGTTAGATCGTAAAGTTGTCTCCAAGTTCGCAATGTAAAGAAGCGTTTGTTGAATATAAGAGAAATTCATAGAGTCTGCTCAAGTATTGTAGTGTGCTCATTTGTAGAGCAGAATGTATAGTAGTTCGTAGAGTCCAAGTCGTAGAATAAAATGTGTAGCTCAGACTCTACGTTCCTCATCAGACTTTACAATTGTCCAAGTTCGTAAAGTAAGTCAAGACTGTCAAGAAGTTTGACAAGGGATTGTTTCTAATGGAAGGTTTTGAGGCATTCACCAAACATCATTGATTGAGATCGAAGTTCAAAAATATGTCTAACAACTAATTTGGTGAAAGTGACAACTATCAAGTGGTAGGTGAGGTTGCAGTCTGATGTGACAGATCCAAGTCGCAAAGTAAGCTGATTGACACAATAGCTTAAGATGTTAACATCAAGGATCCTAGTCTATCTAAGCATTAAATGTGCCAATAGAAACCTTGCAACGGAAAAACTCTCTAGCATACTATAAAAGTCAACAAAGATTCACATTTAGTATATGAGTGAGAGGGAATAAAAGTGAGAAAAAGAGAGTGAACCAAAAAAATAGAATGGACAAACTCTGATCAATAAGCCTAAGTGTTAAGAATTCAATCTACGAATCAGAACAACTAGTTCAAGCTGCTGAAAATCTGAGAAGAATAGCTTATTGTCAACTTAGCAGCACCTCACAACATCATTCAATCAACAGTGATTCATCGTCTGTATGACAATCTTCCAAGTCTAAGAGACTTGAAGGGATCTTATTGATCTAGGACCTAGTGTCCATATTCTGAGATCTTAATAATCTAGGACTAAGTGTCCTCATTCCGAGACTTAGTTACTCGAAGGAACCTAAGTGGTTCAGTTGTAATAGATCTATGTGATCTGGTCTCAGTGTCCCCATCCTTAGTGGATTTCCTACTTGTTGAAGTAGAAAAGTGGACTAGGAGTTATTCAGTCTCTGAACCACTTAACACTTGTGTTATTTACTTTTCAATACTTACTTTTTGTCATATTATTAATCTTGTTTGTGAGACTTGAAACCACAAGACTAAACTTAGAACTGTGATTTCCTTAATCTTTAAGGGGGTTTTCAAAGTATATTTCGATGTGCATAATCTGATATTGACTAATCAATCTTTAAATAAGCAAAAATTTTAAGGATCTATTCACCCCTTTTTAGATCTCTATTGTGCCTCTGAAAAATATCAGATTTGTTGACTTTGCTAAAAAAGATTTATTTTGTTAAGACAAAATCTTTTATCAACTTAGTCATCATTTGGGGACAAAGAAAGTGCATTTTACTATACTTCTGACACCATGAA